>VZZY01010638.1:0-39121 GCA_013400335.1 Eurystomus gularis
CACCTCGGGTTTATCACTGGGTAAGTGAAACAGTTATCTCTGGTATGTGTCATACTGAAACAGACCCATTTACGTCTCATTAAACTTTTTTGCTTGTTTACTTCAAGATCTCACTAGAACCTGTTCCCCACATGAATATGCCATTAATTATCAGTTCGTGAACCACTCAACTGTCATTTGCATTAAGATGCTTTTTACTGATATTAATTGAATGAGTTTAGAAATACGAATCTGTGGCAAAATTTGTGCATATTTTGGGCAATGTTTAGAAGAGAAATAGCATGCAAAATCTTTCAATAAGCTTTAAATCATAGACATATCATTATTTATCGAGTTGATATAGTGCATTTCATTAATTTATTTGGAAAGCCATGTTTCAATTTCTTCTGTTAATATCATCTTTGTATAAGCCATATTTCAATACATAATTTATCTTAGGTCATATTACAAAATGTAGTGTGTTCCACTATCGGTGTAGCTTATGAAATAGATGAGCCCAAAGAATATTAACCAATGTATTTTTAAAAATAAATTTGTATAGTCTAGCAGCAGACACACCTAATATCTCTACTTTGGCAAAAAAGATTTTGGTAACATTGCTACAAAGTTGAAAACAATTACTTCTAATCAACTCTGTACTTCAAACATTTTTGGAACTGAACATTTGAGTAGTGAAGTGAAACATCATTGCATGTAACAGCAAAAAGTGTTTCTCACATTTAAAACTTTTCCATCAGTCAGATTTTGAAATTTGTTTTTTAATTCTTTAATGACTATTGCAACTTTTCCTCTATTTCACAATATTTCTACAGCAGTGATTTCAAACTGTTTAATTGTAATACAGTCAGGAAACACTTTGAAAAGATGATTAAATGTTCCAAGCAGTAGTAAAGAAAAGCTATCTTTTAATAACTTTGAAGACAAAATGGAAACAAACCATTCCAGTGAACTCACTGTAACATGGCAGTGTTAAGAGTTAGTAATGTATTACAATTAAGAATGTAAACCATGATGTAGCGAAGAAAAATATGAAAATATTTTTCTGAAATACAAAAATTACTGAAAATTTTCATTTTTCTCACTTTACAGTGCCATATCCAGGACAAGCAACCTTTATTTAATATCTAAGTAGTGTATATCAGAGATAATAAAACCACACTGCTTCCAGTCCCTGCTAAACAAGTGGATTTACCGATTCTTGCCTCTGCTTACTCAAGGGGTTCTGGAGGAACACTTGTAGAATTCTGCTTTATTTCTGTTGAATAACAAAGTTTTGTTAACTCTTTGGAGGTTACTCCACCTATGCACAGCAAAAATGCCACAATTCGTCTTTTTGTATGAAATGTCTATGAAAAGAAGTATTTCACTAAATAATAGCTATATGAGTCCTTTAAATAGTTGTAGCACCTTTCTTCACAACAGAAGTTTAGACACTATTTCATTAGCCCAAAGAATGACTATTTAGATTTATTAATGAAAATAATTCAACTTATGAAAGGGATAATTTTGCAGAAAATGAAAATTACATGAAGTTCATACAATCCATAGAATAATATTTGGTACTCTGTATCTTTTCTACGTGTATATGTGTATATATATATTTTAAGCCTAGTTATATCTTTTTCTTCTTTCCCTCTTAAATTAGATAATACACTTCAGAAGAATTGTTTCAGATTACTAAAGGATTCTATCTGTGAAAATCTTAAAAGAAGGAAGAAAAAAGGGAAAAGGCAGTTTTTGAACTTGCTTAAATCACTTAAATATCTACAAGATCCTGAAAATTTAAATATTAAGCATTGAAAAGAAAAATTTATCCTGAGGCTAGTGATATAAGCTTATATATTTTACTTCTGGAAAAGATTCTACTCAGGGTACCAGATGCCCAAATTTCACTTACTTTTAACAGAGGTCATGACACTCAGCAGGGCTCAGGTCAGATGTTTTTTATATATCTATTTGCAGCATCCAAGTTTTAGTCTTTATGTGCTTTTGTGATTGCAGATCACTTTTATTGATCTCTTTTTAATGTCCAAACCCATGAGAATGAGTGCTTTTACTGTTTTTTTTAAGAGAGAAATTGGTCTTTTATGACCTGTTGTAGCTTTAAGCTTTTGTGAGTAATTTCAATAAAGTTTTTGTTTCTTGGTATTTTTGGAAAGAGGAAATGGAAGTTATTTATTTTGAAGATTTATATAGGTGTTAAGTGTGAGAATCTATTGTTTGGGTTTTCTTCTTTAGAAAAAAATTATCATGCATATCATGTGATTCTCATTTGCTATGGTCTGTGTGCGGACCTTAGGAATCTGTTTTTGTCAGTGCTCTAATATATTTTATGACTATTTTTAGAATAAAATAAAGTGGTCTATGATAAGCATATCTTCAAGTTTTTATAAGCAATAAAGTTTGAGTATTGTAACTGCCCAGTGTGTAGCCTATAAGCAGGTGTAAGTATTCTACATTAGTCCTTGTGAATGTGTTCATGTAAAACCTAAGCATTTGAGTTTGCATATTATCTTATATGAAGAAGTTTTCGAGAAAAAGTTTTCTTTGTAGAAGCTGAAAAGCTTTTTATCTGGGTGTTGGCTGAAAAAAGAGAAGGATACAAAGGCATACTGTTTTAAGACCATTTAAAACATTTTGTTAGCCAAAGTAATGAAAAGCAGTTTAGCAAAATCTGAGGCCACTTTTGTAGTCATGTTTCATTTAGTGTTTTGTTTCCTTTTGTTACTGCTAGTCATGAGAGACTAAATATTACATGAATGTGATAATTTCAATGCAATTATCAAGTGTATTCTGCAATAAATTGCTTAGTATATCAGAGGAAGATAATGTGTATCCTAAAAGTTGCAAGAAATCTTACAAATAGCACATTCTAACATTGAATGTGTTAGAATGAATGTGTCAGATGAATCTGTTTAGGTGTTGTTATTTTGCCTGTCATCTTTAGTCATGATCTGTTAATATTCTGACTGAAAGGAGTAATATTCATGAACATAGATGCTATCAGAACCAATGTTTTATAAGTGTGCTGCAGATTCCAATCTAGCCTATTTTTTCAGTAGTATTTTATTTATGACTTTTCAAAGCATATTTGGAACCATGCTGATGAAAAGTAAGATTCTGACTTGTGGTGTTTGTCACATCAGAGTTAAAAAAAGATGTTAGAATGAATAAAAATACATTTAAAATATAATTTTAAATATTCTTATCATTCGTGTGTATTCACCTTTAAAAATCTTTTTCACTGGTTACATAAGATAAAGAAGCTTCAGTCAAATGAGATCCATGATTCCACTTGTTACTTATTATTTCCTCACATTTAAGAAAAACAACCCAAAAACAAACTCTTACTGCTTAAACATATAATTTAACATTAACAGAATAAACTTAATGTTGACTGGCTATTTAGCCTCTTACATGTTGTACAATCAGAAAATTTATAGTTTTTGTCCTAAGTCTGTAGATGATTCAAATCCTTTTAGGGGAAACATCTTAAAGCTGCCAGTTCCGTGCAGCTGCACTAAAATATAAATCAAAAGATGGTAATTTAGATGTTGAAGGTAAAATTTCAATGCATTTTATAGTTCAAGATTTGCAGGATTCTGTGATCATGCCTTCATGCACTGATTCCATGAATGTCTTTAACATAAATTATGTCTCACTTCAAAACATGCTACTGATTTTCCAATAATTGTGCTTTTCTTGCAATCTCGAGGTGTTCATACACCTGTTTTGGGATGAGATTTACTTTTCAGAAAAGCTTTTTGTCCAAGGTCAGACAGTAAAACAGTTACAACGAATATAAACTTCAGAAATGCCAGGTTCTGCTTTCCTCCAAAACCCTAGGTACATTAGGTATGGATAAAAGATACTGCTGAACTGTACTTTCAACACTTTCCCAATAGTGGTTTATTTGCATAAAAAGGACTTTAAAGTTAAAGAAGCAGACTTTTCCATATCAACTCATCCTTTTAAACTTTTTCCTGTTGTGAGATTTGGAAAAATTTCAAATAATTTTTAAAAGGAATAATAAAAACACAGAATAGTTCAGATTCACACTGTTGTACTCTAAATCGATATAAAAATTAAACTACATTTTTTAATGGGAAAGGTTGTAAAGAAGAATTTTTTTCATTTGCTTTTAATGTTTTGCTCATAATTGATTAATTTTCCTAAATCCTGTTCTAGACAGAAATGAGTGGCTAAGATGTGATTTTGTTCTGTATTTACAGGAGGCACGCATCTAAGCTGGCAACCTTTATGGAGGTCTTTGAATCACTTCTTTAGCTTTCCAATCCATAACACTGAAGCAGGATTATCAGTACAGCACATAGCATGCTTGATTAGGACTAAAATGCTTTCAGCCAGCAACCTTGATCAGTCACTGTAGCCCAGCACCTACAATGCTTCGTGCTCCCAGTATCATCTGTACCATATCAGTGATACTGGGTTTTTTTGATAAGCCTCATCACTGCCTTCTGTCTATGCCGGTATTGGGAGAACAACAGTCCCTTTGCACTTCCGAAAAACTGTCACTTCCATCTCTGGAAATGTCGACAGTACACTAGCATCCACTGAACTCTAACAATATGCTTTTGACTTTTTATCCCTTTATGTGTGATACCATCTTACATAATCATTGGCTCTAGTTACCAAATGGCTAATTTCAAAATTGGAACATAGAAGATATAAGCATATATTTTAATAGTATAATACCTGACAGATTTGCTTGATTGTCTCCTGAAACACTTTTTAGAAAAGTTGGTTATTACAGATACCTTGTTCATGGATACCAGTTACTCCTTTCTCCCATCTTTCCAGGTTAACTAAACAAAGACTGTCATGTTTTCTGAATGGGAAACACTCAATCAGAATAGGAGATTTCTTTTTGTCCTACCAGGTTTAGATCCGTGTACCACAGTTATCTTATATTCAAAGTATTGATCTGAGGTGAGGAAGAAGAAATAAAATAATTTAATTCCTATATAACTTCATATAAATTTCAATGTATTTGCATATTTTTAAGGTAAAATGAAGTAAAGAAATGTTACTGGGTAAGAAGAATTTATTTTAAAATGAAATTTTTCCAGGCTCTCAGCCATCTTTTCAATGTTTTTTAATATAGAGATTTACATTATAATATTTTAAAAGTTACTGTATTATTAGAAAAATGGTGCTCTTGCCATAATGTGACTGATGTTACTTTTTATAGTGTATGAATAAAAAACTTAGCTGTTGGCAAATTTGTGCAGATTGGTGCATGATAATGACAACAATGTTAATAATTTCTAATGTTAAAATTATAGGTATTAAAAACTATTGCGTGTTTGATGTGAGATCTTTATCAAGTTATTTTGACATCAGAAAAAAAAGAAACTTCATCTTACATTTTCATACAATAACAGTGAAAACTGAAATTATGATGAATGTTATTGTTTCCATAACTTTGTTAATGTCAATAGTGCTATATTTAGACTGAGTTTGTGTCTAAATTTTTCTCTCCTGAGTTCACATTTGAAAATTTGTCTGGTAAATTTCTGATACTGCTAAACCATGGAAGATTTAATTCTGCGTATATAGTTGATATACTTGCAGTGATATTGAAAAAGAATTATTTTAGATTCAGTAATTTAGTTTGTTAGCTTCGCTTAAACTGATTTGTCAGATTATCATTTGAGGTAATGTGACCTTCTGTTATATATTTAAAGGCTTAATTTTTCAGAGGGCACAGACTGTAAAATTTGTAGCTACTGTAATTCAACAGCATTCATTTCTACTGAAACAGTCCTGTACTGTAGTAGAAACAAAGGAGAAATTCTTTGATTTAGTATCAGCCAGGTTTGCTGTTTTGCATGTTTGTAGTTATACACCTCTGAAGCTTGCTTGAATGTGAGAGAAGGAAAATTTACAAATAACTTGTCTCGGCACTTGTATTCATGTAAGGATTTTGTGTAGTTAAGCAGTTTTGTACATCTTACTGGGTTTTATCAGACATTGCATAGAGATGATAATGCAAAACACACAAGATAGTGATCCCCAAAGTGGAATGTTTATGGGGAGAAAAATACCTATGGCCCTTCTGTGGTGTAGCCATGGAAATTTGAATCATTCAAATGGTTATCCTATTATTTGTGAAATTAGGTAGTTAGGTTTGGGTTTTTTAAAAATTTTTGCCAAGATGTGTAGCAAGTTGACTCCCCTCCCCTCACCCCCTTGCTCCCCACTATGGATTTTCTGTTTGAGAAAATGATTTGAAAACTTGAGAAAACCAAGGTGCTTCTGAATGATAAATGACAATTCTTCAACTGGTTTTGGTGCAAAATGCAGAATTTTTCACTTGACCAATATCAGATCAATTTTTTTCTTGGACTTGTATAATAGTTTAAAAAACTATTTCAGATTTTCTTTTTCCTTGGAAAGTAATAAGAACATCTACATTAATGTACTGTTTTAGGCACTAGATATTTTCATTTTTGATAAAATATTACTAACTTTCTTCCCAGTAGTTTCTGTTTCTGAAGAAACCGTTACTGCATCAGTATTACATTGATGACTGGATTTTCCCTACTGGTTATGGTAAAAGAACTTGGTCATAAATGTTTTTTCAATAGTGACAACTGTGATGAAAAATCCTAGTGGATTTCAGGTTCAGTAAAAACACTTCTCGTGTATCAAGATTAATAGGAGATCTGAATTATCCTGGATGTCACTGCAAGAGATATAACATCTAAAGATTGTTTACAATTGTTTTTGCATATCTGGCTTGGACTGTCCTGTCTTAAACATTCGTCGTCACTGTGACTCTTTAGGTGTTTATCACTGCTAAAATCTAGTAAAGCTTTTGCTAAGTGGTTACCGTGACAGTAAAAACTTGGAGAAGTGTTCAACTCTACAGCAGTCACCTACTGTACACAGTCAATAAAGCTTCATGAGTTACAGATTGAGCTGTAGTTATGTGATGTCATGTTCCCTAGTGTTACTGTTATAGGGCAGAGATGAATTGCTGTATCATTAACACTGTAAATGAAGAAGTCATATATGAGACCATTAAAGCAGGCTAAGCATTAAATACACATTTTACTACTCCTTTTAAGTTTTCTGTCTCTATTTTGAACTAGCAGTGAAAATTCAGCTATTTCCTCTAGGACATACTACTGGTTGTATATGAGAACTGATGCTCCTACCTATTATGGGTATACAAACTTTGTTAAAAATAACACAAACCTCAACACCTGCATTTTTCAAGCTGTTAGACAGAGATAGGTGTTGGCTTGGTGACTTGTCCATGTATCAATGGAAAGATTTATGACTCCTCTGTCTGCTTATCTGAGAGCATGCAGTGCCTTCCTCAATTTGACTTTTAATAAGGCTATCCTGAATATAAGGTACAACAGCAGTAAAGAGCTGCCTGTTTGGGAGGCAACAACATGACTCAGTATGATGTTACAGCTTCTGGAAACCACTATTCCTTTATAACTGAGTATACCTGAAGTGGTAAGCCAATCCTTTTTTTTCATTTTTTTTCCGTTTTATTAAAAAAAAAAAAAAGCGTAATTTGTGGCTTATCTTCCATTATTAAGCCAGTGACTTTACACAAGGTTCCCTTTAAAAATACTCTCTTTTTTTTTTTTGCTATTATTTACATACACAGTAACAAATACAGGAACATAATGGTAAGGCCAAGGCAGTTTAAAGTTACCAAATAAGTTTCTACTTGCATTTTATGCAGCAATGGAGAAAGCACCCTTTAAAACTTCCCTTTCCTGTCAACACCTGAATTCACTTATATGCCTTTGCTGAGCATCCTGAAAATATCTGAAGCATAGAGTTCCACACACACTTAAAAGGGCTCTCCTCTGAAGAATGAGGAGCAGTTTTGTGACTATATTCTTATAAACAGAATGCAGACATGCCTGCTAAGCTACTGCTCTGCTTAGCGTATAGTTCAATTTTAACTGCTTGGATGTTCAGTTAAAAAATGATGGTGCCCTGTATGCAGCATTAAGTAGGCCAAAGCTGGCAGCTGTTATTCATTATGGAGGAGCTTGCCATTTCCAGCCATTTTACATATTAGTAGGACATGGTGCACTTTGACAACTTGTTGATTTGAGTCTCTTCTTAGTGTGAAGTTTAAAACAAACCTACACCTGCCGGTCAATATCTAAAATATTTAATTATGTGATGTTCCTCCCCTGCTGCTTGAGCAGCCAGTTACGGAAGTAGCATAAAACTGAAATGAAAGGAGCTTAGTGGAAGTTTGACACCCTACAGGTTAGAAAACAGCTAGGAAACTGCAAATATGTGGTCTAATCTGTATTCCTCTAGGGTTCTTATTTTTAATTCAGTGTCTATCTGGTGTAAAATGTGAAAATATTCAGGATCAGGAATCAGAAGATAGGCTTTTCTTCCTCCTAGCAAAATATCCTAATCCTAGGACAACTGAAACTTGTTATTCTACCTCTGTGTTCCTGAGGGGCAGAGAACATGTGAGGGAAGAAATCACTGAATGGTGCACATGGGAAATACACACCATTGTGTCACGGTTTAGGCCCAGCTGGCAACTAAGTGCTACTTGACCACTTGCTCATGCCTCCCCTGCTCCAGTGGGATGGGGAGAAGAATCAGAAGAAAAATGTTAAAACTCTTGGGTTAAGACAAGAACAGTTTAACAGGACAACACAAGGAGAATCATAGAATCATAGAATGTTAGGGGCTGGAAGGGACCTCTGGAGATCAAGTCCAAACCCCCTGCCAAGCAGGACCATAGAATCTAGGGCAGGTTACACAGGAACGCATCCAGACGGGTCTTGAAAGTCTCCAGAGAAGGAGACTCCACAAACTCCCTGGGGAGCCCATTCCAGTGCTCTGTAACCCTCACAGTAAAAAAGTTCCTCCTCATGTTAAGGTGGAGAATAATAATAACAATAACACTAATAAAAAAATATGTAAAGCAAGTGTTGCACAATGCAATTGTTCACAGTCCAGAAGCTGATGGCTCGATCCAAGCCATGATCCCTGGCCAGCTCCTCCAGTTTATATATTGGGCATGACTCATATGGTATTGAATATCCCCTTGGTTAGTTTAGGTCAGCAGTCCTGACTGTGTCTCCTCCCATTGCTTATGAAAATTTACTCTATCCTAGCTGAGCTGTGGACGTGTTGCCACTCACAGGAGGTAGAGACTTTGTCATCTTCATAAGATTCTTATTATGGCATTAAACATTATTTTTATATTATATTATGCTGAGAGCAGTGGCTGCATCTTTGACAAGGAATTCCCTATCTCAAGAATTGAGAAATAAGCAAAATGAGAAATACAGGAATAAAGAAGGAAGATTGTATTGGGCTTCAGACATATTGAAATTGAAGAAAGCTTTTAATGTAAAAATTTCAGGGAGAAGAAAGATATTGTAATGCTTACTTCTCTTTATGAATCCATTGTAACTTTTTTTTTTTTTTTTAATAACTGTTTGTGCTATACTGGTTTATTCAAATACATTTGAAGAACTCCTTTCCCAGATGCCTTAGGAAAACCTATAAAACCCATTGTAGTTTTCATTATGTTCATGGAAACACCTTTATTTTTCTTGTCTCTTAATTTCTGTGCTTATCCTGTATTCACTAATTTTTAGCTTTCTGCAGCAATTTTTAAGTATTTTCCACAAATCAAAACAGGATCCTCCTATAAGTCACAGTTTTATTTATAATGTTTAGATGCTGTAAGTCTTAAGCAGCACAAAATCTTGTGTATTAGTCTGTTTTCCTGAAGAGAGCACTTCATTAATTACAAAAGCAGTAGGTCGACTGTCATGTTAATACTTCATTATTATTGTATGAATAAACATGGTCGTTTTTTTCAGTTTTAAAATGTACAAGGCCTACAGTTACCTGAATGTTATCCAAGTTCCTTTTGCTTTGGCTTCTGAAGTATTGCTAATACTGGTTACTTGATTGTATACATATTTTATGCTCAATCAGTTTGGATCATTTCCCTAGGTATCTAAATTTTTCTTAAACATCTGCCTTTCCCATCAGAGCCTCGTTCTCAGTTTTAAATGACTAATATTTAAATAATTATTAGTCACATCTCATCTCAGTAGTTGGTGCTTGTGTTTTTAAATGATATTATTTGAGTACCTGCCCTTAGGGCTTTCATCAGGAATTTAAGGGTTCATCTGCAGGAAAAAAAGTTAACACCTACATCCTGTAGTGCGAAACAGGTTGGAAGAGGCAGGAGGTTTGCAAAACTGAAAAGACTTTTCATATTTAATGGTGTCAGAAACAGAGAGAGGATAACTAAATACATATTCTTTTTGCCTTAGATATGGTTTAGCTACTTGGTTGCTCAATAAGACTGTTTACAAATGGACTGTAATTTGCAAAGTTCAGCCTGACTCATTTCCTGTACGTTCGGATTCTGAGACCTTCTGGCTGAGAAAGTAGTGGAGTGTTGAATAATTTTTATAGACAATACAAAGCCAGGTAGCAACATTACTTTGGAAATGAATAAACACATGTTAGGAAAAACGGAAGGAAAAACATTTCTTGCACAGGTAAAATGCCTAGCTTGTAGCTAGTGATCCTCAGATGATGGCCATTGGTGGTCTATTAGTATGGACAGATGCTGTTACCATGAGGACAAAACCGACCATATGGATGCTGATTGTTTTTCTCAGGCATTCCATGTCAGCATAATAAAGACATATCTTCAAATTACTTCTATTGTCTCTGTATCCTTGGCTTTTTCAGACCCAAGAAAAATGACGTTACCCCAAAGTATGTATAAACTTACATTTCATGGACAATAATACCTCATTAATTAGAAAAGAACAGCTGAAACACAGTACCATTTCACAAACTTATTTGCATCATTTAAGATTAAGGTTGGCTTAGAAGTGTTCTAGAAATTGCCTATCATTTGAGGCATGTCTTACTCTGGTAGTACACTTTGTTTAGGGATGCTTTCGTTGCATGACAGAGCTTATGCAGAGAATAGCTGCTTTGATTCCTGTATTTGCTGAGAATGAGATTAGCATGTAAATGCAGCACAGTGCAAAAGAGTAAAATTTGTATCCTTTTCTCAACCTACCTATCAGTTCAGGCACACAGTCATGATAAAATATCTATACATCTTCATTTCCCGAGGTTGCTTGGGGCATCCAAGTTCTGTGCTCCTTCAGATGTTGCATTTCCAGTGAAGTCACTGTTTCATTATAGCTATATCATAAGTCTAGAATAGCAGAAAACAAGAACCCAGAAATCTCTCTCCCCCCCCCGCCCCCCCCCCCGGCCACGCACACATAGGTTGTGGTTTATCTGGAAGGGGTAAATTTCAAGTTTAACTATGTAAAATAATAATTACTTATTCTTCATTTCTCTCCTATTTTGCTTCTAAACAGTGTGGTTAGTTTATATTGTCACACTCCTTTTATTCACAATAGTTAAATGAATGTTGTATGAAAAAAAAACAAAACCAGGTTTTCTTTAAGGTAAGTTTGATCTTTGCTGGGTTATTTATGATTTAACCCAAACTTCACCAAATCATTAGACAATTTCCTGAATTGCACTACATCAGATTTATTAAGTTAAAAATTTCAGGCCGATGAACCTTCTCCTAAACTGATGATTTAAGACGTGTTTGTATGCCATTTTGTCTTACTGGGGTCTTTTTTTCTTTCTTTCTTTCTTCTTTCTCTAACTACTAGGAGGCATTTTTGAGTGTGTTGAATCTGGTCCAATGGGAGCAGAAGAATTAGCCTTCAGATTTGCTGTGAACACAATCAACAGAAACAGAACTCTTCTGCCAAACACCACATTAACATATGACACCCAAAAGATAAATCTCTATGACAGTTTTGAAGCATCAAAAAAAGGTAATGTTTCGCATATTTAATTTTTTTAGTGAGCAACTAAGACTCACTTGGTTTACCTACCTGAAAAAATGTCTGTCCAATGAAGCCATGTGCAATGAAACTCTACAAGTTTGTGGCTGACACCTTGAAGGCTGTAATGGTAACTGCTTGAAAATTACATTGTCACTTTTGCTCCCACTGCACCCATCTAAAAGCTTTTTCTTTAAATATTTAAAACCTCAAGTAAATTTTTCTGAGCTTTATGACTAGGATGTTTTTGAGACCAGCTACTTTGAAGTGAGAAAATGCTATTTCCAGACTTTGTCCCGGAAAATGACAAGAGCCCCCAGATTCTAGTGAACCTGGAAGAAGACTCCAATTCACTTTTAAGGATTCAATCACTTTACATCTCTACCAATACATTAGGTGTATGCATCACGTAGTTAATCAGGTGTGGGTTTCAATGGGGAACAAGTAGTTGTAATTTTTTGCATCTTATATCTACAAGAAAAAAAATAAGCCTACACATTTTCTGTGCTTAAGACTATTGCTGTCAGGTGAATGTCTGGGCTTGAGTTCGGTAGTTTTCTTGTAAATATAAGTGTTTTGTTTAAAGAAAAATTAAAAGTTAGAAATAATTCTGAACATTTTTCCTAAATTTTCAAATTTTTTCTTCTCACAAAAATTGGAGCTTTAGGATTGCTTTACATTCAAGTCTGTGACAATAGATGCAAGTTTTACTGTATCACTGACATATCCTTAAAAGTCCAAATTCCAAGAAGTTTAATAAGTATTTATAGGAGAAAATACAAAGCCTGGTGTCAAAACTCAGTGGGACATAGAGGAGCCAATTTCATATGAATGTTATCCTGAACAAGAAAATAAAAGAATCAAAGGTCAACCTGTATTTCTTATGACAGATTTCTAGCCTAAATCTGCCAAGTGATCTGTTCCTAACATGCCACTCCCAAGTATTTGTCATAGTTTAGACCCAGCTGTGAGCTGGTAAACTCATGGAAATTTCCATGTGAAACTCCATGTGGAAACTCCTTCATTTCCCCTCCCCGCCATAGGATGGGAAGAAGAATAGGCAGAAAAGGGCAAAACCCTGTGGTTGAGATAAGGAGAATTTAGCAGAACAACAAAAGAGGAGAAGAAACAACAGTAATTACAATAGTAAGGAAACGATATATAAAGTGAGTGATATAAACCACACCAAACCATCTAGCCCTGCACTTATGGCCCTATGTCAGAGACCCTTGTTCTCGGCCCAGCCACCCTCCACCCTTATATAGCAAGCATGATGCCTGTCAGTATGGTCTTGAATATCCCATTGGCTGGTTTGGCTGTCTATCCTGGCTGTGACCTCCTCCCAGCTTCTGGTGAAAATCAGCCCTACCCTAGCTGAGCTCATGACAGTGTTGAAGACTGAAAGCTTTATACAATAGGGGATTTTGGGTATTATAGTGGTCTAAGATGAATAAAAACATTTGATGCCACATTACAAATGCTACGTAGGGAAAAGCTGCTGTGTCAAGATGAATGTACATGAAGCACATCTTAAAAGCAGAATATAATACTGATTTTAAAATTCAGTTTAGAAATGGCTACATTTTTTCTCTTTTGCTGTAACATAGTTAATCTTGCTAACCTATTTTATATGTTTTTTTTGCTAAATAAACAATCCCAATATAGGCTGTTGTTAGATATGAAAATAGACAGTAACCATGTTTGTACAGAAATTCATGCAGTTTGGTCATTGTAAGATGCTTCCATACATGGAAAATATTATGGGCTAAATATTCATGTCTTGCAAGATGGTTTCTTTGCAGAGGAAAGTGTGTGGAAGAAGAAAGAGGTAAACTGTGCTTTTAACAAAGTATTTTTGAGTTGTTATTCTGGTGTTTTGGATGATGGATCAAAGCAGATTCTGAGAGAGACTACTCTTTCCTTTCCACCTTGTCTAACAGTAGCTAAATGGACTTATCCTTAATTATGGCCCTTTCTTTCTCTTTTCCTTCTCATCTTTAAAATTCAACTGCTTCCTGACTCCAGCACACACAGCCCTCTGAAATGTAACACAATAATTTCTCTCCACTCCTGAGGGAGAGCATGGAGAGCAGACAAATTTGTTCATCAATCTTTTATTCTTTCCTAAGACATTACAACTACTTTTAGTCCTTATATGGGGTCTTCTTTAAAGTGCAAGCTAGCCCTAATATCATGTTGCCAATTCTTGATAGACTGTAATAACTAAAGTTAAAATGGTGACATGCCATTGATTGGATATATTGAATAGATTGGATATATTCATTGTTCCCACTTGCATCTTGAGTGAGAATGCAACTCTTTTTGTGTAACTGGTCAAGCTGTATCAAAATCTGTGTAATCTTCCAGTGCTAATAGCTTTTTGCTTCATCAATCCACAATACAGCCAACAACATTTGTGCTGACAGGTGCTTTAGTTCAGAATCAAAGGCTAAAGGTTAACATAAAATGGTTCATTTTATTATGATGTCTCCAAAGCGGAGTTTTAACAATGAGGTTTAAGCATTTGACTCATTTTGTGGTTCATGATTATGTCCATTACTGAGCAGGCAGGCACTGCATAAAAAATAGCCTGTTTAGACCTCTTGGTAACACACAGACTTTTGAAGTTGAATATAGATGAAATATTAATGGGTTTTTAAAGGTACTACATGAAAGAACAACCTGAAGGCACAACAATATTTCCAAGATACTGTTTCAGTGAAGAATAATGTAAATGCAAACAAAATATACCTCAGATCACTAGGAAAATTGGTATGCATCTGATAGAGCCAGTGCCATATTAAATCACGTGTGAAAGCACGGCATTATTCAAATCTCAGAAATGGGGAAAAAAAAAGCGCCCATTGAAAAGCCATCTGGTAGCTATTGCTGTTGTTAGTTATCCCATTTACTGACATTTGCATAAAGCTTGTTGATTACTCTTAGGAAGGGCAATATTAGCATAATTTTTTTATTTTTTTTATCAAGCTAGTCATTTAGGCTCTGATCTGATGCTCAGAAATGCAATGGAGATCCAGTGCGTATTTGAGAAGTTTATTTAAACCACTTCTGCTCTGCAGTAATAAAAAGGTGTGCCAGAATAGTTTCTATAATTCACTTGAAAAAATTTAGCAATGTTTTCATCTTGTTGAAAAGGATGTGCACAATAAAACAATTTATTAAGATGTCAATAAAAATAGAGTTGATTGACTGAGGAAGAGTCATAGAATCATTATGGTTGGAAAAGACCACCAGGATCATCAAGTCCAACCTTCATCCTAACAAGTCTCAAGCCACTAGACCATAGCCTCAAGTGCTACATCTACTCGTTTTGTAAACACCTCCAGTGATGGTGACTCCACCACCTCCCTGGGCAGTCTGTTCCAGTGCCCAACCACTCTCTCAGTAAAGAAATTCTTCCTAATAGCTAACCTAAACCTCCCCTGATGCAACTTGAGCCCATTTCCTCTCGTCCTATCATTAGTAATTTTGGAGAAGAGACCAACACCAGCCTCGCTACAACCTCCTTTTAGGTAGCTGTAGAGAGAAGTTAACATTTAAACAGCCTAAGTTAGAAAACTGTCCCATACGGCCCTTTTCCAAAAGATGCAGCTGAGCATAATTCTCCTGTCAGTGCTTTTTAAAAGGTACGCAATTACTGGCCTTTGTGACTTCCACTGTCATAGAAGTGTTTATTTAATGTAGTTGAGCATTATTTCAATATTAAGTGTTGCTATTCAGCAGCTCATAGGAAAAGCTTAGAAATATATTTTGAACTTGAAATCTGTGGAAGTGTTACACAAGAAGGGAACCCTGTCAGCAGTAAAGTAGTATTTCATGGAGTGCCTTTTGTTTAATATGAATTTTGCAACGGCTTCTGGGACACTGCCTTCTTTCCTCTCATCATTGACAGACTTCTGTCTCCTCTTCAGCCTGTGATCAGCTGTCCCTTGGGGTGGCTGCCATCTTCGGACCATCCCATAGCTCCTCAGCTAATGCTGTTCAATCCATCTGCAACGCTTTGGGTGTTCCACATATCCAGACCCGCTGGAAACATCAGGTGTCAGACAACAAGGACTCCTTCTATGTCAGCCTCTATCCAGATTTCTCTTCACTCAGCCGTGCCATCCTTGACCTTGTGCAGTTCTTCAAGTGGAAAACAGTTACCGTTGTTTATGATGACAGCACTGGTAAGGCTAAAACTTTAGACTATGTGAAGATGTATTCACATGTACAAAGAGAGGGAGGAGGGGTGTCACTACTTGTATTTCTTAATGTAACAAATCTTAACTAAATTACAAGGTTTTTTTTTGACACAGTAGTGTATAATGAGTAATATGGGTTTATTAGCATAAGTATTTTTATAAGTACGCTTCAGTTTCTGAATTTCATGTGTTTGAGCTCACAGCTGTCAGTAAATCAGTAATGCTCTATCTGCATTTTCTGCAATGTCTTAAGAGTTGCTAACAGCTATGTCTTTTGATTTTATTTAAAACTTAAAGTCTGAAGAAAAATACGGTAACTTGAAATGATGTAGTAGTATGCCCAGTGAAATAGAAGACCTAAACTCTAGCTCTGCTTCCGGCATTATTTAAGTTAGAAAACAGATGCCATATTTATTTATAATTTCAATATCTGCTTTTTCAGCAAGAATTGAAGAAGAAACTGTGGTTTTAGGTGCTAGGACTTGAAACCAAAGGAAGTTTCGGGGCTTGTTTTGCAGATGAGTTACATAAATTAAAAATTAACTCCTGACTCTCCAGCAGAATTATAACAGATTGCTACCTTTCCTATCCGTGTTACATAATGCTACTATCTATCTAAATCTGAAACAAATAAATAAGATCAAGAAACAATATGTGTTACCTGTGAGGCTACCTGGTGAAGGCTCACCTCTTCAGAGGTTAGTGAAGAGTAACTCTGCTAGATAAACAGCAGTGACAGCAGGACAGAATGCCCGCTTGCTCTTTAGTTTCAAATAAGATAAAGTGTACATTGATCAAAAGGTGAGAAGGGAATAGAGATGGTAGCACATAAAATTATGTACAACTTTGTTTTTCTTCATGCATTTAAAAAAAAAAAGTAAGGCAATGAAGTTTAGAGGCTGCCTTCCTAAAAGTTTGTTGACTGATGTAATCAAAAGCCTCAGGTAATCAAACTTCTGATTTCAAATGTAACTTACAGACTTAAGGGAAGAAATATGTAGCTTGTTATTACTTTTTTTTTACATTACTTTTTTTTTTGTATTATTGTTCTGAAATAGGACAGGAAGTGACAAAGCCTCAGATTCCAATCAAATGATGATTTAAAAAGTTGTGGTTCATTGAAACAGTTATAGACTCAGGTTTACATAATTTGGAAATACTTCACTTTGATTTAGATCATTTGGAGACTAACTATTTTTTACAATAAACAAGTTACCTTTAAAAACAAGCCCTTCTGTTAGAAATGTTGTTTTCACACTTTGGAACTACTTTGCTTAATATCTTCAAGTAATTTTCTCTCCTCCCACAAAATAACGCAACAAAAAAATAATAATCAAAATAACAATTTCATATTTAATGGGCCCTCTAAACTCATATGTCATTAACAGTTATGCTAGACCTAATCTTTTAATAAAATACCTTTTGAAGTCAGGATGTAAGTAGAAACAGGAATTAAGATGGAAAAGTAGTTTTTCTTGTCTATGTTGTAAGCCACTTAATCTACCTGTGAGTACTGTTAAAATTTTAGAGAAAAAAAAGACAAAAGAAAAATGAGCTCTTTTAAAATAATTTTAAAAGAAATTTGACAATGAATAAGGAGATTCAGATATCTGGTTTAATTTAAAAGCACAAAGAATTATTTCAGGAAACATTTACTTTGTATTTATTTCTGGAGTGGCTATTATGATACTATTTGTTACTGCTGATAAATAGTAATCCCAGCTACAATATCTTTTTTTTTCTTGAAACCTATCTGAAGAGACAGAAAAAAGAACCAGGTAATCCTCTCTCCTTTTTTGTGCATTTGCTGTAAGCGAATTTAAATTCTTTTTTTTTTTTTCAAGATTGCCAGTTTTTCTTTGTCGTTAGCATCTCCTATGGATAATTCAAAGATTTCAAAAGCAGGCCACACTGCTGGAAGAAGTCCACAGCATTGCCTGCCTTTGAGGTATATATAGGAGCAGCTCTTAGCTATGAGAAGCTGTCAGTCTTGAAGAAGTACAGTTTAAGTATTGTTAGAGCTCAACTGCAAACTCATGGTTTTTGAGGCAAAGAACAGGGAGAGAGAGAAGGGGTTATCTCCTGCCATGGGTTGAGATAAATATTCAGCTGTCAACCTAGGGCTGAAGCTGAATATAATAGTTTCAGCTAATATTTAGAAACTGTGCTGTAAGACTCCTTGCATAATTTAATACTTAATTTCAAATCCATTAAAATGAAGGCATGAAGACAAAATAGCTATTGCTGTTTGTATCTGTTTCTTCCATTTGGCCAGTGATTCTGAAATGTAAGATGGATACCATTACTATTTACCTCTCTTTTGTTTCTTTTTTAATCACCCACATTTTACGCTCCTTTATTGAAAGTTACTTAGGATGATAATGCATGACTTATGATACTTAGAGTGTTATGGATTTCCTTTATCTGAATGGACAATTCCCTAAAGTACACCCTGTTGGTATGACAGTTATGGTGATAATTTTTATAAATTGCAAAAGTTAATTTTTTTTTGGAAAAATTGATTTTATTTCTATTACTACTTTTAGAATATGGATACAAGAGGAGGTGATACTTTCACTATAGGCAGGAAGAAAATGTAGAACACATGCATAAACTATGTCTGGATTCTTAAGACAAATTATGGGGAGCTGCCCATATGCTAAAATTCTGGAAGACTGTAGGTCCATTCTGAGGGAAAGTATGTTTTTTAATTTTTTGATATTTTAAAATGTCTTTATATCTTAACTATTAGTAGTCAGTTTTATTAATTCTCCAAGGAATTTTTAAATTTTTACCTCTTTAAAAAAGAGAAAACACCTCACTGACTTCCAAATATTCTAACAACAGCTGTGCCCATGTTCTTCAGTACAGGATATGTCTTCTTGAGTAAACATAAATGGAAAAAGCTGTGTGGTTATTTGATATTCTGCAGTAAGTAAAAGCTCATGTTAACTCTAGTGTCATTCCCAGGAAGGCACTGGAGACTGATACTCAAGTGTACATTTCAGCTGCCTCTTGATAGCACCATTGTGTCTGATTGTGTGCAATCCCCGGTGCCCCTATATTATAGGAAGAAAAGCTGGTTATGTGATTCTAATAGATAGCAGAGCATTTTCCTGATGCTACATGAGGCACTCTACATAAGTGTAGATGACATCTTCCATAGTGGTTTTGTGTGTTTTTCAATACTTAATGTAGCTGCCTTCACAACATCCCTTTGATGAGTTGTGCAAAATAGACTGCCAACACTTCTATTCGATCTGTGTCTAATTTGATCCGAGATTGTGTGGTATGAAGGTAGTACGGAGGAAGTCAGTCCATGTTTAGAGCCCAGTTTGAAATAAGAGAGAAATTTGGAATTCTAGGCTCCCTTCACGATAATGAACATCTGCACATGTAAAAGAATACCACAAAGATCAGCCATTACTGGACTGTCTCCCTCGCTGAAGTATTCTCCCCGTATTCTCTGTAGAGGAATACCTGTATATCTTACTACTAATTTCAGAAAAGACATAAAGTAGTTACTTTTCCTGTGCTATGGGTAGCTACTGGACCCTTTCCTCAACCCTCCCCAGCTTTATGATGCAGAAACGGCTAAGTCAGAGAAGGTCAACCTTTGGAGTCTGGTTACTGCTCCTCACATCTGTATGGAACTCAGAATACTGGGTTACTCTGGGCCGATCAGACCTGCCTCACATGTTCAGAAGTCTATAATGAGGAAAGCTGTGTAACTTGGCACAGGAGAAATGGAGGTTTTGTCATGCTGAAATAGGGACAGATATGCTTCTAAAGTGATGTGATCACTAACAGTGGAGAGAGCAGAGATCAGGTTGAATATAGCGTAATAAGGAATATTCAAGACTGCGTAGGATGTTGTAGATGAATAAACTGGAAAGGTTAATTCTCTCCTGTCTCAGTAAGAAGAGATGAAGTCTGCTACAATGGGCATAAGGTGGTAGAAATAAAAATGAGCACAGAATGGGCAAAGGTTTTAATATTATAATGAAGCCTTCCTGGTAGTATTTTATGGTGTAGGTATTATGTCAGTAGGTAGATGAATCTGTTCTTTCAGCGCAGAAAAAAATATGTGAATTTGTGTTTGAATACTTCTGCATCTGACTTTCTTTGGTGTTAAATGATAGCTATATTTTGCTTCCCTCTACAATTTAGCTTCTCCCTTTGTTTTAGCTCTAAAGACTTTTTTTTTTTTTTAAAGTAGTCCATCTGTTGTACAGCCAAAAATTTGAATAAGGCTCTAGGACACTTTTCTTGCTAGTCTGAAGAGAAGCATTGCTTCCTGTGATCGTTCTAAATGGCAAAATGTATTCCTCTTAACTAGAATTTCCCATAAAAAAAGGAAACAAAAAACGAATCACAAAACCCAAACAAAAAAAAAAAAAAAAGAGAGAAGATGGTTAGGTTTTTTTGTTGTGGTTTTTATTAAAGTAATTTACAGTCTCTTTGTTAATTAAATTCTGCTAAACTCTCCCTGGATACTAATTAAGTCCTTTCAGATTTACAGATTTGTTACAGTCAATTGTCCTTAAGAAAGAAAAAAGGAAAAATGGCAGTATGTTCATCAGCTGTATGTCCTAATGTTTTTAATTGGTCTCAAAACAGTAACTTAATTTCATGTACATATTCTAATCTCCGTGATAAAGAAAACAGATGAGATAAATTCTGAATAAGTTTGTGAATCTCAGATAATTCCATAACAAAGAATACATGAACAGTTAGATGCTGGAGCCTTTAAGTAATAGTGACACTTCTGTTGCCAACTAATGCTTTATGCAGATGAAATTTTATAAACAAGGTTCTGGGTTTTTTTTCTTAATTAACATTTGTTTTGGTCTTGGGTGGCTGAGTATAAACACCAAAAATCTGTTGCATCTATGAACAGAAGCCAGAGTAAAAGCTGGAAAAAATGACTTCAGAAATAAAAATGTTTTGTGTTGTTCTTCAGTATTGAACCCCATGCTTTAATTCAAATGCAGGAAAAAGAAAGATGTCTTTTTTGATATTTTTACTGTAGTATACAGGTAGCATTGACTTGTAAATAAAACCAAATTTCTTTCTTGGGACCAGTATTAAAATTCCCATTATCTTATTTCTTATTCCCTCTGTATTTAGCATTTTTGTAGCCTCACCTTGAGTATTGCATACAGTTCTGGGCCCCACAATTTAAAAAGAATGTTGAAGTAGTTGAGTGTATCCAGAGCAGGACAACAAAACTGGTGCAAGGGCTAGGAGGTGTGATGCTGAGTTTGTCGAGTGTCTCCTTTGGAGAAAAGGAGGCTGACGGGCAACCCTGTTGCTCTCTACAGCTTCCTGAAGAGGGGAAGGGGAGAGGGAGGTACTGGTCACTGCTCCCCGGTATCTAGTGATAGGATGCATGGGAATGACTGAGAGTTACATCAAATGAGATTCAGACTTGACCTCAGGAAGCATGTCTTTACTGAGAGGGTGGTCAAACTCTGGAACAGGCTTTCTAGAGAGGTAGTCAACACCCTAAGCCTCTCTGTGTTTGGACAATGCTCTTAATAACATGCTATAACTCTTGGTCAGCCCTGATTGTTGTAGATACCTTCCAACAGAACTATTCTATTCTATATTTCATGTATCTTATTTCCAGATAACTTACATCTTGTGGTTTGTTGTGGTGTTTTGGGGTTTTTTTTCCTTCTTTTTTTCCCCCCCTGTACTACTAATAAAAGAAGATACTCACCTTTTCAGTTACACTAAGGGGAATTAAATATCTTGGGGGGAAAATGGATGTGGGATGGGAATGTGTGTGGCAGGTAGGAAAATTTCATAAAGGATTACAGAAGAAAAACCTTGTCATTCAAAGTAAATCTTTACTGGGGAGAAAACTTCTCTTTAAGGAGGATATACACAGCGCACTATAAGGATGAGAAAAGGTGTTCAAGCAACTTTAGACAACAGGCAACTGAGAAGGAGAATAAAAAATGAAATGGTCTGAAAATGCTTGCTTATCTCTGTTTTTCTGTAAATGAATCAAGTACCATCTCAATTTATGTGAAAAGCTGTTCTCCTTTATAAACATGTCTGTATAACTAAGGTTTGTTCTTAGCAGAATGAGAGAGAAGGAATGAAATGAATCGAGAAGGCTGTACTTGATTGTTTGAGAACTGATATAATTACAGTGCATTTCACCTGAGCTTAGAAGAGAGGGCTTCAATCTTTATGATCTATAACAGCAACTTAGAAACTGACATGGTTTGCATGCTGTAGAATATATTTCAGGTTTGAAATTTTGATATAGAAGGGTAAAGTTTGTTCAAGAATGGATGACAGGCAGAAATAGTGAGAGATTTCTTAAAGGTGGTCTGGGGTATTCAGTTCACAATAAAGTACGAGACATCTGCTGGGAGCAAATGTAATTATAAGAAGTACAAAGGACTACTGATACTGTGATTTGTATTGCTGTGGATCAACATCCAAAACAAACCACTAAACCATGAAAATTAAATGGACAAGTCTTTTTCTTACCATCCTTTTTAGAATCTTCTAACAAAACTAAACAAATGTAAGGTTTTAATATCAACAAATATCTCAAACGATGTTTACTGAGAAAAGAAGTATAGAAAGACACAGTTCTTATCCTTAGAAAGACATTATAGGGAATATCCTTAGAAAGACATTATAGTGTATGTTGACATTTTAAATACTCAGAATACTGTGTGCCCACACATGAGATGTTCTTGTGATATTTTTGATAATGAATCAATGCTTGGAAATGGAAAGTAATGGGAAGTGCAGAACAGCAAAATATATTGAATAGAATTCAAGACAGGGAATGTCATTAAAACTGGAATTTCTACCAACAGAATGAATTGGAGTCTAAAATAAACTAGATTCAGATCAGTTGGTATTTTTAAAATAATACTAAAATTGAACAAAATAAACCAACATTTGTCAAGGGACCTAAGTTTTCAAATCACTTGAATAAGATGCTTTTGAAAAACTTTGAAAGGAACTAATCTTAGAGCTGTTAATAATTACCTTTTGAGACCTCATGGATGATACGTGAAGTTCTAGAAGTCTGGAAGGGGTAGACGGGCTCAGATTTATCCCAATTTAGATATTAGTCTAAATTTTGAAGTACACTTGTCCTTGTTCCTTATGTTCACTTAACATCTAAATCATCCACCTATTCCTAATAAATTCTTAACTTCAGAACTGCTTAAAATTAGGTAGAATAAAGTGAGGTTGTAGTATGAGGAGGTTTTGGTTTATTTGTTTGTTTGTTTTTTAATAGACCAGTCAGCTGAATTTCTATTCCTAGAGGAGTTAAGAAAGTCAAACTGTTCAAGGTGATATTCTTATGTACAAATTAGAGAAATAGGTTCCTTATGCAATTGTCCAACGAATGCAAAAAGGAGCAATAAGATGTAAATAGTTTGGTTATGATTTACTAAAAAACTTAAAAGATATACTTACAAGGTTGTTGTGCTGGTTCAGCCATCATCATTTTATGCTTCCATCAGTTGCCCGATCACACAGGCCAACAATGAACTCGGCAACATCCCCTCGCAAGTCTTCTTTCAGACAGTCCTGCCATAGATT
The DNA here is from genome assembly GCA_013400335.1 of Eurystomus gularis. NCBI lineage: Eukaryota > Metazoa > Chordata > Aves > Coraciiformes > Coraciidae > Eurystomus > Eurystomus gularis. The sequence goes on from VZZY01010638.1 coordinate 23,675, forward strand.
CCTGTGGTTCCAGCTCCTCCGCTGCCCACTGTGGTGCTAGCACCACCTGCTGAACAAAATGAACCAAGATGGCTTCCTCAGTGGCCCTTCACATGGAAGGACACCACTAAGAGAGCTCATCGAGATGTGACCAGCCCCAACAAAAGCCACACCCAACAGGAAGCTGTTCTGACTAATTGGCTCCTGGCTGATATAATCCTGGCCTTGCCCACCACCCCAACCATGACCACCTGGGTGACGGTAGAGCCACAAAGACACAGGTTCTGCCTCTGGAACATGAAGCCAATAGGAAAACCAAAACATTCTGCTAGGTTGTGACTCATTCACAGGGCAACTCCAACTCGAGGCCCACAGCTTAGACCCCAGCACTTCAAAGGTTCAGCTTCTGTTATAAAGAGAATTACACAAATTACATATGCAGGTGATAAACTCAGAAGTTACTCTATAAAATATGATCTGTGTGAAAGTATTTTAATAGTTACCTATTGAATGTAAGACGTGGTCATAGTGGATAAGCCAACAATGGCATTACAAGAAAGCAAGCTTCTGTTGTACTCAGAATTAGGATCCAGAATTTCATGTGTAAGAAATTCCCAGGTAATTCCAATTTACTCTGCTTAAGAAAGTCATCATACCATTTCACATTACTCTGCATCAAATGTCAAGAAATATGAGGGTTCTTTAGATCAGAGGCTTAGGTATAGATGACCTGGGAGGAGAGACTAAAGGAGTGTTGGTTTAGTCTAGGGGATGTGGATAAAAAGGTCTCGCAAAAGGAAACAAATAAATTATCCTCTCAGTTAAATGGCATAGTTAGGGACGTGTTTAAAATTGTAGCAGAAATGATTTAGCTAAGAATGTTTAGGTTAGAGCAAAATAGCGAGTATTCTTGAAAGGCTGTGGAAACACCATCAATTCCATCTCATGAAGTTTGGTTGGGGTTTTGCTTTTTGGGTTTGGTTTTTGTTGTTGTTGTTTTGTTTTTCTAAATAGCAATGTTTTCACACGACTTTTGCTAGACACAACAGAAAAGACAGGTAACAGTGAACTTTTGAAGTCAATATCAGGACTAGTCCTTACCACTGATGCTGACTAATGTCTCTATTGAATATACAGAAATATTAAACTATAGATTTTTATTAAATTACTCGCTTGATAGTGATTCCTCAAATTAGATTTATATTACATGTCAGTTAAATGAAATTTATACCCATGTGTATTTTTTTAATATATATTTATACAGTTTTGACTTGTGCAATTTTAACTAGCATTTATTCTGGTTCTATGAAGCAGGTGCAGAATTCACAGTACTGATTGTTCTTGAAGGGCTGAGTGGGTATCCTCTCTGCACATGAATATAACAACAAACTTTTATATTACTTTATCAAAGATACAGAATGGGATCAGATAGCTTAGCACGGGATTTTAAATGAAAATATTTTTGTGCATTTCAAATTTTTGCATTATCAGTTAATAACCAGTTATGGAATGAATAGCATGAATATGTAAAGGAGGGCTATATTTGCCATGGGGAACAAAGCAGACTTGAGGCTTCCCATGCATATCAGCTGGAATGGCATGCAGTTCTGGTCCATGTCTGTTCTGTCAACAAGTGAGACGGAGGTTGCAGCGTTTGTAAAAACATCCACAATTTTATCGAATCTTCTTCTTAAAGATAATAGATTTTAAAGCCTTCCTTAATAAACTCAGATTTGGTAGAATTGTAATTATTAATAGCACTAATAATTCTGATCTATTTTAAGAGACAGAAGAAATATTTTCCAGACTGGTTACATATTGCATAGTATCTTTTAAGTACAGTGTTTCAGGTGCGGTTCACAGTAATTTCAAGTGAAAATACAATTAGTAATTATGTGCTAAACCTAATTGTGGTATTTGGGTTTAAATGATTTGTTTGGTGTATTCCTTCTCCAAGAAAGTTATTGTACCATTTGCTCAGTAAAATTCAGAAACATTTTCCCAGTGCTATATGAAAATACAAGCAGTAAGGAGGATATTCTTAAAATCTCACTTTCAAGCTTTAGTCTTTTTTGCAGTTTGGAAGTTAAGAATTACTTTAGCTATCTGTCTTCAGAGAAAGAAACTAAATTCTGTTATTCTTTTTTGGTAAATGGACCTGTAGCTGTTCTTTGAGAATAATTCTATAAAGATTTTAATTAATTTTTTGAAAAGGAAATTAAATGTCATCAAGTTAAACAAAATGCATAAGTCCATCAGTATTATGTATTTTGTCCTCTATTTGGAGGAACACTGAAATGGACGGGAGATGTCATCTCCTTTGTGAATTGTTCTACATCAGTCTCAGCTCAAATATTCCCATCTTAATGCATTTTAGCTTCAATTCCAGATTTTTCTTCTCTCCTGAACTATTTTTTTTTTTTTTTAGCAAAAACCCCTGGTTTTGTTTCCAAGAATAATGTGCTTACCTACTGTAAATTCCAGTTTAAAATGTTAATTTATGTTTCTTTTCCAACCAAGTTCATTTTGATATTAACTTTTTTTTGTTTTAATAGTTTGATACAGTAGTGATACTTCTATGATGCGGTTAGAAATTGCTAACTTGTTCTATTGCTTCTTTTATCATTGATTCTGACAGCTTTGACAAAAGCTGTTTTGTCCTTTGACTGTTGTAGATCTCTTTGTTTCCTCTTCACCCTCATTAAACAGCAATACTCATAGATGTCAGCCACTTGAGAGATCATACTTCACACTTACATGAACTTTTTTGAAATGCCCAAAATTGTTACTTGCCATTGCTGTCACCATTATCACACTGAATTAAAGATAAAGCTTTCTGAAGATATTTTTCAAACATCTTCAGAAAACAGAATAATAACAGTAATTCAAATCAGGCACATCATAATACGGCCACTATGTAATGTCATATGTTGCTGAAGAGTAGAAAAACATGGCAAATCTAATATAAAAGGCTTAATGTTTTCTTAATTTTCAACATTTTCTTCAATTATATTCAATATTTTTTTTCTTGTATTTTCACACACTGTGCAGAGGTGAGGCAAAGAATGGACAGTTTTCTGGGGTTTTTTTGTTTGTTGTGGGTTTTTCTCCCCCTACCTGCTATATGCAGGTATTTGTGATGTGAAAAAAACCTTATTTTTGTTATCTTGTTATGATGATCTTTGAGATCAAAACCTTTCCATGAACTGAAGGCCTTTTCTGAATCTAAACAGCACATTGATTCCCTCTTGTGGAACTATGTGGGATGGGGTAGAGGGCTTTTTTTCACTGCAGTGCTGAAAAGCCATTATTAGAAAAGAATTGTTACTGGAAATAGGCTGAATTGGGATTGACTATGTGAAACTAGCTATAAAAGATGTTTGCACCCGACCTCTGGCATGGCTACAATCTAAAAGACAGAGTTTTTGAAAAAATATTCTCAGCTGGAAATAATGTAATTTTATTTATCCTCTCACACTGAACTTTTATGTGTGACTAAAACTTTTTTTGGTGATATGCTCAAAATAAATCTATTTCCTCAAAACAATAACCCTTCCTCCTTCCTCCTTCCTCCCCCCTCCCTGAAAACCCCAAAGCAACTTGGTGATCGGATTATGCTTTCTAACAACACAAACTGCTGTTTTTGAAGCACTGTACCAGCTTTAAGTGTGTTTATATAGCTGAAAAGCCACATATGGGGAGGGTGAAGCTTGGAATGAGTTCACCAAGATAGGATAGAACACGTCAACATAGTGTAAGGGTATTCTGATTTATAAATGGGAGTTCTGCTCTCTCTCTGAAAAGTTGGAAGCAACAGATCACTACTGTATGCTTTGATAAGGAGTTAAGTACATAATTACAAGTAGCTTGATATTATAGAGCCTCTATACATCTACACTTTTTCCCCCCAAAGGAAATTTTGTTATCCAAACAGATCACCAGAGTTCATTCTAGCACATGCTATTATTAGGATGTGTGATTAGTGTATCTTTGCTTACTCTAATGAATATAATTTTTAAATTTTCGGCTGAAATTATTCTAAACACAGCAGCATATTTCTTAACAAAGGGCTTGTTAAATAGAACTTGTGTTGTCAAAACTACTACTGAAGTCAGTAGCTAGATACTTTAAATTCTTTTTACTGATATAGTGCTATCATTTTCCTGGCAGGGATCAAGATTAACAATAGAAAAATAATTTAAGTAAGTCAACATAATACCAGATATCCTTGAACTCTTCTTCATGTCACCTCCACTAATTGTAGTACATTTTTAATATTGCAGCTTGCAAGGGGCATAAAGCTCTAATGCAGTAATATCTGTAATATATGTACATATGCACACATGCAAACATAGTGTTCTGATTACTCTTCAATGTTTCAGCTACAAAATTGAATAATCCTGCTAAAATATTGGATTCTAAAGTTGGCAATATTAATTATGGTTACGGTAAGAAGATAAATTCTTCTGGATTATGTATCTTAAAGCTATTCCTCCATTAAAGACACTTTACACCATTGGTATTCTATTTAAATGGGTTTAAATACAACTGAAGACAAATTTAAGGATGCTTTACACTGCCAGAATTGGGTGAAATGATCTGAATGTAGTAATAAACTAAACATGAATAAATGAGAAAGGTCCATCAAGCTGCCTCTTCCCTTCATCTCTATTTTCTCTATATTTTACTTCATGGTGTTTATACATTATGCAGTTAATTGTAAAGAACACAGAACAGCCCACTGTTCAAATAGCCTTGATAGCAAGTGCAATTTATTTTTTTTTTCTTTTTAATCCTTTAACTAGAGGTGGTTTTTAAGTAGAGGATGAGGATAATAAAATGAACTTTGAGAGTTCATGGGTAATATGTTCAGAGTGGTCAGTATCTGTGCATCATTTTGTAACAGTGAACTGTTCCAGCTGATGTGAAGCATTCTATCTCATACTCCTCTAACCCTTCTACCCATACTCCTTTCAAAGCCCAACACACACTGATATTTTTCTGAGACATAACCAGAAAAACTGGGCAAGGGGCTATCAGGGAAGGAGAAGAGTACCGAGAGGTGTGAGAGAAAACAACTTGCTGAAAATAGAGAAAATATTCTGGTAGCTTTAGAGAGCAATATATTATTATTTTTGAAGTTTTTGAGATTCTGAAGATAGGAGCAGCCTTTAAAAGAGCATTAGTGTTCTTTTGTACAAAAAAAGGTTAATGTGTTCAGCCTATTGCAAAGTGAATTTGCTTGCATTCTTCCTGTGCAGCACAAAGGCAGCATTAACGGAAATGATAAATAGTTTGATGAGCAGGCCAGGTGGCATAGCAATGGCTCACAAGACTGCTGAGCTGGAGACACAGGTTTTAAAACAAACTTGGGGCTCTTGCTTCCTGGACTGGTTGAAGTTGAACATGTCGAGGAGGTAATGTGATTGATCTCTTTGGAGGAAGATGCCAGCTGGAGAGCTCACAAACTGCTCCTTCAGGATTCTCCTTAAAGATGAATTGATGGCAGCTTCTGAAAAGAGTTACTCACACCACATTCTTCCCAGCCATTCAGAGGTAAGACTCTATCACAGTGGCTACTAAAAGAAGGAATTGAGAGCTTAAAGGGACAGGAAAAAGGTGTCCCTGGTGAAAGAAACTGCAGGAAGTACATTCCCAAAATGCAGCTATTATTTCTATACTGTTGTAAAATAGATATATATATTTTTAGAAGCTTTTCCACACAAATGGTTTGGATTTTTTTTCATTACACTGGGATCTTGTAAAGCTAACAAAATAAGAGGTCAGCATTTCATATGAGGGCTGTACTTCATTATATATTGTAAATCAGTGGTTTAAAAAATAATCTAGGCTGAAATCTGTCTTTTTGTCCTTACAAATATCTCCTCAAAATCGTGGTGAAGAAAGGACTCATTTTGTCCTTAGCTTCATTGTCCTTGTATTTCTCATATGATGTTATTCCCTTCATTGGAGGCTCTGGTACCTCTTTTTCTGATTAGCTAAATGAGCTACATACATGCCCTTTTGAAACTGTCCCTTGCTGATCCAGAGAGTTTGTTTCACAATGTGTGACAGTGACAAGTTATTGCTTAGATACTAATTAACCAGTTTGTTCATTTCCTCTAATGTCAGACAACAGCAAGAGAAGTTACTTTGGGATTAACAGTAGCTCAGAAACTTAGAATTCACACAGAATCATTCTGGTTGGAAAAGACCTTCAAGATCATGGAGTCCAACCACTAACCTAATTCTACCTCATCTACCACTGAACCCTGGGCCCCGGTCCCACATCTTCATGTCCGTTAAACGTCACCAGGGGTAGTGATTCAACCTACTCCCTGGACATCCTAGTCCAGTGCCTGACAACAATTACACCATGTGTCTGAGGGCATTGTCCAAATATTTCTTGAATATTGTCAGGTTTGGTGCCATTACTGCTTCCCTGGGTAGCCTACTCCAGTGCACCACTACCCTCTGACTGAAGAACCTCCTTCTAATGTCCAACCTAAACCTCCCCTGGCACATCTTCCTACCATTAAGGTAGTAATGTACCTACAGTTAATGTATAAATATGCCATCTTTGTTTCCCCTAAAACTACCTTGGCCCTTAGCCTTTTGCATAGAAGGTAGAAGGGTGGAAATGGAGTCCCACATATAAATTAAACATAGTAGGAGGAAGCACTCTTCCCTGAGTATCAGGAATCTCACTCCTCCAAATGGACCATATTCTGTACTATATGTTAAAGAGACTAAATAATGTAGAGCTCATTTTTGATTACTGGAAGGCACTAGTTTTACTGCAAAAAGCCTTTAAACGTACGATGTCGTATAGCTGGGAGAAATTGAACTCCAAACACAGATTGTTACTGTAAGGTAGCAGCAGAATTTATTTATATCATACATGGATTCCCTGGTTGCTTCTCAACTGTGTGATATTTTGATCCTCTGGACATTTTTTTGGCCATTAGTTCTACTGTTCCTGCAGAAACCAAGGTGTTAAGGTGTGATGGGGAAAAGAAGACAAGTGACAAACAGAGGTTCGGAAAGAATTCCACAGCTGGACCCAGGTGCTGCAATTTACATGTAGGAGCTTGTTCTTTTAGGTTATATCTTTTCAGTGCTTATTTTTTTCTTTGGTTACAAATAATGACCCATTGTTCAATATTTAACCTAGAAAAGAAGGGGAAGGAGTAAATAAACTGCTCAAAATGGTTGGAAAACACTGCAGGCAAAACAATCCAGAGTCAGGGTTTTTTACTTAATTACTTTTAAACACAAGCTTCCGATAATTCCTTTTGTTAGAAAAAAAAGATGCAATTACATAAATACATACCTTTCCTCTCTCTAGGAAGAACGAAAGCACTGTGTTTATTTTCACTGCAGGTTACATGCAGTCCATCAGTGTTTACCCTGGGAGCTGATTGGGACAGCAGTAGGTTCATGCTAATTTGTGTAATGGTTTCTGCTGCTTTGTGTGTAATGGCTTTACCTGTCATTTTGGGCTGCTGCCGCTCAGGGTGCTGTGCCCCAGTGTGAGGTGCCCACAGCTGCAGCCTGCCTCGCCCTCAGCTGGGCAAGGAGTTGCCTCCCTCAAAGATGGTGTCGGGAATTCTTTCACTGCCATTTAAATTGGCCCAATCTGGTGTGACCAGCACGGGGCAGGTAATGACACACCCCCTTGTACCTTTTGCCTCACACAGGCAATAATCTCTAACATATTTCAACTCCAGTGCTCTCATCCAGGCATAACAGAGAGAATGCTGTTTTTTGACCTTTTTTTTTTTTTTGGAGGGGGGTTGTTTGCTTTTTTGTTTGGATTTTTTTCACATTATTCAATTTTTTTCTCAGGAAATTCATTTGGTGGATTTTATTTTCTAGGAAAACTAGACTGCTCTTCACACACTTTATATACCACAAATATTGCATCACAAATGCTAGGTACAGTGTGGAAGGAAACTTTCAGCCTTTGATTTATATTTGAAAGAGCCTTGCTTTTGAAGTGTGATCCAGACCTGGAAAGCCTTTACTCAGTCTCAGTTCCCACTAATGCCTGAATGAGGAAATGCTGCTTCTCAGTACTTTACCAATCAGTGCTCTGATGTAGAACTGAAGTGCACCAGAGAGAGGTGTGCTCAGCACTGTCTGATTTGTTTTTTCTTCTGTGAGGTGTTTCTCTGCAGCGAGGAGCTGTAGAGTGACAGTGGTAGTGCTACTTGCCACCTGTGACACAGTTTCACAGTAGCTGCCCACGCCATATGTTCTCTGCAGAGTGACAGGTCCATGGGGCTCTGCATGGGAGGCAGCAGCACTTGTGAGTGATGGGGTTTTGTTTTCTGAAATCATTCCCATGAGAACCTACAAAGCTGGAAACTGTTGAACTTGTGCCAGCAAGGATTTATTTTTTAAATGTGGATGAGGATGAACAAATATTACCTGTAGTGGATGGTCTGTGGACTACTGAAGTGAGTCATTTAGTAGACTGGAACATGTTTTGTGCCCTACATAATTCATCTGAACCTTATAAATGCTGATGACTGGAAACACAATGAAAAATATATGTTACAGCCTTTAAAAACTATATGTTAACTGTAACTATTATGAAAATTAAATATTCTGCTACATGTAGAAGCTATGAGCAACAATATTACACATTAGAAGCTTAAGGTTGCTTTTTTTTAATTTCACCTTGATGAGAACAGGAGAAAAACTTTAGCTTTGAAACACTTGGAATCTGCTTGTCTCAGATGTGCTTTATCTTAAAATATGTTTTAAGATAGCTCATTGGTTACTATATTTGTGAACTGACAATTATTGAAGGTGTACATACTTCTTCATTTGCTTGCATGCACACCTGTACTGCCGCAGCACTGAGGTTCAGTCAGTGCATTACAGAGGTGTGCATTGACAGGTTTTCTTCCCTCCATTCTCACACTCTGGTTCCTCCGGTAATTTCTACAGCCTTTGTATGGCCTTCACAGTGTAGTACTTTGTTGCTTATCATTTCTTTCTCAGAAACATAGCTAACCTAGGAAGTAGACAGTATATTTATAGTATGCTCATTGACAGTTCTTGCAATATAATACAGCATTGGTATTAGTTCCTACATCTGTCAATATTCTATTTCAAATTTTGGTGGGATATTTTCTTTCTCTGGGGTAGCCCAACTGTAACAAGATTTATGAAGAAGAGGACTTTCTTTTTTAAATTCCTGAACAGTACAGTTAGGTTCTTGAGGAGAGCATGAAATGATGCACACTTTGCTCAACTTATTGGGCAAGGCTCTGAAATAGAACAAAGCTTGGAAGAAACTTTTTGAATTGCTGGCTCTCACTCTCTGTAGTTTTTTGTCAGTTGTACCGTAAATGTTTAATTCATAAGAATACTGTAAGACATTTACTTCACAAGCTCCTATAGGCCCCCAAACTCACTGTACTGTGGCAAACCTTGGACCTACAGGAAAAGATGAAATTGATATTGCACTGGTGCAAGAAATGGTGATATATCAAGGGACTTGTCAATTTTTAATGTCTTACAGTTGTTTACTAAAATTTTGGAACTTACTGACTTGCCATAGAGAAAAGCAGCCTCCATTTTTAGCTTCCTTCCATCTCTTCTTAATGTTTCTTAACTGTTCATCTTGTCTCCAAATGTGTAACCAAGTGGATTGGTGTAACACCTGAGAGTGAGTAAAACATACAAATGAGGCACGTTGCCCTCCTAAGTAAGCAACAGTTTGCAGTCAAAAAAGACAAATCAGGTTACCTTTTAACCCTTGATATATTAAAAATACTCAATACAGTACTTGTACAGAAAACTTAATGTGTCACTTTAATCTCTTATACAATCAAATTTATGTCACGGTTGCTTCCACAAATACAATTTTTGTTTTGGAGTGGTTCTAATTCCAAAGCTTGCACAGTAGAGTAAAGCTCCTTTGTCTCTTGCTGTTCTTGAAAAGTGATTTGCTATAGAAATATGAGAACAGGGACTAAAGCCCAGGTGTTTCCTCTCTGAGATGACTGTCATAATCATCATACTAACAAGTGTCTATTTGTCTCCTACTGAGCAACTCCAGCTGCAGATTTGGATAGAAGTGCACATAAGAATAGTCTATAATACTTTATTCATTGCTCTCCTCACAAATAAAGTAAAATTTAATTCCTCTGGAAAAACAAAAAGACCAAATATATTTGAGATTACAAAAATCCTGAGGAAAAAGTCATCATGCTATTATCCAAAAAACAACTTTGTGGGTGAGACACAGTTCTGATTTTCCTCATTTTGAGTAGATGCATATTTTGTAATCATTGCCTCTATTTGAGACTCAAACAGCGGTGCAGTTTTGAATCTCCTAATCTTCAATCTCTTTGAGCATATTTTTATAAGTAATGTTTGTTTTTATAATAGCTTTCCATTTTTCTGTACACCTCATGGATATGATTTTTTGAGTGAATTGTAGACTTCTAATCTTTGGCAGTTTATCTAATGGTCTCCCTTTGGGAGATCAGTAGTTGTTTTGTGAATCTGATTATAGTCTCTTTCCTACCACGCATCTGTGACATAAAGCTGTGTTTAAGACTTTCATGTTGTCTTAATCTCCCATATTCACTTTGTTTTCTAGTTGTGAAATGATCTGCTGCACGGAATGACTGAAGGTTCATGGCAAATATTTTCTGTGACATAGAACTTTTTCCACTAAATATTACTTGAAAGTTAAAATGCAGCTCATCCCAGAAGTCCCCATTAATATTTAAATACTTCAGAGGTACAAGGTCCTGAAGATGTCTATACATTCAGATTCTTGCACCTCTGCCCCAAATCTGCTTTTTTTTTTCCCATCTTTTTGCTCTTAACAGTGATGTAAGTAGTCCAGATAGATACATGTCTCAAGTTCACATACTGACACCTTTGGGTGTCAGTACTTTGGGTACTCTTGTCTGTTATATGGCAACACATTCTGCAACACTATCTGATTAGAAGTAATGTGGCTATTTAGAAAGACTCTTTCTGTCTGTCTTCTCTGTCATATTTGACTAGTGAGCACCAAAAGGCAGGATTATTTTTTTTTCTGGCAGTGTGTCATTCTACCTGTCCCATATTGCCTCTCTTGTGATTTGTAGTTCTTCAGTTGAAGTGCATGGACAAGAAACCAACAGGACTTTGCTTTTGAGAAAGACTCTGCTTTGAAATGTGGTCCTTCCCTCAATCTGAAATCATATAAATTTTTTTTAACTGCAAGGGCATATGTTATAATTGCTGTATTTTTCTTAGTCTTAAGGAAATGGGAAAGACTTGGGGACAATCCTAAGTGTTTTTATTGACATGTTGTTGCCAGTTATTTTTGATAAGGTTGTTAATGTCTATGGGGCATGCCATGTTGTTAATTTCAAATCTTTATTTTTATATAATTGTCCCAGATCATCTGAAAATGGTACTAATATGCAGTAGATGTGTAAGCATTTAAGTTAGAAAAGACACCTCTGCTATATAGCTTAGTATATTTATTCAACGTTATTTAGAAATCAAGTATTGAATTCATTTAAGTTTCCATTAAATACATTAATTCATGCTATTTAAACATCATTGTAGCATTTGGGCTAAATATGACAATTATTTTTTGTTTAAATTGGTTTGTAAAAGTACTATTTTCACAACCATGTAGACTTATCCATCATTTACTCAGAAGTCATATATGTCCTATCTATCACTTCTCTGTGTCTTAGCAAGCAGGAACCAGGTGTACTCATGAGGAAGTACTTCGGTTTCCATATCTGTTATGCCCTCAGCATCTCTCCTAAAGGTTGCCAGTAAATATAGTGGTGTTTATGTGATTCTTTAATGGTGGCTTTTATTTCCTTTTCAGAGCAGGACAAGCAAAATGAAGCAAAGGAAGCAGGATAAGTCTAAAATTAGACTTGCTAAATATAATGTCATAGGAGTCAAAATTATTTGCTAGTTATTTGCACTGGACAAAAGTTTCCAATTGTCTTCTTTTAGCAAGCAATGACAAATAATCTGGAAAACACAGAATTATTTTTTATGCTCTCTTGAGTTAAAACATTTTACTCTGACCTTAAATTTTCATATGCTGTTGTGTTATGTACAAAAGACTATTAACATTTGTTGCATAATTGTGTATGAAAAATGTCAAACCATACTGAGTTACTGGATTTAGTTCTTCACAGCACTTTAGCTGTTAATGAAGATTTTATAGAAATGTTTCTAGAAGATGTAAATCTGAGACATTATTTAGTGATAGGTAACAATTGTTTCAGTTCAAGCAATATACACATTACTGAGAAAGTTTGTATGTGATGAGGGTATTAGTGAGAAATTGTGGTGAAATATGAGGTATTGTACCTGTGACATAGACATGTGAGCAAACTAAAAATGCTTGAATTGGCTAAATACCAAAGCTGTCCTTCCCTACTCTGCTTTCGGGCCTAAGAGGTCTACTGGGATCTGCTGCCAGATCTCCACACCTGCTTTAGGTGATCTCCACACCAAAACTTTAGAAAGTTTTTCTATAGTAAGCTATAATTCCTGTTGCAGCTAATTTCTGCAGAAAGTGTTGAGAAAATAATGTGGATCCTTTGCAGGGTCAAAAAGGGAGAATGATGAAACAGAGGATACCGATCTTGCCATTCACTTACATTCTCTACTAAACTTGTTCTGCTGGAAGTTACTAGAGCTATGTTTTTTACAATCTAAAAGCTTTGTAGCAAAAACCCCATAGCAATACTACGTTACTTAAACCTATCATCATTATGTTACTAAAAGAAAAATGTCTTATGTCTATTGAACAACACTGGAAAAAGGCTGTATTAAATACTCTGCTAGGGATTATCCCAGTTTCTTACTCAGGCTGTAGTGTGGTTCCATGTTACATTATGATAGCATAATTTCTTGAAGCTTTTTCAAGACAGCTTTTTCAGCCAGTTGTAGCCAGGAAGAATATTTAGAGATAAAATACCAGTGCTTTTTAATACTAGGCAGTGCTGCCTGTGATGATAACTAAATAATACTTAGCTATCAGAATTTTTGATGTAGTGAAGTGAACTATTTCAGATTTTGGGAGCATTTCACTTCATTTATGCCTGGATCACGTGGTAACTGAAATCTTAAGCAGAGCTTCCATTATTTGACAATTAGGTGTATTGTATATGTGCACAGCAAGCATGATGATGAACAGTAACCCTTGTTACTGCCACTAAATGGAGCATCCTCCAATGCAAAAAGGATGTTAACATGGCAGAACATATATAGATATCTTTTCTAACACAGAAAGAAAACACTTCTTTATAGGAGACCTGTTTTTACTCTCTCATTTTAATATTTAGTATTAGTCACAGATCAATCAGTAGTCTGTGAACCACACCACACACTGTTATGTTGATGTGAATAATAAGATTTTTTGAAAAATGTTACCTCATCTAATTCCATAGTAAAAGTAAAATGGAAAATTTAAAATGACATTGTAGGGTATTGAAGAGAAATGCAATGGCACGAGCTACTTATTCAGTCTCTTTGCTACTTCATCTATGTGTTTTGTTACCTGTATAATCAAGAGAAAAAAATCATATGAATGATGTGAGAGTGTTCTACAGTGCTGAAAAGTTTAACAACTATATGTGTAAACCTATGGATTATTTAGGAGACTGGGTAGTTTGATTACAACTGTGAGTCTGGAATATTGCTTTAAGTGAATTAGAGTAATTATATACATTCTTTGAAGATGAATGTCGTAGTTGTATGATAATGCTAAAGGAAGACTTGTCTGTCTTAAGGTAATCCTAACCAAGGCTGCTTACTGTCGATTACTATTAAGGAAGAAGAAAGACTCGTGATAAGTATGGGAATGCAGATACTTTATTTTTCTTTTTTTATTTTTTCTTTTCAATAAAATTTTTATATATTGGTTGCAACATACTGAGAAAAGGGAGAAAAATACAGGGAACTTTTAATGTTTATAGTAAGTTGTCCTGTTAGTGGTTCAGGTTCTTGTTTTGATAATTTTCTTTTCTTTTGACTCCTCTGTTTTCTTTAAGGCCTTATTCGATTACAAGAGCTCATCAAGGCTCCATCACGATACAACTTGAGACTAAAAATCCGTCAGTTACCAGCTGACACAAAAGATGCAAAGCCATTGCTAAAGGAGATGAAAAGAGGCAAAGAATTCCATGTAATCTTTGACTGCAGCCATGAAATGGCAGCAGGTATCTTGAAACAGGTAATCCTTATTTTGGTTTAGATGGCCTAATATTTTTCATCCCAAATAAATAAAAGTAAAATCCAGACTTAATGGCATTTAACAAGCAGGGAAATTGTATGTCAGTTGTCCTGAGGCCTAACTGAAAATCAGCCAAGGATTTCAGATATAATTTTATTGGTGACACTAAGGGGAGAAACAGATTAATTGGTTCATGTACAGGGCAAAAGGTATATCAGTCTTTTAACTATGAAGAATTGGTACTTTGGAGAATTAATGCTTTAACCAGGGTTTTAAATGCTTGCTTAATGTTATTTTATATAACAAAGATTTTTTTTTCTTAATTGAACTTTCTAAATTGTGTACCCTTGATCAGATAGTGATATGTGAATAGCATGTTACCAACAGACTACATTAATATGTTCCACTGAGAGTACACAACTAACAGATAACTTATAGAGCCATATTTTCCTTGCACTACTAATAGGACTGCAAAACACCTGAATACATTTGGGTAAGCACTTTGAAAGTGTTTGCCTTGTTGTGTACAAGTAAGATGAGTAGGTGAGACAGAGCAGAACCCTAAATACTTAACTACTTTTAGATTGCAGAGGCAGATTCCAGTGATGTCTTCCAAGAGAAGATGACAATATAGTGGTATATAGAGGACACAGCTCATAAAAAAAGTTTACTTAACCCTGAAGTATGCATAGAAGACAAGCCTTTGTGTGTCTTTAGCTTAATGAGTTAGCTCCAAAGACTGGGAATTAATTACGCTCAGAGGTGGTTTTTCCCATAGTTTTTTAACTGAACTATGACTTGCAATAAAGAGGATAGAAAGAATACTTAAACCAGAAAAAATTCTACATTTCTAATGCACAGCTTTTGGTTACTTTAATTCATGTTTATATTGTGTTTTCTAGTGGACTGTATGGTTTACATCGAGAGCAAAAGGTTTTTAAGATTTGAAAATAAGTCTCTCATTAGAGGCACTTAGGGGTATTGTTGTGGGTACAACTAAAATTGCTAGTAAACATATATGTATACTATCATTACTTTGCTTTATTGTTCATTGATTAAAAGACTCAATTAAGTCCTGGTAATTTTAAGCCTTTACTGGTGGTTTTTGGTCTTTGCTAAATGTAAGACAGCCTAGTTAGTCTAACTGTTTAGCCCAAATCATTAAAAGTACATTTAATTATTTTAACGGCTTAAAAATGCAGATTGAAAATGTATTGATGCCAGTACAAAGCTGCAGT
>VZZY01010639.1:309-18977 GCA_013400335.1 Eurystomus gularis
AAAAAAAAAAAAAGGCATGCAAATATACCAGTTCACTGCAGCAAACCCTGTGGCTTCTCTGTTATTAGTTTTAGAGAACTGTGTGCAGTACTTGTTTCATTTTTCAGAATGCACTAATTCTGCCTGGCAGCTGGTGAAAACTAATACCCAGGATCTGATTTTGCAAGCTACGTGAAGGAGATCCAATTTCAATTTTGCTGCAAAATATCTGACCTTAATTATTATAGTTTAATGGAAGTACACTCAAATGGAAATACATTGTGGCAAAAGTTTTTGTAGTATCCAAATGACCTTCCAGCAGTTATCTCATCTGCTACAGATTTGGTTTTTTACACAATGCCAAATATTTGTGCCATAGCTATCAGATTAATGATACCGCTGATCATTCAGGCTTTCTCAGAACAAATACTGAAAGTCAAGCTGTTGTAATCTTTAAGTGAGACATTATGTTAATTTCCCTTCAGACCACTGATTTGGTTCTTGATCCATTTGTAACTCACTGTGATTATGCCCAGCAGGTTTATGAACTATATTACAGTTATACTCCTGCAGGCTTCTTTCGTTTCATAAAACCTGATAGGTTAAAGTAGGCATGCTTTATTCCATTGTCCCAATCAGATCCATAATGCAGATGCAGGTTAGTCAGCATGTTTCATTACACCCTTTCTTCATGTCGGTTCTGGAATGGTGCAAATTCATCCCATGACCTGAGATTGCCGTTGTCTCTCTATATCCTTTACCTTCACTGTAGGTCAGGCCTGTGAGCATAAGTAGTTAGTTTTTTCTCTGGGAAAAAAAGATCACAAGGCTTCTTCTGGCTAATAAGATTCACATTAATTACCAGCAGCTATGACTATGGCAGCACAACTGTGCATTAATAACTTTGAAAAATCTGTGTCCATAATATACATCACATGCTAATATAATATTCTTTGACATTTCTGTCATTCCAAAGTCTTCTGTCATAGCATAACAAATTCATATTCTCTAGTACTCATATCTCTAATATGTATTTTTTTCAGAGTGAAGATCTGTGACCTCTGTTACACAGGATGTCAAACTGAATAGAACACAATGATCTTTTCTGTTCTTTAAATCACTGACAGATTTATCTGTGAGTTGTAAACTCCACATGCTTACCAAGTACATCTGAAAATACAAGAAACGATATTGTACTCATCATTTATTTCTACATTTATTGTTGGTGAGCAATAACACTCCTGTTGCTACAATGTTATGTGAGCCCCCAAACTGTGTATTTCCAGTTTACTGCTGATTAGTCCAGTAATTTATATAAATGCATGCACAGTATGTGAGAAAACCTAAATGTCTTTCAAATTCTATCCTGTCAATTAAAAATAGTGAACACAAGTTTCCAAGAAAAAAGGATCCAATGTTAAATTTGTAAGTAATGATACAAGCTTAGGAATGGATATTTGGGTCAAGTGTTTGCTGAAAAGATTTTTGGAATATCTGTTTAAAAGGATTTTCTGACACTGATATTACTCAGTTCAGATTATTATTGTATTATTGTAAGATGTGCTAGGAAAGGTGGTGCCATCAAAGAGTTAATTTATTGCATGTTTCCACATTTTAGTGCTTCAGAAATCCATCAATTTTTCCACTTTGAGTTGTTGATGATTTCTTTTCAGTAATAGTAACCCCTCTCAGTGTATGGAAATTGCTAAGGCATTTTGTCCAAGGTCACAATTTCGTTCTTGTTGTGGATTAGCCTAAACAAACATATTTCTTTTTGTCTTTTCAGTTCTTTCCCATTAAAGGCTATCATTTTCCGATACCTTAAAATTTTCCACTAATTGTGTAAATTTCATTAGCATCCTTGAAGACAGTGTCACTGTCTCCCAATATTATGGAACTAGAGCTCTATACTGCATGAGCGTGGGTGGTTTGGATGTGTTGACAATTTAGCCATTTATAGAATGATTTTTCCATTTCATAGAGTTGCACTGCAGGCTAAAAATATATTTCTGATTAAAAGTATAACCCACCACTTCCCTATAACTGTTCAATGATGAATCATTATGGTCTTTAGCAGGCATGGACTCTAGAACATTCACTGGTAATTTGGGCTTTTCATAGCTCAGCTAAAATCCTAAAGTACATCTGTTAAAAATTTTAGACCATGAAGAGAGATCTACTACAATCTGACTGATAAACAATCCTGCAAAATTTGCATTCTTATCTCAGCATCTAACTCAGCTAATTTACAATGGCATCCAGTTGCTGACTTAATTGATAGAGAACCTTGTAACTTCCAGTAATTCTGGGGTTTGGTTCTGTATCTAAATATATATATTTAGATATTTAAATTTAAAATTAAATTGCAAATTTGAGAGTCATCCTCTTAACTTTTTAAGTGGAATGTTGCCTTCACTTTGACGACCAGTTTCAAACAATTTTAGAGGCTAAGAAATGCCTTTTTTTCAGTTCCAAGGATACCTTCCATTTGCTGGACTCTGAGCTCCCATACTTATTAGCATTTTATAATAACATCAGCCCAGGAGGCATCCTTATTTCTCTGGATAAATGACTAATTCAGAAAAAATATTTCACAAAACATAGTTTTAAAATAGGTTCTCCATATAAAAAATATATTATATGCTGGATAGACTGTAAGAAGATAAATCAGGTAAGCATATATATCTGCACATAGCTTAATTTGTCCTGCTCTATATATAACTGATTAAGCATTATTGTGTTTCTCCCTCTATTAGTGAAGAAATAAAAGGTAGTGTTATTCTTAATAGGTGATTTAACAAATCCAAGACACAAAATTATCAATTCTTTGTCTAAATGCGATTTGTGTGGTTTTAAGCAGAGGAATTTTTATGTTTGCAATTTGGAGACGAAGAGCAGCGTACTGATTTATTAGATAAGAGATCTCTAAAGAAGATTCCTCCAAATATGTGACCTCAGATGATCACGTATCAGGCCATTCAGGAAAGGCAACAGCAGTAATGCACAAATCCATCCTGAAATTTTCTTTGGGCAGAATAATCAATAATTTTAAATGAGAATCTTATTGTGAAAGGATGTTGAAAACTGGAAGATGTTACTGAAATAAAATCACTTTCCAACATCATTGCTAGAAACTCTTGTAAAAGTATATAACTAATGTCAGTGCATAAATTTGCCAAATAATTAACATGACTGCCTTGTGAATGGAAAAAAAAAGTTGTGAAGTATCTTAATTCAAACATAAAATTAGATTTTGCCATCAGTAATTATGGTTATATATAACATTCTACAAAATATAAAGAAACAATGTTTAGTATGTGCACTTCATGTAACAGTAATAGGGTCAGTCCAATTCCTATAGAAAGCTGATGTTCTGCTTATATGCAGTTTACAAAACAGTGTATATACACTTGCAGTAGACCAAACATTACAGAGAAATCCATTTGGAATTGTCTGTAGATGTGCCAAATCAGGAACACACACACTACACTGCAGAATGTATATGCCATCCACACACAGTGCACCATGGGATACTACAGTCATGAGACATCCCATACCAGCCCTAGCCAGCAGAGAAGGTGCACTTTGTAGCATACACTACAGTCATGGCCCCTTCAACAGAAGACAAGGTTAGCACAATCTGCAGACCCCTTGTAGCCAGCACTTCCAATGTTGCAGTCTCTAACAAGAGTGGAGTGTCCACTTCTTGTTTTGAAATGCACACAGCTAAACTGAGACCTGGCAAGCTCCCTGCAATTTTCAATGTTGCAATTTCAACATAGCCTAAACTAGAAAATCTTTAGACCTCAGTTGTGCAAATACTCTTACATGTGCTCAGGCCTATGATACACAGACAAACTCCACTGAAATGGAAGATTAGATTCTGTATGTTTTATAGCATTTCTAGGCTTTTCAGCTACACCTGGAAATATCTATACAACAGTTTCAGTCTACAGCATCCATATAAAAATAAGTACCCCATATATGCATATGGCAGTAGACTAAACTTAGAAAATAAATGTATGTAAGAGTAATAAACTAGTTTTGAGGGAACAAAAAAGGTACTGGTGATGCATTTTACAATGCTACTGTTTGATTGCCACCTTTCCATCTCACCTATATTAGATCTCTAAAGACATAGTCCCCTGATTACTATTTTACTAATTTTTTGTGGATTGTGGAATGTGTGGTTTGCTTTTACAATTAGATTGTTTCCATGGAAAATTCTAAAATAATTGGATTGTTCCACTTCCTGAAGATTTGCTGGTGTATGGACTTACAGAGAAGTGTAATGGAAAAAAGGAAGCTTATTTTCTGGTGTCAGAGTTTTCTGAAGAATTCAGCCATTGTATATTCAGAAAAATAAGTTACCACATTTTCTTAAAGGGTTTTCATAGATTAACTATGTGCATTTGAATTAAAATAAACTTATACAGATTCTGAATCTTTCAGAAAAAAAATTGACTCATGAATTCTGTCAAATAGGAGTTCTCTGATCTTGTGAAGTCCAGGCTCCTGGCAGTGTTGTTAGGCTTTGTAAGCAACAACAGGAGGCACATTCAGCATGCACCACTCTTCAGAAAGTCATAATACTAATTACACCAATTGAGATCTGCAATGTCTAGCACAAATTGAGCCACAGAGTGCCCAGCCCTGAAGAAAAAGTGGCTTAACAAATATGCCACTTGTCCCACAGGACAAAACAATAGTGAGAAAGTGGAAATAAGAATCTTGTAAATGTAGAACAGGAAAGTGGTGAAACAGTGGGAGATCAATTAATTTTAGAAGGCGACCGATGATATTTTAGAAATAATTAGAAAGAAAATTATGATAAGGGCAGAAGAAAATTGAAAAAGAGGAAACAAAATTAAAAGAGAACTCAAGGAGGAGAAAAAAAAATAGTGAATAAAATGCTTTGAAAATTTGCTAAGGCCTTCTTCCTCCCAAATTGTGTAGGATAAGGAGATAAAACACATTCACTCCAGCATCAGCTATATAAACTTAAAAGCGCAAAAAAAAGAAAAAAAAACAAAACAAAACCAAACCCCACAGTTAATGCCATACATAATGCTTTCCAAGCATTATGCCATACGTACTGCTTTTTTTGACCAGTCCTAGTGCAGCACTGTGTGGCTGGGTCCTTTCTATATCGCTCGTTTTGTGTATTGCTTCATTACTGTTACAGCTGCTGTTGTTTTTTTCTCCTTTTGCATTGTTCTATTAAATTTTCCTTATCTCAGCCCATTTTTCTCCCTATTTTCCTTCCAATCCCACCATGTGGTGCTCAGTTCCTGGCTGGGTCTGAATCCTGACACAACGTTCTAGGGAACAGGTCCCAACAGAGAACTTAAAGGATATTCAATGACAAGTTTAGCCACTGAGTGGTTTGCATAAATGTCACAAAGGAGATGATAACATATTTTGTGAATGTCTGTAAATGCTCTCTCTCAACAAGGCCTCCTCCCCTCATCTTCCAGACTTGTGATTGACTTAAGAGAAGAAGAATCTCTGACACTAGCATAGAGGCTTATTTAGCTAGAGGTAATTGATTTAATTTTGATAATGGAATTTCTTTTTACAGGCTTTAGCAGTGGATAACATACTCACAGTCCATTCACAGAGAGAACGAGATTCAGAGAGAGAGAGAGGTGAGGAAAGAACAAATATCATTCTTCAGTCCCTGGCTCACAGTGAAACAGAGAATGAAGCTCTTTGCTAAGTAAGCCTTTTATGAGGACATAACCAGGTGGATAGATGATAGTAAAGCAGTGGATGTGGTCTACCTTGATTTCAGTAAAGCATTTGACACAGTCTCTCACAGCATCCTCGCAGCTAAACTGAGGAATTGTGATCTGGATGATTGGGTAGTGAGATGGATTATGAACTGGCTGTAGGAAAGAAGCCAGAGAGTTGTGGTTAATGGGGCAGAGTCTAGTTGGAGGCCTGTATCGAGTGGAGTCCCTCAAGGGTTGGTACTGGGACCAGTACTGTTCAATATATTCACCAATGACTTGGATGAGGGAATAGAGTGCACTGTCAGCAAGTTTGCTGATGACACAAAACTGGGAGGAGTGGCTGACACACCAGAAGGCTGTGCTGCCATTCAGAGAGACCTAGAGAGGCTGGAGAGTTGGACAGGGAGAAATTTAATGAAATTCAACGAGGGCAAGTATAGCGTCTTACATCTGGGCAAGAACAACCCCATGTACCATTGTGTGTTGCAGTCAGTGCGCAGATGTCCGACCCGCCTCCTAAAGGGAGAGGGATCGAGGGCAAATAACCACAAAGCGAGATACCTCCTACCGAGCGCGTAGGCAAATATGGAGACCGATGAGTATTCAACAAATTTATTACTAAAATATATCTATATATATGTTTGCATAAAACCATATCTACCCTATAGAAATACTATCCTACGCCCACCCACTCACTCCCCCACCTTAAGCAGAACTAGGAAACCTCAGGGAGGGAAGAACAGGGTAAACAAGAACCTAATGATGCTAAAATATGACCTGTATATGGATGCTGGGCTATGTGTGTATGTGGTATAAATCACCCCTTCTCTGGATGTCCAACTATGGTCCCGGTGGGGGCTGGTGGTGTATGGTTCGGCTCAAGACTCACTGGTGAGGTGCGCACTTGTCGGCAGCAAGTACAGCAGGCTCGTCTTGGCTCGATTCCAGTGACGCAGGGCAGCATCTCGATCTGGCTTGGCTCAGCGTCAGGAGCAGCTTCTGGCTGCAGTTTCTTCAACGCAGTGCTCTTGGCTTGGAACGGCACCAGCTGCTTGTTAGCTGAGCTCTTTCAATTTCACTGCGGCCTCCTTTCCCCCCTCCCTCAGCTTGGCGGGGAGTGGCGCAGCAGCAGCTTTCCCCTTCTTCCCCTCAGTGGTCGCCTAGCATCGCCACAGACGGCACACAGCGGTGCTTTTTTTTACAGGAATTCCAGGAATGTGGTTTCTCCAGCAACAGCGGAGAGGAGAGGGGATGTGTCCTCAGTGTGGCACAGCAAGGAAACGGGCGGATTCGTCTTTTCTGCCAGTCTTTTATAGTCTGTGACACACCTTCCGATTTCCAGTTTCTGTTTCCTGAAGGACCTCAGCAATGACTCATGGGGGTTGTAGTCCTTTGTTTGCTGTTTTAATAAGGCAGAAGTTCTTAATATGTGGGTCAGTTCACCACACAGTGTAAGCTGGGGACTGACCTGACCTGTTGGAGAGCAGCTTAGGGGAAAGGGACCTGAGGGTCCTGGTGGACAGCAGGATGACTATGAGCCAGTAATGTGCCCTTGTGGCCAAGAAGGCCAATGGCATCCTGGGGTGTATTAGAAGGTGTGTGTTTAGCAGGTTGAGAGAGGTTCTTCTCCCCCTCTACTCTGCCCTGGTGAGACTGCATCTGGAATATTGTGTCCAGTTCTGGGCCCCTCAGTTCAAGAAGGACAGGGAACTGCTTGAGAGAGTCCAGTGCAGAGCCACAAAGATGATTAAGGGAGTGGAACATCTCCCTTATAAGGGAAGGCTGAGGGAGCAGGGTCTTTTTGGCTTGGAGAAGAAAAGACTGAGGGGTGACTTCATTAATGTTTCTAACTATGTAAAGGGTGAGTGTCAGGAGGATGGAGCCAGGCTCTTCTCAGTGGCATGCAATGATAGGACAAGGGGCAATGGGTGCAAGCTGGAACATAGGAGGTTCCGCATAAATAGGAGAAAAAACTTCTTCACGGTGAGGGTGACAGAGCACTGGAACAAGCTGCCCAGGGAGGCTGTGGAGTCTCCTTCCCTGGAGACATTTAAAACCTGCCTGGATGCGTTCCTGTGTGACCTGATCTAGGAGATCCTGCTCCAGTTGGGAGATTGGACTAGATGATCTTCCAAGTTCTCTTCCAATCCCTGGCATTCTGTGATTCTGTGAATTTTAGTCAATGGTCTGGATTCAAGCCAGTGTTCATGTTGGCAGCCCTCAGCACTCTCCATGAGACTCCTACTCTTCACTCTGTCTCTCCTGCTCTAATAAAAATCCTGAAATGCACTATTCAGATAATTTTGGATGCCTTTCAGATCCTGAACCTCCATGTGCTCTGTAGTGTATCAAAGCCTTCACATTTTATAGGAAAATTGAAAGTGCTCTACCATCCAGCACCTTCCAACCCATGAGTCCAGAAATAAAAGCTCTGAATTCCAGGTCCCTCAGTGCAAACATTGAAATCAATTTTGGCAC
Source organism: Eurystomus gularis (assembly GCA_013400335.1). Lineage (NCBI taxonomy): Eukaryota > Metazoa > Chordata > Aves > Coraciiformes > Coraciidae > Eurystomus > Eurystomus gularis. The sequence continues at coordinate 8,502 of VZZY01010639.1, forward strand.
TGTTGCCTGTTAAATATGTCTGTCAGTGAAATCAATCTGCGGCTAAAATATCATGTAATAAAGTGAAAAAGAGTCAAAATTAAAAGAAAAGAACATTAAAGATGTTTTTGGAGAGAAAAAATTGAAGATTTACCTGCAAGTCAGAGACAATAGCTCACACAGCAATTAGATTTAAAGGACTGATCTTTTATTTGCTTTTGCAACTTCAAAGACTATCAATGATCCTTTCACTGGTTAGCTAATGATGTAGAATTGTGCATTTTTGTGAGCATTTGTTTGATGTCTATTTCAAGACTTCCTAAATCCCGTTTCTCTGGACCCTCATGCTACATTCCTTGGATTTTCCTCTTTTGAGCGACCTTTTGTCTGTACCTTTGCCAGCTCTTGAGACACCACCTCTCTTGGCCATGATTAGCCTCTAGATCTTGGTATGCTTCTGAGCTGCCAGTTTGTAAACCTCAACCGTAAATCTGTTTTAGAAGTTTCTTCTCAACAGTCGAAGTATTTTTCTGTAATGAGATCAATAACTTCACTACCATATTTACTGTTTCTTTTACGTGCTAAGCAGCAGCTATTCAGACACTTAAAAAACCTCACCGTAGTGGAGTTTGACTGCTGAAGGAACCTGACTTTCAAAGACTTCTGAGCATTAAACCTTTGAAATAAAGTATATTCTCTTCTCCTCAACTCTCCTCAGGACTGCAAGAACCTGAGGTTTTAGATTAGCTATGCTAGATTTTGTGTCCTTAAATTACGTAGTAAGACCTAAAATATTGGTACATATACCTAAGTAATGGCAAAAAAATATTTTTTCAATTATAGAAGACAGAAGTTGTGAATGAATAAAAAGTTTGAATGCTTTTGATTCATATTTCACAAGCTCGTTTTAGACATAGCTGAAATTGAATAATCTTTTTGTTATTTTTTTCCAGTTAAAATTTTAGTGAGAAAATAATTGGTTTGCTTGTGTTTCTTTGCTTGTTTGTTTAAACCAGGGAAAATTCTGCTTTTACATGTGCTTCTGAAATTATCTTGGCCTCGTGTACTATTTTAACTGGTATTCTACATTGTATGCCACACACAGAAAGAACATGAACTAATTTAGGGTGTGATAAGATAGAAAGGCTTCTCCATGTGAGATGGCCCTGCACTGGCCAGAGATTTGAAGCAGGTCTTGTGTCTCTTCCCTGAAATATGTGCATCAATATGCCAGAACTTTTTTAAGTCTGGAGCTAGATTTTATGAAATCTCAAGCTGCAGGTAAAACCAGATGACTAGATAAGAAGGCATGTGACACTTTCCTCCTGTGTTGTTTCTAGCAGCAGCCTTTTGAAAGAACTGTATAAAAATGTTAATGACAAAGATTAACAAATGCATACCCTTTACAGCTTGCTTTATTTTCACTTTTCTCCCATGGGACATTTTGCCTGTACTTCTTAAATGTGATTCACTTCTCTGCTTAAGTGTCCAAAGTATTTCCAAAACAAATTTCTTTTTTGCTTCTTGTGATATAGACAATAATGCATTTGACATCGCATCTGGAATTTGTATATACAGCAGCAAGACATGTAAATTCAACTGATTGTACAGACTTGTTCTAATGATATTAGTCTGTGTTACATAATGAACACCAAATATACTATAACTAAATTATGGGCAAATCTCTACATGAACAGGTACAATGTTTGATTCCTGTTACAATTCAGTTCCAAAGAAAATGGATGCACAGAATGATGCAAAAAAAAGTAGTATCAATTTACTGAAAAGAGTTTTTTCTGCTAAAGGTAACTATTTCCATTAATAGCTAGATCTTTTATTCAGAAAGACATCTTACTTTCTGGAGTTCCAAGTGTTTTTCAGAAGTTCCAGTGTTCTTCAGACAATCTAGGCAAGCAGTTTCTAAATTTCTCTCTGCTCATATGAGGTAGTGTTTCCTAAAAGAATTCAAGCCTTATTGCTTTATATTTGTGTCTAATAATTCACCCTCCTGAAGCTTTGTATAAAGCTCCAACTACTCCTGCTGATGTTTTCCTGGATTACTGTGTTTCAGACTGTTGCTAGGAAATAGTTTACAATCAGGGCTTTCAAACTGAGATGTAAAAATGGCACAAGGAAAATCTCTGGGGAGCAGTGACACTCAAAAAGGGTTTACTTCTTCTGTTACCCAGAGTCTGTGCAGATTCCCTGTCCCTTTTTTCAGTTTCAGAATTCATAGTGACAGTTATGAATACAAAGTCAGGGAGGCTATTCATAGCTGTAATATGCTTTGACTATCTTGACTCTATGCCAGTTGAGAAAATATACACTATAAAAGCAAATATTTCTCTGTTGGATACATCTCTGTATCCAAAAAGGGTATCAGAAAGCTGATCTTTGTCAAAAGATTCTTCCAGCAAGAGACTGAAAGGCAACTGCAATGTGGCAACCCTCTGGCCAACATTGAGCATCCCAGGGAATTTCTAATTTCCTGCAGCTCTTTCAAATGCCCAGTTTCCTTCTTCGCTTCTTCAGAGCAAAAGGTTTAGGTAAATGCTTGCAGTAGGATCACATCCTACTTGACATCCTTAAACGGAAGGTCAAAATAGAAATTCTTAACTATTTTTCCAGACAGGTAAAGCTGCAGCATTCAAATCTACACATACTTCGTATGTCAGGCTCTGCACATAATATTTTGTTCATATTCAAACAGTACTTGTCTAATATATTGTTATATCCAAGTGTGCTAAATTACAAGATTATTACTGTAAAATTATAGCAGGGGAAGCCAGAGGGGGAGGGAGGGGGTCAGAATCTGTTTAAAAATAGGTCATCCTTGTGGCAAACAGTTTGGAGCACTTTCTAATACAGAGGAGATTTTCCATTTTCTTTAAGAGTGTGTACTGATTTTAATCCACTTCTACGTAAACTCTGAACTATGTAACTCTGAAACTGTATAAAAAGCAAGTAATTTCACTGTAGGTGTTTGGGGCTTAGAAAATCAGTGACAAGATTTCTTTAGAAAAAGAGCAGGAATTTCTGTCTTAGTAGAAAAGTAATCCTTGAGTTTTAGTGATAATAAAAAAGATAAATATGTTTAAAAATTCACATGCTGTTTTGAAATGTAATCAAGGAAAGATCTGTGTATTACAAAAATTATGAATCACTCCATCACTATAAATTGAAAATCTGACATTTAAAATGAGAAGAGAATATTGTATTGCCCATTCTGTCTTAACCTAGTCAAAACCTTTAAGCAAGCAGGACATTCAGGCAATATTTCTCACCAGTGACTTTCATTTTGCTGAGAAAAAAATGATGACAATTTTTCCTAATTTTTTTTTCATACAGTTCAGATTTACTTGGGTTGGCACATTGCTGTGTCCTCTGAAGATAAGATTTATTTTATCTGCTTGAGCTCTCCAGTGATTCAGCAAAACCTGGAGAGATCTGTGCTGTTATTGTACGTGCATGAACAAAAAGCTTTCATTCATAAAGTCAGACATAAAAAGCTGTGTAGAAAAAGAATAATCTTTAAATTTGAGCTACTTCACTGCAAGCTTTGGAAAACTGTTAGTCTTTATAGAATATTGTTTACCTGTTTTGAAGCAGGTGTTGATTTCTAGACCTTTGTTATCTGGGTTTGTATTGGGATTCCTCACATTGCTGAGTATGAAATGAGACATTGATTAACAGAGGCCTGAATGCTACTGCTCCTTTGATTTGAGCCGCTGGTGCCATAGTTCCTCCAACTATAAATGTCTCATTTGATGATACTATTTACACTTTCTTTTATGAGCTTCTGCAATATCCATGAATATTTATTCTTTTCAAATATTTCTTACTGCAGATTTAAATGTTGAAAATGTCTTTTGTTTTCTCCCATTGATACCTGTGACCACTAGTATTTACTACAACTGGAGGATGTAGGGAGAAAAAAAATACTGCTGTAGCTGTCCTTTCTGTTTAAACCTGACGTTACCAAAACTGCAGAAATGCCTTCATATATAAAGTACAGGGTATGGAATTCAGCTCACCTGAATTAATCAGATTGTGCTAGATGTCTAAATTTAAGCTGGTTATTTAGAATCATAGAAACAGAGATGGGTGACTCCAGTGGAGAAGTCCTAACATCTGGCTGAGAAAAGAAAGAATGACTGTTTGGCTGTATCATTTTTTCCTTCATTGACTATTAAAAGACTAAGTGTCCTTCTCAGACAGTATCTAACTTCTAAATGATAAAGTTGGATGTACTTAATCCTACCTTGGAAGACAATATTGAAATCAATAGGCTGGTTATTTTTCCATTATTTTTATTTCCTTATAATTTATATTCCCCATTAATATAAATGAATAATGGCTGCTTTTTTTTTTTTATCTTGAGAAATGTCTTATTTTCTGGCCACAGTTATTTTTTAACCAATACTTTAAGAAGTGACAATGGAATAGAAAACAAAAGCATGGTTTATATACAACACTGATTTACATAGGTATAAAGGCAAATGGCTATGGAATCCTCATTGCCACCTCTCTAGTACAAAATTTTGCGTTCTTAGCTAATACTAAATGAATACTAATAAGGACAAGGCTAGGTAGAAATGCATCTGGTAAGGATGTAGCAAATACGCAGTTAGGAAGAGAATGTGTAATTTATTTAATAGTATTTTTGAAGCCAAGTGCAACCTTTGAAGAAATGATGAATATTTCATAATCCACAATAACATCTCACTAAAATCTGTAGCTTGGTTACAGCTATCATTTTGATGGAGCAAAATAAATTGTTTATTTTACATTTAATTCTACTTCAGGTTTCTCTGAAAGAAGCACAGAGCAGGACCAATAACAAATCAAGTTATGGCTAAAAATGTGTGTTATTTCTCTATACCTATGTGTCCATTTAGGGGTTCAGGGCAAGTTCCCATGGAACAGAAGGTGTGCTCCCCCCTCCCTATCCCTTAGTTCCCTTCAGACAGGTAGGCAAAAAGGAAGAACAGAAGTAAAAAAGAGAGACTTTGCACTATATTGGAAGTTAGCAAAAAGTAATAAGATATATATATATTGTTTAACAGGGAACAGAAAACAAGAAGGGAAGGTAGATATATGTACAAAGATGGGGGGAAACACAATAAATACAATATAATACAAAACCAGAGGTTGGATGGCTTCAGATTCACAGGAGGATGAGGAAGGGTGAAAAGATGGCTCCTGGCCGCATGGAAGGGTCAGCTCTAAGCTTCTCTTCTTCCTGCACTGGAGACCACTTCCTGCCTCCAGTATCCGGTGTGGACAGGAAGGGGGAGGGAATAACTGCTTCGCCCCTGGGACCCTCAGAGTGTCCAGCTACTGCCTGTCCTTGCCCCAAACCTCAAACCATAACAACCTACAAACTGAATGCATGAGTAATTTTAAATGTACTCTGCCTCCAATGTTTTTATTATCCCCAACTGTGACAAAATTTTGCAGCAGATCTCCATATGGAAGACTATTTACATATATCGCTAGACTCAGCCACATCTACGAGGGTGAGGAAACTGTAATAGCTGTACCTTTAATAATTTTCTAGTACTCAGTTCTGTTAGGAACAGCTGTGAGCTTGGCTCAAGTAATTTAACAAAAAAGCCATAGCAAGTATTCTATATTTTCATCAGTTAAAGATATTACCTGTGGTTTTCAATACACTTTGACTCATATTTTCGGTGGAAATCTCTTAAGAATAAGAATTATTGATATTTAAGAAATATCTATAGATATTTTTTCCCTATAGATATTTCTTAGGGAAATTTTGTCCCAGTTGGGAAACTGTACTAACTGGACCATATTATGCCTAGCTTTTCTAAAGGACAGTGTTTGCAAACTCTGCAATAATTTGTTTTATTTTAATGACTTGTAGATTATATTATATCCAGAAAGTGTTCCTGGAAGAGTTCTCTGAAATGCTCATGAGCACGACTCATCTGAGTGGGAAAACTGCAAGTGTTCTGCTTTGCTCCCCATGCACACGGTCAATAACTGAAGACACTAGATTTGATATTTCAGCTCACTGGGAACACAGAAATTAATTCTATTGCAGTCACCTGCTAGAAACACTTGGGAATAGATTCCAATTTTGTGTTCAAGAGTATTTAATGCAGTTCATTAAATACATATTCAATGCTTATTGATATGAGAAAGCCAAATTCATAGAACAGAACTCACAATGTGGTGCTTCCATTTTTTCTTATTTCCAGTGGCAATGGTCATGAAAAACTGACTCCAAATGCAAAAGTTGAGTGGAATAAAAAAGAAAATTTGTTTCAGTGAAGAAGACAAAAAAGATAGATCAAAAATATCTGCTTCACAACAACTTATTGCAATCTATAAAATATATAAAGCAAGTGAGAATAAGAAATTTTTGTAAAAAGATCTCAAAAGTAATCAGAAATAAAATTCAGAGATAAACCGATTTTGGTTTTTCATGTTTTCCTTCCCACTTCAATAGGAACTACAGCATAATTTTCTCACTGAATTTACCTCAACTGTGCCAAATTTAAGCAAATTCAGATTATCTTCCACATATTCCAATATCCTATCTGGTTAATGTGACACAATTTGAAAATAACAACCAAAATATCTGACCTCAAGTGATGTTGTTACTGCTTCTTATTTCATGAGCTACAGTAAGCATAATTAAACAGAAGTGTGAAATAACAATAAGTTGCACTTACTGGGGTGAAGGGCTAGATAATAAGGAAAAAGTGGAAGGTTTCTTCACCTCCATCCCTCTGCAGTATGTTCCTTACTCTGTGTGAGACAACTGTTGTTCCTCTTACTGGAGAACACGATGGAACCATCTATACCAGTGTTGCGGTCGGAGCGCAGACGTCCAAACCACCTCCTAAAGGGAGAAGGAATCGAGGGCAAAGTGAGATACCTTCCCACCAAGTTCATAGGCAGTTACGAAGGTCGATGAGTATTTAACAAGTTTATTACTAAATATATGTATATTCAAAAAAAAAGTATTTACTCCATGGAAACATTACGGTATGAAAAGACGCCACGTCCACCCACTCACGGCCCACCCTAAAGAGAACTAGGAAACTTCTGGGGGGAAGCAGGGCAAACAAGAACCTAATTGTGTCAAAATATGACCTGTATGTGGATGTTGCGTGTATGTGCGTGTATGTATAAATCACCCCTTCTCCGGCTGTTCTGCGATGATCTCAGCATGGTCTGATGGTGTGCAGCTTGGGACTCGCTGGCAGGCAGCGCCCTTGTTGGCCGTGGCTGCAGCAGGATTCGGCTTGGCTCGGCTCCAGTGACGCAGGGCAGCGGCTTGACTTGGCTCAGCTCCAGCAGCAGTTTCTCACGGGGCCCCCGGCTTGGGGCAGTGCAGCGAGAATTTCTCTCCTTTGCGCCCAGTGATTGCCTAGCAATGCCACAAGCAGAAATGTTGGCTTACAGCGGCGTTCTTTCAGCAATTCCAAGAATGCAATTTCTTCAGCGGCAGCGGAGGTGGGGGGCATGGCCTAGTGACTCTCCAAGGCAACGGTCACGGCGACCTGCCCTCAGCATGGTGCAGGAGGGAAAAAAGGGGAGTTTGTCTTTTCTGCCACTTTTTTTTATAGTCTGTGTCACATGACTTCCCACTTCCGGTTTCCAGCAATAACCATGGCATTGTGGGGCTCTCGCAAGGATTTATGGGAGCTGTGGTTCTTTGTTTGCTGTTTTAATAAGGCAGAAGTTCTTAATATGTGGATCAGTTCACCACAACCAGGAAACTGGATCGTCCACCATATCAGAAAAGATCCAAGTGGGAACATTGAAGTCATAGACATCCTATGTATTTATTTAGTTTATGAGAATTTCAGAACTGGCTACCAGAAAATTAGTCTATTATCTAGTTGAATAGATGTGTAAACAAGCACATATTCACAGCAGGAAAGGTAGACATTGTTCACAAACAGTGCTCCTTTATTACTCTTTCTATAACAGAAAATGGATTTTATTGCTTTTCACTTATTAAAGTATGTATTTCTCATGTGAATTTGAACTTAATAAATGTTACAAAATCTTGAAGTCTTCCATTTCAAGAGAAAGAAATGTTTCTTTGGTAATGTTTCTATATAAAGCACAGCTTTTGAAACTTGTTTTACATTCACCTTAGTTCCAAATTAGTAGACTTCGGACTTTCACTTTTTTTCTGTGGTAGATACTCTAACATAGGAATTGACTCGTGTTATTTGAAGTGGTTCACAGCTATGCAACTACAATTACAATATAAGATGAGGGGCAGCGCGTGCTATATTTGCCAATGTTAACTGGGAAGCTACAATTTAATAAGCCCTCCTTTCTGAACAAACTACGTTGTAACATCTTTGTTAATTACTGGTACTACTCTTTACAGAGTAAGAAAATGAAAAACAGTCTGTCAGGTAATTACAGAACCACAGAACCACAGAATCACAGAGTGGTAGGGTTTGGAAGGGAACTCTGAACATCATCTAGTCCAACCCCCCTGCTAAAGCAAGCTCCTACAGTAGATCACACACATCCATATGGGTTTTAAATGTCTCCAGAAACAGAGATTCCACTACCTCTCTGGGCAGCCTGTTCCAGTGCTCTGGTACCCTCACAGTGGAGAACAGAATGGAAATTGCACTAATAAGTTATCTGTCTGAAATTTCTGCTTCTTCAGTGACAACATACCACAGATATTTCACAGGGCAATGAGGACTGTGTGTGCACACTTTGTGTCACCTAGGGTTTGAGGTTTAATGGGATTCTTTAATGAGCTAGAATACGCTAATCAGAGGGATGGGCTGAGAAAAAAAAAAAATAGGAGGGCATTGAATGGAAAGATCTGTTGAATAAGATTAATCAATAATAGACCATTGTATCTAAAAAGAGGGAAACAGATACAATGAAACTGAATTTGTGAAACTGAAATTGTGAAAATAATAACTTTAAAAATGAAATGGATGTTGGCAGTTAAAATTTCTTCCTGTCATGAAACCTGCACTATGCAACATATATTCCTATAGTGTAAGTATTTGACAAAGAATGAACTGCATTTTTGCCACCTTACATGCAGACCTGCAAGTTGCTAATTGACTATCTGATAATTGAGGTGTTGCAGGTGGCTGCATGCAGATAAAATACAAGTGCCTTTGCACTGAAAAGTATGCAGTCAAAATAGCACCCTTTTAATGAAGAAAACATAGTTACGCTCTTCCAGCATAATTTGCACAAAAAAATTATTCAACTTTAAATATTTCCTGTGGAGCTTTTTCATTTCAGGATTATGCGCTCCTAGAACGAACAGGTATGTGATATGATACAAAACAGCTGCAGAAATCTGTGCACTTTCTTGATATCCTGTATAGAAGAAATACTTGCTGCTTGTTGAGATACAGATTTGCATGTCTCCCTAGCATGTGCCAAGCACAGACAGCTGACAGTTGCTTAGTCACGTATTTCTATGATTCCCTTAACATTTTTGCTTAGGCTTTCCTTTACTCATTTAAATGACGAAAAGAATCAGTTGTGGGGCGAGAAACTCTGTTAAAATCAGTCTAGCTTTGGAGAAAGCAGACTCATTTTGGTGACAGACTCTGCACATAATGAGACTGGGTAAATGCAGTAGTAAATTACACAAAAGGCCTAACTTCTTTCTCTAATACCAGCAGAAAGTTTAGACAGCAGCTCCTCCTATAGCATTACATTTGCTTAAGATAAGGTAAGTAAGTGGCCTGTAGCCATGTTGCACACTCCTAGAAAGTAAAAATCCAAGATATTATACTTTTTTATTTCAGAATAATCTTTCTAGATTTAAACAAAGAAAGATAACAAGAAAGTGTATGATTGCCAACATTTTGGATTTGGCTGTGAACTTTCAGTGAAAGAGAGATCTCAACCCTTACTGCATGTTGTCGCAGTCGGGCGCGCAGAGGTCCGACCACCTCCCAAAGGGGAGAAGGGTTGAGGGCAAAGTGGAATATCTCCCCACCAGGCTCGCAAGCAGACACGGAGAGTAAATGAGTATCTAACAAGTTTATTATTAAATATATTCAAATACAACCTTATTTACTCTATGGAAATATTACGGTATTAAAGAACACCACGCCCACCCATTCACTCCCCCTCTCACCCACCGAGAGATAAGGGCAAATAGGGACTTAATTATGTCAAGATACGACCTGTATGTGTGGATGGTGCGTTTATGTGCGTGTATGCGTCCTTTCGGTGTTCGGCAATGGTCCCCGTGGAACGGTGACGATGCCCGACCGGCAGACCTGGACTGTTTCCAGGATGTCAGCAGCTTGTAGCTTTTCAGGACAGTTTCTTTGGCGCAGCTTTCAGTGGTTTCTTGTTGCAATCTTCTTCTTCGGTATGGTGCTCCAAGCTTGGAGCGGCTTTTTCTGGCGATGCGGCCTTCTGCGGCATGGCTTTCTGCAGCCAATGGCCTCTTGTCGCAATTTCTTCTTCTTGCTGCAGCTTGCAGCTTTTTTTCTGGATTCTTTC
>VZZY01010641.1:0-11977 GCA_013400335.1 Eurystomus gularis
TCCTTCCTCCCTTCCTTCTTTCCCTTCCTCCATTCCTTCCCCCCCTCCCTTCCTCCCCTCCCTTCCTAGCTCACAGCCTCCTCTGATGATTCAGAGAAGCACCGGGACACTTTTTCCGCACCGAAAGCTCAGGCAGCGCTTTTGAACATCTGCAGCGAGAGCTGTTCTCGACTGCTGGGTCAGGTATTTTAGCTAAACAGGTATTTAAACACCCTGGGAAGGTTTTTTTCCGCTGGAGCTGTTCAGGGTTCTTAACTTGCATTTCCTCGTGGCGTCACCTCATTAATCCTCCAGCAGGTTCTCCTAGAAAACCAGAGGAATTGCACATTTTTATTTTTCATGAGAAAAATAGAGAAGGGAAATAATTCATACAATTTGTAGGTGTCGTATATAAAGCATAAAGTGGAGGAAGTACATTTTTTTTCCCCTTTTTTGTTTTTTTTTTTTCCCCCTCCTCTTGGCAAATCAAAAGGAAAGTGTGATCCTTGGCCTTCCTCTCCTTTTGAAAGCTTCTACCACGTTCCAGTCTGGAATTGTTCATGTGGTGACTTTTCTAGTCCTCTGTCAGAATCAAAAAGTTGGAAATAAATGAATCTCTTTAATAATCGTGTTTTACATCTAAAACGAGCATTTCTGGAGCTACTCAGTGGGGAAAAAGAAAGTGTTAATACATCCTTATTCGGAGTAAAAAAAACATTATGCTTGAGCTGGGGTATTTTTTGACTTTGTAAAGAAGAGTATGATTACATTTAAGCAAATTTCAAGACGAAATTGCAGTGAGATGCAGTTGAAACATCTAGCTGGGAAACTGGGGGAATGATTGGATTTTTCTGCTTATTATTATTTTTAATTATTCTGCAGATTCTCTTTTAGAGTTCTATTTTTTGAAGTAGCTATTTGCCCAGGAAAAATAATATCACTGGAACATATGTGAGGTTTTGTGGTGTTATTTTTTAACAAATGAAAAAAGTTTTCCCTTGGAAAATGTCTGCTCTCCCCTCAGGAATGAGATATTCTGGTGTCCTTGGACCAAAGGAGGTGACCTGAGCCCCATAACCCCATGCGTTAAGGAAGAGATGGGTTTGGCTCGGTGTCCAAACCCATGAAGAAAGGCTGAGGGACTTGGGGCTTTTTAGCCTAGAGAAGAGAAGACTGAGGGGGGATCTTATCAATGTTTGTAAGTACTTAAAGGTTGAGTGTCAGGAGGATGGGGCCAGACTCTTCTCAGTGGTCTCCAGTGACAGGACAAGGGGCAATGGGCACAAACTTGAGCATAGCAAGTTCCATCGAAACATGAGGAGGAACTTCTTTACTTTGAGGGTGGCAGAACACTGGAACAGGCTGTCCAGAGAGGTGCTGATTTCTCCTTCTCTGGAAAGATTCAAAACCTACCTGGATGCTGTCCTGTGCAACCTGCTTTAGATGAACCTGCTGGAGCAAGGGGGTTGGACAAGGTGATCTCCAGAGGTCCCTTCCAACCCCCACCATGCTGTGATTCTGTCCCACCTCACACGAGGGTGTTGAAAGCATGGACGTGGGGACTTGCTTTCCCTCACACTGTGTCCTGTCCCCTTGTTGAGCTCTGAGCTGCAGGAAAACCTTTGTTTTTGGTTAAATCAGTGAAGCTGCATCAACCTCTTCCATCTGCACAGCTGGAGGTGGAGAAGGCAATGCGAAGGCAACCTTGCTGTCCCCTCTTGGGGTAAGGACAGGATGCAACCTCCCCCTCTAGACAAGGGGAAGCTGTTAAGGAATCAGTGCTATGAAAGCGACATTTCTTCCTCCTAAGTTTGAAGAAAAAAAAAAAAAACCCAAACAAAAATAGCAGGGGGGTTTGAGGACGGGCAAAGTCCAGGCGTAGACAACCCTCAGCGTTCATCCCACCAGGGGAGGCATTTCCTGCCTTTTCTGTAATTCCTTGCATGAGGATCAGGGAGGGGGGATGGACCAAAGCACTGGGAAAAGCCATCCAGAAGAGACGTATTGAAAATACTGAGAAGAGAGAGGGATCATTGTTCCTTCAGTGCCTTATTTATCAGATCTGGGCTTTCTCCTAATCGCTGGGTGGATGTTGAAATGAATGGAGTCAAGTAAAGTGCCCATGCACAAACCCCTCCTACAATTACCTGCTCCCTTTCCTTACAAATGAAACAAGGTATTGATCAGTCAAGGGCAAAAAAAACCCCAAAATCCCATTGTTGCTTCTGTTAGAGCTGTCCCAAAAGCTGCTTCCCAGAGCTCCAGACGACAGATTTAGCAAGGGCAGTGAAAGTAAGAATTGTTCGGGTGGAGAAATCACTGGGCAGGGAAGGCACATAAAATATGCTGATAGAAGGAAACACGCTTGTGAACGTGAAGCTGGTTACAATGGGAACTGCAACACAACTTTGGTCTGTCTTCCATGAGTAAGGCTGCTGCGGAGGACCCTACCATGCACGCTGCCATGAAAACAGGTGATGCCTTAATCCCAAAATAGCTGCAGAAACCAGGCAAGAGGGCTGTAGCTGTCTTGTTTTATGAACGGTGAAGGGATGAGTCAGATGAAGGGATTCATGCAGCCCAGGAAAGTTGGAAAGTAGACAGAACCATTCCAGAACATCCACCCATCTATCCATCTATCCATCCATCCATCCATCCATCCATCCATCCATCCATCCATCCCAGGACAGCACCCACGTGCAAATGTCTCTCACTTCAAAATGCTTCTCATGGAAGTGGTGGCAGACTCTTGGCCTGCAACACACGGGACAAGACGAACCGCTGCTGGCCAGGAGACATGAGGAGGTTTAGACTGAGAAGGAAACTGTCTACAAAAGGAGGATGGGAAATGTGAGAATCTGTGGAGCCTGCTGCTGGGATGGCAGAGAAAGCCAGGCAGATGTCCCTGCTCGCTGCAGGGGAGGTAGACTGAATGACTTTTAAAGATCCCTTCCGACCCAAAACATTCTACATGATTCAACATGATTCTATGTGGGGAGGGTGCACCAGGCAGTATGAGGTGGCAGAGAAGCCCCACTCACTGACTATCTTGATGTCCAAAACTGGGAAAGACCAGAGTACTCCCTGCTTCAAAACTTTTTAGACCTCACTGTTTGGAACCATTTGGAAAAATCTCAGAATTTGGACTAAGATAGGCCAAAAAACAAAAAAAAAGGCAACACACTTTCAGGTCAGCTCTGCAACCTTCCTTGATGTGGCTTCAAAAAACCCTGCCCTGATGATATGATACATAGGGTTGTGTTGCAATTGCTCAAGACTTCTGGAAGCCCATGCAGCCTCACATCTGCTGTGTATAAACCAAATGACTGCAGAACTGTCTCTCCTTCACCAGAAATACTTCGTAGTCTAGTCCAGGAAAAAAGTCCAGCAGAGGCAAATGCAGCTGGACAGCCCTAGGGAGGGAGGAAGGAAAGAGGTGAAGGCAGACCAAACCTTGTTCTATATGAGCAAAACCAAGGAAGTCACCTAGAGGAAGTGGACCAGAGACAGAAGGTTTTGCTGGAGGTGTTAAAGCTCAGGGAGTGAGGAGGATAAGCCCCAGGGATGGGCACCTTGCCTACAGGCACAAGAGGATGTTTCTGAGTGTCCTGTTTGAGCTAGAACCAATTCTATTCAGTGATTTTCCTTTTCAGCCAAGTCTCTTCTCACTAACTGCACTTTCTGAAGTGATCAACATCTTTTCACAGCCTCTGCTCCCAGCAGTGATAACGCTCCATGTTTAGAGTTCCTGCCAAGGGTTGGGGTGTGCAGAAAGGCTCTCGCTTAGACTTGCTCCTGTGCAGACCAAGGTCACTGCTAAACCTTGTGCCCCACGTTGGGGTGCAGTGAGTAAGAAGTGGCACCTGTGGGGAGCAGCAGCCAGGACAGAGGACCCTAAACTGACCAACGAGGGATTCCATCCCACCTACGCCATGTTCAGTGTAAAGCTGAGGGATCTCAAGGCTCAAGCCTCTTCTTCAAAGGCTGGTGTCCAAGGAGGACTTTGCTCTGCCTTTGATACCAGTCTTGGTGTTCCTGAATCCAATTTCTGTCTGCCACTGAGTCTAGTCTGGGACTTCCTCAGTGCCTGCTCCCTAGCATCAGTGGTGATGGTGACGTAATTGCCATCAGGGGGGTTGGGTTCAATACTGGTTTTGCATAGATTTGTATATATTCCATTTTATTATTATTATTTTCATTAAAGCAGTTCCAGTTTTCTTTTCCAATCCATAAATCTCTTTCCCTTATTCCCTTTATCTTCCCCTTTGGGAAGGGAGAGGGTTAATAGAGAGCATCTGTCATTCTTCTAGAGGCTGGCCCAGCTCTAAACCTTGACACTGAGTCAGCTGGCATGAGATGCTCTGCAGGAGGATGGTTACTGGACTGGTTCTCAGGTGATATCACTTGTTTTATGACCTTCCAGGGGAGCCCATAAAGCAGGAGCAGCAGTTTTCAATGAAAGTCAATGGCACACTTGCCACTAGGATTTTGATGCTGCTAAACCTTTTCCAAACAATTTCCTTCAAAAATCACTTCCACCTGAAGAGTCAGGTGGGAGGTTGTCCTCACTCACTTCATCCATACCATATGATCCAAGATGTGGATCAGCTTCTGTAGATAGGGTGACTTTAGCCTGACTAGGTTGCCTCTTCTGTCTGGAGAAGACACAGGTGCAGAGAGGCCAGCCATCTATATGGGCAAGGTGGATGGAGACGACCTGCCTTCTGCCTCATCCCATACCAGGAAATTAAATGAAGAGGAAGCAGATCCAAAACTGGTGGAAAAAAAGTGGATCTTTGGCCTGTTGTTGCCTTGACAGAGGATTTTGTGATTGTTAAATGCTAACATGGTTCCAGAAAAATAAACTGGACAATACCACAGAAGAGCACTCCAGCAAGTGCAAGTCAAGTACAGAGACCTCACCTGTGGAACTACAAGAGCTGCAAGTCTGGAGGCTGGGAGACCATTTTGAAAAGGTTTTGCCCCATGTTGTCCCAATTCTTATCCTCTTCCTTAGATATCCATTACTGATCACCGTCAGAAGCAGGTTAACCTTTTCCTGATATGGAAAAGCTGCTGTGATGTTCATCCTTGTCTGCTGTGCTGGGGCACCAGCTTGCATGATCTGCATCACCTCTTTGATCAGGTGGTGTTGCTGCTGGTTTTAGCAAGGGAGGGCAGGAAGAGGGTCTTTGTTCTGATTTATCAGCTGTTTGTGAGAGCATGAGAGCTGTGAATTGGAAATTTGGCTGGGTTTGTCCAGTTCAGGAAGCGTTCCACTTGTTCCTCTTTATTGCTTGTAGATGTGCTGTTATGGGACTCTGCTTGCTGAACTTCTGCGATAATGTCACACAAACCTATTAAATTGGGCTGGCAGGAGAGCAGGAGAGTTACTTGCTACCATTTAGGAGCAAATAAAAACCAAACCAAAACAAAAACCCAATAACTGTGGCTGCCGTTGAACCTTGCCAGGAAGTTCTTCATTATTTGAAGGACTCCACAGTGTCTTAGCATCTGTAAGGTGTTTGAACTCATTGCCAAGCAGGTTTTACCTTCCAGGAAAATGCAAGGACCTTGGGAACCCTTGTACATTTTGCAAACTCTGCTCCTTCGGTTTGATCCTGGGAAGCCTGAACTTCCAGCCAGGTTCCACTGGGAGACCACACCACATTGCAGAGTTACACCATTGATAAACACAACAAATCACACTCCACATCTTGCTGGTGTGCAGCCAACCCTTGAGTGGGATACAGCAGGATTAATCTGCCATGGTTTTCAATTATGTTGAGGTAAACAAAAGGAAAAGGGAATCTGAGTGATGTAATGACCCCTGTCACCCTTTACTCTCCATATGTCCATTCATGGGATACATTGAGAAGGAAACACAGAAGATGGGCAGACATTATACAGTGAAATGGAGGAAGAGATTATGGCTGATATCCGGTTACGTATTTTGCCATAATGTAGATAAGATCCCTTGGAAAAAAATAAATAATTCACCTTTGCTTTCAGTTAAGATGAACTGAAGGGTGGCAAAAGCAAAGTGCACTGAGAAAGAAAACACACTGAGAAATGAGAATTACAGGGAAGCTCTATCCCAAAAAGCACCATATCAGAAGGACTGGCTGCTCTCCATCACCAGAACCCCAAGGACCAGCAGGCACAACTTCAGATCTGGAGGCCTGGATGCAAAAGAAAACCATCGAATCAAGGTGCAACTGTACCTTGGATGAGGAAAAACAGGGCTTACATCTGGAAGAGAAAGGTAATACAAGAGACGTTAGAAACCAAAAACTTTACTGAGCTCTGTAACAATATGGAGGGAAAGGGGCACTAAAAACATAGACAAGGGCTAGAGATCATTGCATGGGAACATTTTAGTTTGGGGGATAAAATAATTTTTTGTAGCAAAAAAAAAAAAAAGGTCCATGTGAAAAATCTCCTTTATTTGGATTTTAAATGAAAAATTGGTGTGGTGCCATGAGGTAACCTTGTTACTCCAAGGTGGAGTTTGATAAGGAAACCATGTCAAAACTAAGAATATGGCAAATGGGGAAAGGCTATTGAACAGTGCTGGACTGGGGAGCCCATCGATTGGTGGAGTTTCTCCTGGGTCTGTCCTGCAAGTGGTTTGTCTAAGGTTTGCAGTAATAATTTTGGCCCCCAAGGTGGAAATGAAGTGCCTGTGAAGTCTGTTGATGGAACAAAGATGCGAAACCATCGTGAAATATCAGAGGAGCTAAACATCACAGAGAAGACCTTGAGAATGAGCAGAAACAGGATGAAATAGCACAAAATGTAGAGTCATGAACATGAAAGTAAGGACTTCTTTAAATGCGGCACTTGTTCAGCTGTTTTAGGGTTGGAAATCATTCCCAGCTTGAACCATGGCAATGTAAACTGGTAATGGACCAGACTCAGTGGCAACGTTTCTGGGTGCCTGGCTAAAACCAGACATTCACCACCCAGGTGAAAATGCTGGAGGTACCACGCCAAGGTGCAGAAAATGTCTTTAACTAGCACATAAATATCTCAAAAAATAAAATACTCTTCTGCTGGAGGCTTTATATACATTATATCATCACCTCCCTTTCAAAGTGTGTGGGAGGAAGGACTATTTTAGGAAAAATCCCTGGATTAGACAGACCCTACTAAGTACTGTCCCTACCAGGATGTGATACAGTGTCTGGTTGAGCTTCCAGCTCCTGAGATGGAGCCACTTCTTCCAAATCCACTTAAGATGTGCAAACAGTCCTCAAAAGCAGCTCGCCAAGCTGCGTGCTGAACTGTGGCTTTCTCTGGGCTGCAGTAGCCTTGGTAACTCTCAGGGAAAAAAAATAACCTAATTTTCTCTTTCATCCATAAGCCGAACCCTTTAATTTACTTTCAAGTGAATTAAACATAAGCCTCCATTTTTCTAATTCCTTTGTCCTAATTTAAAAGTACTGACATTTATCAAAGGAGTTTTCTAGATTTCTCATTTTCAGCTCATTGTTTTAGTATTTTTTAAATAAACCAGAGATTGACATTTTTATTGCTGAAATGCTTTCCTTCCCTCCTCCTTTTCTTAATAACATGGTGATATTGTGTTCATTTCTAAACTTCTTTCTAATAACAAGGAGAGCAGCCTATGTCTGCTCCATAACCAGGGTGACCATGCTTCATAACTGAGCTATGCTACCACTGACCTGTGCAATGCAAGAGGATCTTCAAAGGCAAACAGCCTCATTCAGGTGGCCTGAATGCCACCTTAGTCCCTTAATGCTCAACACACCAAATGACCCACGGTTCATCCCATGAAGTTACTAAAGGTACCAGATCCGAGGGAATAACCACGGTGCTAGGAAAACAGCAACAGACCAGAGCCTGTTTGTTTGCATTTCCAGAAGCAGCAGCTGCTTGAATACCTTCCACCCTGCAAACTGGGTTTGGAGTCCTCAATCCAGCTGTCCAGCTTTTCTGAGAAAGGAATTTCTCTTTGTTGAGTGTTTGCACAGTATTGCACATGTTGAGGCCCTCCACTCAGAGTTGGCATGAGCATAAACACAGCATAAAACACATCCTGGGGCAAAGAATGTTCTTCCTTGTGGTTGGGGGCCTCCTCAGAAAGTCTGTGCAATTGCTTTCCAAACTTGCTTTTCTTTTAGTAAATCATAGGGTTGGTGGAATGGCCTCAAAGCTGATGGACAGCCCTTGGGGACCAAAGCCCTCCCTGTTTGTCCACTGGCATGGAGGGTTGACACTGGAAATATTTCCCACACGGCTTTGCTAGCATGTCTCAGAGCTTTCTCAGAAAGACAAGAGGACGAAGTTCACCCATCAATAGATGACAGCTCTTCTTCAGACAGTGTTATTCTTCATTCCAGCCCCAGACTTGTTTTCAGTGGTTCATGACAAATCTCTGTTTTCCCTCAGAATTTTGGGTGGTGTTTTCTTTTGCTTCCTCACACTCATAGCCATTCCACTGTGCATTAAGTTATCTAAGAGCATCAGATCTTTCATCAGTGTCAACCTTGGGTCTCAGCATTTGGGGAAAAACAACAGAAAGTTCTTAATGTTAGACCTAATTCAACACTTCTCTTGATTTGATCCAGTCAAGGTCAAATCCTGAAGCTCACGCTCTAATGGCAGACCTATCTGCGTAGCGAGCTCCTTGTCTGTGCTAAGAACTAGAGAGATCACCATTATAATAAAGGATAAATAACAATGAATTTATACTTCCAACACATGAGGCAGGTAGGGATCTACTTAGTTCAGGAAGAGGACTAGATGTCAGCAGAACATAGGTTGCATGTCACAGAATCACAGAATAGCAGGGGTGGGAAGGGACCTCTGGAGATCATCTAGTCCAACCCACTGCCAAAGAAGGGGAGGTTACACAGGAACGTGTCCAGGCAGGTTTTAAAAGTCTCCAGAGAAGCTGACTCCACTTCTCTGGGCAGCCTGTTCTAGCGCTCTGTCACCCTCACAGTATAGAAGTTTCTCCTCATGTTGAGGTGGATGTATGGAAGAACAAATCTGAAAGCAAGTTTAAGCTCAGATTTTCTTATCCTTTTGCTGGGATTTGGGAGCATCTGCCGTGAAAGCTTCTCCTCGAGACACGATGTTCTGGCTGGCCCAATGTGTGCAGTAATCTTGTCCTCTCGCAGACACCACAATTTCCCCATGGTGTCCAGTCTTGCACACAGTACCTTCTGGTCTGGATGGATAAATGGAGATGGACCAGTATGTGTAGGGTTGGATTACTATCAGAGGGTGGGTTAATACCACGAGTGAAAACAGCTGCCCAGAGCCAAGTTCTCACACTGTAAACCAAAGTGGAGAAATAGGCTTGAAGGCAAATATAAGCATTGAGATTCCCATAATTTCCTGGTTTCCACTGGCAGTAGCTTGGAGTCAACCCTTCACTGCAAAGGAACGGAAGAACAGCTGAGCATGAGACCTTTGATCACTGTAGCTCCATTGCTATTGATCCCAAGTCGCCTGTTGCCAGGAGTTGAACTCTAAAAGGAAAAAACATGTATGTTGGGTTTTGACCATCCCCTGATGGACATTTTCTGTGAAAATGCTTCGCAAATAAAAAAGTTTTCTGTTGAGAGGTGGAAAATTACCCTTTTAAAAATGAAGTAAGATTTCAGTCTCTTCTGGTAGCAAATAGGAATACATGGTATTGCTGCCTTCGAAAATTGAGCCTCTTATTTAACTGTCTAAATACACATTTAATTTTCCTGCTTTTGGCACCTAAGCTTGAAAATGTTCTTCTTACAGATGAAAACAGAACATTATAGGAATTGAGCCTGTGCCATTTTTTTTTTCTGCTTTGTGAGACATTAAAAAGAAAAATATGAAGAGGACCATTTATCAGCATTTGCACCTCTTTTATTCCAACCACTTTGAACCAAAATCCCTCATGGTTATCAGCTCTGGATATACCAAAAAGAATTTTTGCACAGAGCCAGAGGGAGCCAGCCCATGAGCAAGCGTTAGCTGAGCTGTTTTCCTCTGGGATCTCAGTCAGGTTGTGCTGAGAAGGTAGCTTCCATGGGGGAGAGGGAGGAGAGAAAAGGGACTCTGTAAATTTATGGAGAAGACATAAAACCTGAGCAGAATGCTGTTACCACACAGGATGCCATACAGAGTAGTCTTTGGGAGGTCTGTGCTTCTCTAAGCCCTGTTTTCCAGCCAGCCTCAGGTCTCAGGATGTCACCTTTCCAGTGCAGCTCCATCACCCTTCACAGTGACCGTGCTAGCACCTGATGCACTGTTTATAGCACTGACACATCGACTCTTGCGGCTCCAGCCACAGCAGTCCACACATCACAACGCAACAGCCAATTCAAGCCCACATCCTGCAAGCCATCCAGTGACACCTCATCAGAGGCGTGCAGCAGATACAGAGCAGCAGATATGGTTTCTCCATACCATGTCTTGTAAAGCTTTGTCTCACATCTCCAACATTTGTCAACAAAATTCCCTTGTGCCTTAGGAGAAACCATGGGAGATGATTCAGAAGAAGGGATGGGAGATGTACTCTTGGCTGTGCTCCAGCCTTTGGACCCAGGGCAAGAAAATTGGTCTCTACAGCCCACCTTCAGGGCTTTTCCCAGGTCAGATCAGCAGTTCTTTGGGGTAGGCTTCACCCATTTTTTCAATCATGTGCCTAACAAGGCTTTGATCTCAGCAGTAGTCTGTAGACACTCCTGGAATTTGATTCTGAAGGCAAGCATAAAGTGGAAGAGTGGGGTGATTCACATCTGCATCTCTTCAGGCTCTTGCCCTTCCTCCATCTCTTGTGCGGGGTGCCTTCCCCAGGGTGCTGCATGGGGCATGGGGGGTCCAGCTTTGAACAGCAGAAGAGTGGTCCCTCCAGAGCTATCACTGCAATTGTGGCTCCAGGGTCTCCATGTGGTGGATCGTCTTTCCAGCTGAGCTGTTTGCTTGAGGGGTATGTGAAGCAGGAGGGGCGATGGTGTTACAGAAAGCTTCTATGATAATGGGGAAAACAGAGTGGCTGGGGCTGCCTCTGGTAAATGTGTTCCTGAGGAGTGATGGGCTGCTGTGTCAGCATGTTGTATTTGGGTTTGCTCCCAAAGGCTGATTTAATGAAGAAAAAATCAGCAGGGAAAAAGGAAATGCATACACAGAGGGAAATTCCTCTGCTGATGGAGGAGCTGTGAGTGTGGCAGGGAGGGAGGATGAGGTGATCATCAAAAGTGTTTCCACATTTCTCATTAATGTGGCAGGTCCACTCAAGTGGACTTGCCAAAAGCATTCCAGTATCTGAAGGGGGCCTACAAGAAGTCTGGGGAGGGACTTTCCACAAAGGCCTCTAATGAGAGGACAAGGGGTAATGGGTTCAAACTGGAAGATGGGAGATTTAGATTGGAAACTGGAAGGAAATTCTAGACTCTGAGGGTGGTGAGACACTGGCACAGGTTGCCCCGGGGGTGTTGTGGATGTTCTGCCCCTGGAGGTGTTCAAGGTCAGGTTGGACGGGACTTTGAGCAACCTGGTCTAGCGGGAGGTGTCCCTGCCCACAGCCGGGGTGTTGAAACTAGATGTTTGTTGAGGTCCCTTCCAACCCAAACCATTCTATAATTCAATGATTCTATGAAAATCATTGATGAGCTGAGCTGTGGGGACCTCTGAGGTTCCTGCCACACCGCCACCCCTCCATCCAGGTGGCCCTTGGACATCAGACCCCTTTTCACTATATTGTATAGAAAAGTTTGGTCTTGAGTTGGCACTCGGCATCCTGCAAACATGCTGGCCTTGCTCTCCATGACCACCCAGGTGAGTGGGTGAAAACAGACCACACACATCAGAGACACTCAGCCAGGGGACAGTGAGAAGCTATAATATGTTGGCATTTTCTGCATTTTTCTAATATTTCTTTTTCCCCACTGTTTTCTCCTGGAGGAGTAGAGAAAGTGGAGACAGAGCAAAGGTGAAAGAGGGGAAGGGAAGGGAAGGGAAGGGAAGGGAAGGGAAGGGAAGG
>VZZY01010641.1:12332-52205 GCA_013400335.1 Eurystomus gularis
GAAAAGAAAAGAAAAGAAAAGAAAAGAAAAGAAAAGAAAAGAAAAGAAAAGAAAAGAAAAGAAAAGAAAAGAAAAGAGGAGAAGAGAAGAGAAAAGAGGCATTTCCAGATCTGTCCTTTCCAATTTTTCCATATGTTTATCCCTCATCCCCCAGTCCCACTGGCTGTTACATCTTCCCAGCTGTGATTGCAGGTCTTGAGGAGCATCCTTCCACAGGGAAGCCTGACAAAATCTGTCCCTGGAGCCAAACCTCCAGCTTCCCATACCCCGTGGATTCACTGTAATTGCCATAATCTGCTGCCTATTAAAACTGATAGCTCTGTTATCACTGTTAATAACAACTAATTAGTGAGGCTGTCACAGGGAGTGGTTCTGTAAGGGAAGGTCCTTAACTTTACATAAAGGCTGTTTATTAAATCAGAGGAACACACAGGGCTTCAAGGGCATCGGCACTCGGTAACTTTTAGTCCAGTGAAATAAAAATGCTCCACTGGCTTCTCCTAAAGGAACTTTGCACATTTGCCAAAATAAAAAATTCACTGGAAAAGGAGTTACCAAAACTCCTGAATGGCAGGAAAAAAAAGGCAAACTGCAAAAATGTCAACAGGGCAGGAAAGTGGGAGATGAGATGGAGAAAGCAGCTCTGGGGAGATGCAGGGCAGGAAGGAGAGGATGTGACTGGAAGATGGAATAAGAAGGGAAAGGACCATCTTTTCGTGACAGACTTGGAATTTCCAAAGCTCCTCAAAAGATTTATTAACAGCCAACAAAGGTTGCCAGTGAAGAGTGAAGGATGTTTTCAGTTTTGATGATGAAACATGAACGCTTTTCCCACTTCATTTCTTCCTAGTGAAAACCTGCCCAGTAAAAACAAAACAAATAACCAACATTTCTCATTCCTAATTCTATGATTTCCTCCATGACCCAAAACCTCCATAAACCAGGACCTCAACCGGTGCTTTGTCAGGAGAGGGGAGGCATTGGAAAGGAGGTGATCGCTCACCACAAACCCTGACACGTGTGACTTTGATTGCCTGAGACCTCACTCAGGTTTCTGGTTTTGAGAAACGTGCTCCCAGAGCTGCCGCAGCAGGAACAGGGACTGAGAAGATGGAGATGTTCAGAGGATAAAGTAGCAAGTAAATATATCCCTGAACGTTTTTTTTTCATGTGAAAGGAATGTATTTAGGGTCTATTTCACAACACAGCTAGATGAGAAGTGAGCATCCCATCCCACAAGCCATTGTTGAACTAGAAGAAAGGCTACTAACATAAGCCCCTTCCATGCTCTGGTCCATGCAGAATCAAGCCCCTTTGCTCCTGAGCAGGAACAACCTTCCATCATCCATCATAGGTGCATATTGGGTGAAATTCCTGCTTATGAACAGCAATGATGACCTTAATCACTTTGGCAGCGAGTGCCTTTGCTTTCAAATGTTTGATAAAAAAATCCAAATCTTTATGGTCTCTCTTTAATTAGAGCAGCAGCAATTTTGTGAGGTGATGGATGGTCCCGTGACGACTTTGCTAAAGTGGTCACAGGCTGCTGGCCAGGTTCAGGAGGTGAATCTGCTGGTTTGGTTTGTTTTACTGCTGCTGCCACTTCTGGGGTTTTGGCATCTGGTTTCATTTGTAAGACAAAAAAGTGCTGGTCCTAAAAGCCTCCTTAATGGATGTTTGGGACCTTGTAAAGGGAAATGGTTGTGTAAAAGATGCCACAAGGGAAGAGCTTTTGGTTCTGTCCTTTAATCTTCCTCCTTCTCTCTTTCCCCATAAAACATCACCTGCAGCCAATGTTCTCCCTCCCAAGTTGGAGCAGGAGCAACGTCACGTCCAGGAAGATACATTTCTAATGCTCAGAGCCTGAGCATTCAGATACACCGGTTCAGCCCTTTGCTTTGGCACGTGGGGAGTAACGTCCTTGGAACTGTCACTTCTGTGACCACAGCCTGCCTCAGTTTCCCCAAGTATAAAAAATCAGTAGTGCTTAGAAGAGGTGCCAGAGTCTTCAGAATTATTGGAGGGTAAGAAGAAATTACAAGAAACGTGCTTTTGTGAGAAGACAAACACATGCCCTGTACAACTGTCCTGTTGGTTTTGAACTGTTTTGCTTCCCAAGATTCATTGGAGGTCGATTTTCCCTTCACCTGTCATTGCTGCCAGCACATACAGATGTTTGCAAAAGCGGCAATGTTGGCAGTCTCTGCAGCTGGTGAGCCAACTGGCAGCAACCTGCCCCAGTGCCAGGACTCTTCCTTCCTGAAATACCTTGGTCTTGCCCTGACTTGTCTTGGGGGTATGCCTGGTGGTGTGTCTTCCCCATTAAACATGGAAGACAAGGCAGGAACTCAAAATATGTGGCAGGCTGATTGTTGGAGGAGGTCACTGAGATTTTCCTTAGAGTCAGAGAGGATAAACAGGCGTTTTTAGGGTGCAACTCTTCTTGTCCCAAGGTGTATGAGGAGGAACTTCTTTACTTTAAAGGTGGCAGAGCACAACAGGCTGCCCAGAGACATAGTGGAGTCTTCATCTCTGGAGACATTCAAACCCCCCCTGGATGCAGTCCTGGGCAACCTGCTGCAAGTGAACCTTCTCTGGCAGGGGGGTTGGACTAGATGATCTCCAGAGGTCCCTTCCAACCCCTACCATGCTGGGATTCTGTGATCTGGCTACATCTGTGAGTCTGTAATTCTGTGATCTGCTCACATGAACTGTGTCTTCTCAGCTCCACTGACTCCGAAGAGCGAGGGCTGTGAATAGGTACCTGCACTGCAAATATCCAGAGGCTGATGAGTTGAATCCCGTCTTCTGAGTCTGTATCTGCAGCTAATCTCTGCAGCAAATATATGCTGCTTCTGGAAGACTATGAGTTCTCATAAAAAGACAGCAGCAGCATCTATGTTTGATGTCCAGGGCTGTTTGACCCTGTTCTGCCAGGCTAGTCCCACTGCAAAAGCTGTTTCTGAGGTGTGACACTTGTTCTGGTCCCAGCATCAAAGCACCAGGAGACTGCAAAATGGACAAGG
Source organism: Eurystomus gularis (assembly GCA_013400335.1). Classification (NCBI taxonomy): domain Eukaryota; kingdom Metazoa; phylum Chordata; class Aves; order Coraciiformes; family Coraciidae; genus Eurystomus; species Eurystomus gularis. Next base: position 15,359 of record VZZY01010641.1, read on the forward strand.
CTGTTGCACGACCTGCCCACACAGGACCAGGACAAAATAGCGGCTTCAACAGGAACAGGAATTTGGAGAGCCATGGCTCCATGGGTGCCGGGTTACAGCACGCTTTTACAGATATGCAGACACATCACTTCCAAAAACCAGCAGATAAGAGAGCTGTCTTGGTTCCACAGTGTAAATCAAGATTAGCTTAGGTTGTGCTGGAGTTGGCTGCCCCAGGCACAGGGGCAGATGTTCCACCTGCAGAGTTAGCAGCTGCAGCCAGAAAGGAGAAGGAGAAGGCAGTGGGGAGGGAGAGATTTCCCTGGGAAAAGAAACACCTCCATCCTAATAGGGCCAGATACATGCTTTCAATTGCAGCCTACAAAGTGAGTGATTTTAGGTGCTGGGTTTTGATATCATAATGTGCCCTATTTTCCACCTTTCAGGCATGAATAATGGAGCGTTGTGTCTGCAAATGCACCAGTCTTTCAGGGTGCTGGAGGAAGTTCAGATCTCCGGAGCTCTCTCACGACTGCTCTCCTTTCATCTAATCCCGGGGCCAGGCAATTGGCCACTCAGTGGCCAGTAAAGAGCTGACAGAAGAGCTGGGTGTGGAGAGGTGGAAGCATGGGGAAGGAGCTGGCCAGCTTCACCCTGCAGACAGCAATATGCCTGTGGGACTCTAGCTGGGTTCACATCATGCAGAAATGCCGCATACAAATCCATGAGCAAGCTTGGCTGAGCATAAAGTCACAGAATCATGGCATGGTTTGGGTTGGAAGGGACCTTTAAAGGTCATGTAGTCCAACCACCCTGCACTGAGCAGGGACATCTGCAACTAGAGCAGGTTGCTCAGAGCCCCGGCCAACCTCACCTGCAATGGTACCAGGGATGGGGCAGCCACCACCTCTCTGGGCAACCTGGGACAGGGGCTCACTACACTCACTGTAAATAATTTCTTCTCTCTAGTCTAAATCTCCCTTTTATAGTTTAAAACCACCACTCCTTGTCCTGACACAAGAGATCCCACCCCATCTTTCTTATACGCCCCCTTTAAGTACTGAAGGGTTCCATCAGCTGGGTTGCCCAGGGATGAGGCCAAAGTGCTGCACTTGGATGTGTCTCAGGCTGTTCTGGAGCCTGGTATTAGTTTAATCCAGTTATGATCCCTTCCCTGTGTTCAGGAGCATCCTTGCTGGGCAAGCAAATCTCCAGGCAAGGGGTATTTTTGTGCAAGGGGACAATCCACTGGACTCATCTGCTTCAGGCACTCAGGCACTGGCCATCATTTGGTGACACCTTTCATCTCTTGTGCCTGAGCAGTGAGAAACTTGTCAGAAGATCAAAGTTGCCCATTATCCTTGAGTTAGAAAAGATCTGGGATGCATGAGTTGGAGTGACCATTTCCTTGAGCATTCTTATTCAAAGCTGAAAAGGTGGTTATACGCTTATCTGGAGGGTCACCAGTCTGCCAGAAAATCCTGTCCCCAAGAGTCATAAAGTCATTTAGGTTGGAAAAGACCCCTAAGATTGTTGGGTCCAACCATAGATATAACAATGCAAAGTCCACCACTAAAGCATGTCCCTAAGTGCTGTGTCTGCATGTCTTTTAAATAACTCCAGGGACTCCAAGAATACAATATTTCTCCTGGATTTCTTCACCAATGCCCCTGCCCAAGGAACTCTTGGATTTTTCCCTGGTGATGGAAGGGAAGACCCTTCCATCTTCACTCCCTGTGATGGATATCTGGATAAGTACGTTCTCAAGCTGGAACCCAACTTCCATAAAACCCTGGAGGACATCATTCCCAAATGGGTCCTTTATGGGGGACAATGGCAACGTGTGAGGCCTGAATTATGTCATGCTGACACACAAACATGTCACAGAGAGCTCCATGCAATGGAGGTTTGAAGCTTGATTGTCCTCCTGTTTGCACATTGCCCATGGCCACATTTCTCCAGCATGGGGGTGAGGGGATGCAACCATATCTCAACTCTGAACTTGGGAGAGATTAATCTGCTCTTTGACAAAGCCCTGGGACAGTACAAAACAGCAAGGAACCAACCTCTGTTCTTATTTGGATTTGGGAGGGACATGAATGCTTGCTAGGGTCAGGTCCCTGCCTGGCCTCAGTGTGACTATCCTAGTGGTCATGGCACGGAGATGCGAAGGCAAATGGACAGAGCAGGCAATCGTCTTGTGTACACTACTCTTTTCACATATCTTGTCCTCCCTTTGCTTAACCAGCAATGAAAAATACAATTTTCAAGAAAAGTATTCTGTTGCACAAGTTGGATTTGTCCAGATTGGATGTCCTGGTGCCTCTGATGCTTTCTGAAGACATTGCTGCATAGAAGAGAGGTGTTTCCAGCAGAATTCATATCCAGCCTTTGAATCGAATTACGTTTCAAAGTGCTCAGATCTTGTCTTGGATTAGAAAGAATTTGGATCTGCCCTTGGCAGCTGTCTCCACAATTTGGAGAATTCAGAGCCAGAAATTGGCACTGATTTCAAAGCTTTTTTTTCATGACTTTTCAAGGCCTTGATGTTAGTATCATCCATTGATTCATTACCTCAAATGATGTAAGCACAGCCCAGAGGCAGATTTGAACTGAAACTTTTGAGACCCCTTCTAAGTTTTCTAAGATATTCCGAGATTTTGACCTCACCAGCCTTTAAGGTGAATGTGGTTGGCAAATGTTTTGTTCTTTCCTGAAAACAGAGATAAAATCAAAACAGAAAAGCTTCAAGGATAAAAAAAATAAACCTTTCACTGAACCCAGTGTTTTGTGAGGTTTTGGCAAAAAGCTTCCCCGAGTCCAGTCTTCGATGAGAAATTTGAGCATTTTCAAAGGAAGCAGACACTTTCCACACACAATAAATAAATAAAATAAACCAAAATAGTTTCATTCTCCTCAAATCACTATTAAAAATGGTGTAATTATAAACATTTAAATAGCTACCTCCTGGATGCAATGCCACTTTTCAACCTACCGAATCACCTTCTAGGAGAAACCCTGCCAACCTTGGCTTCTCTGAGATCCTTACAGTCCAGACTTCTTCATCCTGAATCAAGTGATTGATGGATGTCACAGCTACTGCCATTCTCACTTCAGTAGCTCACAGCATCACACACTGTGATCGTTCCCTTTGGCACTTCAAACTTTCTGCAAAGCCAGTGCCCAGATTGTTGTTCCTTTGCTGGCTTCCCATCTGACTCTGGGGCCAGGTACATCTATATCACTCTGTAACCCCTCCTGGAAGACAACTCATTGTATTTGTACTTCAGAGAGTGCTTTCCAGTTCATTACAAGAGAGTCTTCCATTTCATTAACCAGGAAATTTTTTTACGTTTGGATTTCTTTGAGCATCGTAGCATCCTAGATATCACCCTGCACTCTCCGATTAGTGTTTCCAATAACCACTCCAATGGTGAGGGAAAGCATTATTTTCAAAGCCTGTATTCTCCCACATCTTCTCTTATGGCTTTTAAAATTATGTGTTATTATGGCTTTCCTCCAGGGAAATTCTTTGCTTCCAATCACAACTATAATATAGCCCCTTGTACTTCATCTTCCCCCCCGGCTGGAGGATAGGAGCGCAGAAACAGAGCTTCCCATCCCAGAATTCCTTCAGCTGTGGTAGTTTTCTATCTACTCCAGGAAGCCAAAAATGAGCAGAGAAGGATGTCAGCAGGAGATCTGCAGAGTTATTTTTCCTCCCTTGTACTCCTGAAGATCCTTCTGTAGTTCAAAGGGAAAGGAGCTCAGTTCTCGCCCTGGTCCTCACATGGAAGAGAACCTGATTTTCTGACACCGTACTCTTGACTAATTGTGGGTTTCTTCAACATCTCTGGATTCTATGACAAGGGTCTTCCTTCTGCTTAGTTCTGCCAGTGGTTTTTCCACCTTCTCAAGATGCTCAGAAGGAAAAATCCAGGAGATACCCCTGTGCTCACTTAGCCCAGTGTCCTATATAATCCAGCTGTACAATCCAGCATTTCTCAGACACAACCCATTTTGCTTGGCCAGACTAAACCATGCGGTTTAAAGGCTTTGGTTTTCCTTCTGAAATGGGAAATCCTTGGATCAATGGTGAAGACGACTCCCTCTGGGACATGATTTAGGATTCCCACATGTTCCATTTCCTAAGGTCCCTGCCTGGAGCTGTGTGTCTGAAGTGCTGGGACCTGAATTGTGGGCCCAGAGTTGACCTGTGAATGAGTCACAACCCAGCAGAATGTTTTGTTTTTCCTCTTGGCTTAATGTTCCAGAGGCAGAACCTGGCCCACCTGTGTCTTTGTGGCTCTGCCCTCACCCAGGTGGTGGTTGTTGGGTTGGTGTGCAAGGCCAGGTCTTTATTAATCAGGAGCTGAGCAGCTGGAGGAGTTTCCTGTTGGGTGTGGCTTCTGTTGGGGCTGGTTGCATCTTGCTGAGCTCTCTGGGTGATGTCCTTCCACGTGAAGGGCCACTGAAAGAGTCATCTCTGTCTGTTGTGTCCATCAGGCGATGCTGGCACCACAGTGGGCAGCGGAGGAGCTGGGCCCACAGGAACTTATGGTAAGATTGTTTGAAAGAAGACTTGTGAGGGGATGTTGCTGAGTTCAGCGTTGGTCTGTGTGATCAGGCACCTGATGGCAACATAAAATGGTGGCTGAACCAGCACAACAGCTGCAACATGCATTTTCCAAGCTTTGCTCCATGAACAAAACGTCTGGTTCCCCATGGGGTCATGCCCCATGGTCAAGCGATATTGCTGTCGGAGAAGATAGTTGCACTACAATTTTCATTTTATTGTTTTGGGTTTTTTTCACCATACTGGGGGACACAGGAATACCTCTTTGTCTTGTACTTTTTTTTTTTTTAATCTAGAAAAAAGTAAACCCACCTAAATCTTCCTAGGAAGCCGGAAGCCAGAGCTTGCAACTTTCAGAGTGCTATTGGCACACACAGTTTTGCCAGTCCTTTTCCACCCCAGAAGCCAGCACTGAGCTCAAGGCCATCATATTTGCAGGCTCAGCTCACAGCTGTACCAAGAGATAGCTGTGTCACATTCAAGAGTTCCTGTGATTCAAGAGGACAGTCCAGAGAAGCTCTGGGTGGATCTCATCTCAAAGCTACCCTTTTTCTGTCTTATAAGAGGTGCCGATATTATAACTTGGGCCTCATGAATCTCCAAGCCAGGTCTTCTTGAAAATATATCTCCCACTGATGTCTGTGTGGGTTTCGTGTGACCTTCTCCCACCATAACTCCCCCACAATTTCCAGAGCTTGGAGGAACTTCTCAGCCATATTGAGTCCCATCAGCCATACAGATCTCCTTGTCTTGCTCCACGGAGTGGAAGCAGTTTCCATCATCTTTGCAAACTTGGCTTTACTCCCACTGACAGCTCCATCACAGAATCACAGAGGTCTTGTCTAACCTAAATGATTCTAGGATCATCAAGTCCAACCTTCATCCCAGCATTTCTCTGACCACTGGACCATGTCCTGAAGCGCCACATCTTCTCATTTTTTGAACACCCCCAGGGATGGTGACGCCAACACTTCCCTGGGCAGCCTGTTCCAGTGCCCATTCCGTGACTCTGAAAAGGGAGGACTCTTGGACTTCATGGTGGTGTTGAAGGAAGAAGATTTGCTACAGTAAGCAGGTTGCTTGTCCTGAAACTTTAGAAGCACCTGTTGACCCTAGATGACTCTGTGTTCCTATTTATCTGGATTTTATTCTGCCTGACCCCTCCATCTCCCTCCTTTCCTGAGGAACAATAAATCAGGATTCAGTGCTGTCTGTGTAACAAGAACCGTAGGCCATGTTTCTCATCTGGCATGAATGAATGCATATCCACCAGCTCTGCTGGAGTCAATACACACCCAGGGTGAGCACCATCCCCCTTCCCCCCAGACCATTTTGGTCCTGTCTGTAACACTGTAAAATAAAATGCATATGTAAAAAGGTGTCTTTCTTTTTCTCTTCTTTCCCCGACAGGCATTACAGAAGAGCAATTTCCCCAAAGTGTTCTCTAGAAGGAGCATAAAGCATGGCTTGATTAGTTTGCAAGCTTTTTTTTTTCTTTTCCATGTGGTGCAGCTGCCTAGAAGTCAGGCTGAGAGCTAGGGTAGGAAACTTTGCAGCTCACAGCCTCAGCACAGAGAATTCTTGCCTTCTTAGCTGTTCTCTTGCCTCCAAAGATCCTCTTTTGCTGTGCTTTCCTTCTGGGGCTGCAGAAGCAACTGTTTTCTTAATGGTATTTCTTAGGTTGTTGCTTTTGGGTTTGGTTTTTTTTTCCCCTTTTCTGTCTTTATATATAAAACTGGTGTATGTAGAAGGTGTTGAGCATTGATTCAATGCTGAGTTGACAGGACACAGCACAGAGTCCTCTCTTGGGAGAATACAAATGTGTCAGGAGAGGAAACCCCAGATTGTCTTAGTTTCAGTGCTAACAGCCCCAACATATGTCTGAGGCTTCAAGGAAAATTTACAGAAGAGATTTGCATTGGGCCCATGGAAGTCTTCTCTTTCCACCCTCCCACTACCACTGCTGAGAGCCACCAGCTCCCCATTCGTGTGATGGGGGAAGTGCTTACACCATCGTCTCTCAATGGCAATATGCCAGATTCTGCTTTGGACCTGGTCCACCCCTAGAAAACTATCACAAAAAACCACATGTGGTGTCAGCAGGACATATCAAGCTCCTTGGGTCCTGACAATAGACTAAGTGAGGTCTTGTGGAGCTCAGCACCGAAGTCTGTCTTGTACTGGAATATACTGAGCAAGGATGAGGCAAAGTGCAGGGCCAGAAAAGCCAATACAGCCTTGTTCTTTGAGGAGGAACATAAAACATGACCCAAGTGCCTGAAAACTAGGCTGGGTTGTGTTGTTGAGGTGTATAAGCAGGAAAGTACAGAGGTTCAAGGTCACAAGATGTGAACACCTTTCCCCAGACGACCACATCCCTCTGCAAATAAATACAGGTGTTCGAGACACCAGGACCTTCATCTACAGGGGACATTGCTTAGTCTTTCTCATGGTTGACTGATTTTTTTTTTCTACCTTTGGAGTATACTTAAAGTCTGCTGCCAGCTGTGGATTCTCTGGTGTCTAATACAGGAGCCTGTGTTTCATTTGTCCCGTCTGAGGTGATGGGTATCTCTCCCCAACCTCGCTGATGCTTTTCTCAAACTTTGTTAGCTCTGAGAACTCTCTCTCTGCATTGAAACTGGTTGAAGCTCCTTGATAGATAGATAGATAGATAGATTAGATAGATAGATAGATAGATAGATGGATTCAAAAGTTGTTGGAAGGAGGATAGGGAGGAGGAGGAAGGAAAGACTTAGAAACAGGCAGAAATAACCCCACCTCTTTAAGAAAAAGGTTGTGGGTGTATCTGAGTGTGGCAGTCTGGAATGGACAACACAGAGGCACCACAAATCACAGGAAATCTGCAAGGAAGATGACCCACATTCACAGTTGACATGGGACCAGAATTCAAACATTTGGGCTGCTTTGCTGGTAGGAATTTTTGGATGTCATCTGCCCATCAGATTCTGGGCCAGATCTTGCATGTTAGCTAGCAGGTCTCAGGAGAAAGCATAGACAAATAACCATGCTCTTGTGAGCCTATTAAACTAGAGACTGCAAGCTCTGGGAGGCACTGAGAGCCGTGTTAGCATAAGACACTCTGAAGGAGCAAGTTCCTTTTCTGTGCTCACTGCCCCATTCCCAGGAGACAAAAAAACCCAGGAGAATGGGACCAGAAGAAGGGCTGTGGGCAGAGATGCTCTCCTCAGGGAGCTAATGTGAGCTGAGCTCTTTCCTCCCCTGATACTTCTGCTGCTGTGGGAAGAGAACAAGATGTCAGTGGTACGGTGTCATGCTCCTTCCAGTGACCTCAAGGCTTTCTGCTTACCCTTTCCATGTCCAGCACCTTGACCCAGTGCTGTCTACAGCCCTGGTTATCTTCTAAGGACTGATGTCCTTCCAGCTAAGACCCCAGCAGAGTCGAGTACTACCAGCATGAAGAAAGCTGGTGAGAAGCTTAGAACTTTTTCTTCTTCTTTGTATGTTGTTGTTTTTTTTTTTTTTCTCAAATCTTTATATTTTCAACTACTGTCTATAAGCACAGACTGTTTATAATCAGGAGAAGGTACTCCACCCACGTTACCAAGAGATAAATCACAGTTCAGAGCAAGGTTCAGAGCCTGGGAATCATTCTTTTTCGGGTCTCTGGTTTTACTGGAAAGATCAATAAAAAGCAACTGATGTAAGTCAAGCCCAACTGTTTTCCCCTCATTTTCAGAGAAATGAAAAAAAAAAGCTGAAAAAACCCGACTGTTTAGGGTCAAGCCAAAATACTTCCCTTGACCACCTAATTAAATTTTTCACTCCATTTCTAAGTTGTTAAAACAAACAGGTCCACTCTGAGAGAAATTCCACTCTGAAATGACAAATAGAAGCTGAAAGGTTTTGCTTTGAAATTGCTCTGGTGTTTCTGATGTGAAACATAAGACAGGTTGAATAGAAACATTTTGACATTTCCCTTCCATCATCCCCATACTTTTATTTTCAGCTGAAGCCATCAGCTACACTCAACCCATATTCACAAATAACACACTGCCCCCAACCCTTCACTTTTAATTGAATGAATTCTTTGTGAAAAATGACTCACTGAATTCTACACAATATGTGGTCCAAGCCAGTCAACAACTTTTAATTTCTGCTTTCTTTCTCTGTCGTCTGCTGATCATCCAGCAATGCTGAGGACAGCCCTGATTTGGTGATTACAGCTGAAAACGAGAGGGAGAAAAGAAGTGGAGACGAGAGAGGAGAAATGATATAAAAATCTTTCCTGAGCAAAAGCCCAAGACAGTGATCCCAGAAGAACTGCAGAGATCAACCCACCCCAAAAGGCATGTCCAACCCATCAGAACTAAGCACACTGTAGCACCTGGGTGTGGGAGCAAACCAGCAGCCAGATGCCGGTGGAGAACGCTTGCTGGCCACTCCAGCTCTTAAACCATGTGTAAGGAAGAAGAGGACACCTCCAGCAGATCAAGGGAGGTGATTCTGCCCCTCTACTCTGCTCTCATCAGTTCTCACCTGGAGTACTGTGTCCAGCTCTGGAACCCCCAGCACAAGGAGGACATGGACCTGTTGGAGAAGGTCCAGAGGAGGGCTACAAAGATGATTAGAGGCCTGGAACACCTCTCCTATGAAGACAGGCTGAGAGAGTTGGGGTTGTCCAACCTGGAGAAGAGAAGGCTCCAGGGACACCCCATTGCGGCCTTTCTGTATCTGAAAGTGGGCTACAAGAAAGCTGAGGAGGGACTTTTTACAAAAGCCTATAGTGATAGGACAAGGGGTAATGGGTTCCAACTGGAAGAGGGGAGATTTAGATTGGAAATTAGAAGGAAATTATTCACTCTCAAGGTAGAACCAGTTGCCCAGGAGGGTTGTGAATGCTCCATCCCTGGAGGTGTTCAAGGCCAGGTTGGATGGAGCTTTGAGCAACCTGGTCTAGTGGGAGGTGTCCCTCCCCATGGCAGGGGGATTGGAACTATATGATCTTTGAGGTCCCTTCCGATCCAAACTATTCTATGATTTTATGAATCTTCCCGAGGGCTGTCTCAGGGTTGGATTGTAAAGGCAACCCTCTTTGTTTCCTTGTGAAAATCCTCTTTTTAGTATCTCTGTTCAGCCGGCACTTTTGCAAGCCTCAATTTAAATGGGCTAATCATCTAGGTTAAAGTAAATCTTCCTCTTGTTGCAAACCAGGCATTATTCTGCTGGGTTTCCTGCTCCTTCCACACATCTCTATAATTGCATCAAAGAGAAAGCCAGCAACTTCATTAGATGCAGCCACAAGGGGATGAAGAAGACATTGTTTTGTGATGCACAGCATCCACCCCACGAGCAAGCACATGTGTACTGTGCCCCAGCAAAGTCGTCTCTAAGGGATTTGAGGTCGAGGTATATTGCTAGGAGGAAAAACTTTCCAGGAGCAGAGGATCTTGCCAATAACACTGATATTTCCAAGGGCATGTGGAAGTGCATCTTTGTTAGTCCTGACCCTGCAACAGCCCCGGCTTTGCTCAGCTCTCACTTTAAATGAACTGTGAGTACTTAAAAGCTCTCCTCACCCCTTGTTCAAGGACCATATAAATCTTCAGAGCCTGATTTTTCCTTTTGGACTGCCTTTGGAAGAGTGAAAATAAAGCCGGTGCCAATTCTAAATATTTCATGTCTCCGTGTTCCCAAGCTTGAATCAGTCTGACGGCTCTGGTAAGCTGTAAGGAAACAACCAGAACACACCAGAAACCTCAGAAAAAAAAATTCACCTCTTATCACCTCTGAAGGGAAAATATTCCTTTTGGTTTTCTTCCCCTTTTTACACAAATGTGGGCTTTCAAAGGGACAAAGTGGAGGTCTCCAGCACTGTTTGCTGTTAGGTTGCTGTTGAAATCCAGCTGTAAAGACCCAAAGGAGCTTCTCACTCATCTGAAATGTTTTCAAGTCTGGAGAGGAGACACCACAGCAAGCTGCTGTGGAATAGCTAAAAATTGGATTTAAGAGGCGGCAGATAACATTCTTCTACCTGGAGATGCATTTTACTAAGTGGTGGCTCCTCATCAAAGACAGTGGGCAGAGAAGATCAAGCTTGGACCGCTATTTTCTCTCCTGTCCCTCTTTTCAGGGTAAATGCAGGACCATGTTTTCCCAGGCTGTCAATGTGGCACTTTGGAACATGTCCCACATTCAGTTAAAATAAATAAATCTGTGTCGGACTGACTTTCTCATGCTAATAAAGTCACTGCAGACAGTGAAGACAAATGCTGTAGGACACTGTCTGTGCTTACCAGAGAGGGAATGACACTCCTGACCCTTGCTAAGGCCAGGTTCATGACAGAGTGCCTGCAGCCTTCCAGGAATTAGTACTGTTGGGTGCTCCAGGGCTGTGTTTAAGACAACTACAGGTTGCTATGTTCAGCTCTGGAGTCCTCAGCACAGGAGACACATGGACTTGGTGGAGCTGAGCCAGAGAAGGCCCCAGCAATGATGGGAGGGCTGGAAGCCCTCTGCTGGGAGGCCAGGCTGAGAAAGTTGGGCTTGTTCATGCTGGAGAAGAGAAGGCTCCAGTGAGACCTTCTGGTGGCCTTGCAGGACTTCAAGGGGGCCTATGAGAAAGATGAAGACAATCTTTTTAGCAAGGCCTGTTGTGACAGGACAAGGGGTGGTGGTTTGAAACTAAAGGAGAGGAGATTCAGACTGGAGAGAAGGAAGAAATTTTTCATGCTGAGGGTGGTGAGAGCCTGGCCCAGGTTGCCCAGAGAGGTGGTCGCTGCCCCATCCCTGGCACCATTGCAGGTGAGGTTGGCTGGGGCTCTGAGCAACCTGCTCTAGTTGCAGATGTCCCTGCTCAGTGCAGGGGGGTTGGACTAGATGACCTTGAAATGTCCTTTCCAACCCAAACTATTCCATTATTCTATGATTCGCCAGGCAATCCTGTCCTCAAACAAGAATCGGTGCTTGGTTAGGGACCGAAACTTGATCTCACCATTGGGGGTTGGAAGTCCATCCACAAATTTCTTCCATCTGACCTCCTCAGATCCATGGATTCAGAGATACTAATGGCAACACGGACTGTTAGATCAGGCAGAGGGTGACTTCTTTCCCTTTGTAGATGTGGTCTTTCTTTCTTAGCTGAGAACAAAGTGCTGCTTCCCTTACTTAGACCCTTACCTTGTTGGCACCCCTATCTATGAAAGCTGCTGGACTCAGGCTGTAATAAGAACAGCAGCTGAAGTGTCCTGTTTTCAGTGTAACTCTGCTGTTCAGCATCCTACCTGATAGCCCACCTAATCCAGTCAAGGAAAATGGCTTGATTTACATCAGGTGATAATCCAGTCTGGTGTCTAAAAGCAGAAGGAAGAGGCAAAGTTCCATAAAACCAGAAGTGGATGCCTGGAAAACTCATTAAAAGCCCTCAAAATACAACAGATAATGAATCTCAGTGGGCCATAATGTCTGTGTAACCCAGTGGGCAGCTGACACCACATTTATCTTCCAAATGTTACCTCTAGTCCCTTAAAACACATTATCCGAGCAGATCTGTGTTGCTGGAGCACTGGAAACACAAACACTCCAATTAAAACCTTTATCAGTCAGCCAATGCCTGAGAATTGAAGTCCTGTGCTGAGCCTGTCCATCTCCCACTGATGCCCCCTAAGATACACCGCTGAAAAGGCTTTACAAAGTAGGCTGGGGAAAACACTGTCCTTTTGCTGCTTGCCAGCTAATTGTGGGTTATTGAGGCTTTCTTTTTTGTTGTTGTTGTGTTTTGGTGTTTCTCTATCCCCCAGCATTGAAAATTCATTAGTCACAGGGGCGTGAGGTTAAACGATCCTGTGCGCAAATCACGTTTTATTTTAGGTTGCATAAGCTTCACAGAATTTCTGCCTAATGCTTTTGCATCCTCTCATGCCCTCTCCTCCCCCTTTCCATTATTCTTGTCAGTCTAACAACTAACAAGACTGATCTTGCTCGCTGCTTTCCGATCCCTGCTCCGCTCCCCCTCCCAGCTCCCCGTTTACAGTAGATTTTATTGTAATACAGCTGAATAGGAAAGATTCAAAGGCACAAAAGACCATGAGGGATTTGCTTCCCGTCAGCCTCCGCTGAAGCACAGGTGTCTTTGTGCCCTTGGAATCTCACCAGCACTAAGAAACTCCAGGATCTTACACTGATCTTCAAACTAATCCTCACATTGTTCTTGTTCCACCTCCTCCCAGCTTCCTTTTGGTACTCAGGTTTGTTGGCTGAGGAGTATGGAAGTTAAAAGACAAGTTCCCACCAGCTGGGAGGTTGACCTATGGTGCCCGTTTCATAGCAGAACATGTGGTCTTGGCTCTGCATTTTTCTTCTTGTTCCTCCATAATGATGCCGGAATGTCTTTCCTTCCTATTTACGCTGTAATTACGGTCATTTGGATTCACATCATTTGAAGTCTTTAAACTTTAACTCTCCGAGACTTTAAATCAGTGTACACATCTCCATCTGAATTAGCTGCCCACACTCCATTTCTAATCAAGGGAGAGAATTGGGTACTTCTAGGAATGACTCATCACCTCCTAACTCAATTTCTAAAACAGACCAGATGGCTTGTATCCTCTTTCACCCCATCGCCTACAAAGGGAGCCCAGGGCACTAGTTCCAGAGGAGATTTCTACACTGAAGACCTGTCTACTTGGCCAGAGGAACCCCACCACAGATAACTGGCTTAAAAGTGGGCATGTAGACTGATGGTGTTTAATATTAGGGGAAATTCAAGAGAACTGGAGTTTCTGGGGTGGATGCTAGGTCAGATGAGGTTTGGATGCCTCCAGATGCTAGTCTGGAGTCATGTGCCTTAAGAACAAACAGTGATAAAGGTCCTTTCTGGACATAAGACCCTGTCAGCTATATTCCTCCCTAATGTCCTTGGGAAATCTGTTGCACTTTAAAGAGGCAGGCACAGTGAAGCTCTGGGTAGGAAACCATAGGGTTTAATGAGGATATATGGTGGATTGTACCAGAAAGGAAATGTCAGGGCAAAAAGAAAGGCTTCTATGGTGTATCTGCTAATGGTTCTCTGGTTTCGGTTCACCTCCAGTTGCCCAAGGATCTCAGGAAGTCACTGGGGGGAAACTCGTACTTGGGTGTATTCTTGAACCTTGGGCTGTATTTACTGTCCTCTGGGCCAAGATGTCAGGCCCTCTCAGGGAACACTTTGAACAGGATGGAATTTTGTTGACTTTTATTTTGACCTTGGACAAACAGGATCAATGGAGCTCCCATGTTCTGCTGGTGTCCAAGAAGCTCAACAAAAGCTTACTCAAGACATAGTTCAGAAAAATAGTATCTCCTCTCTGTGGTGATCAACACCAACCAACATCCCCACCTCATGGTGTAAAAAGGACTCAGAGAGACCTGAGCTTTTTGTTTTTTCGACAGGAATAGCTATTTGGCATAACTTGACCTGAGCGTCCACAAGCCACAGAAATTCCCCTTTGGAAAATGTTCTTGAGGAAGCAAACTGGGGAGGGAGATGGATGGGAGAACAGTTAGAGGCCAGCCACGCACTCTATCAACCCTAAACGAATGAGCTGTCGCATGGATATATAGGGAGAAGGACACAGGTTAGTAAATTAAAGTCCTGACAGCTCTTGACTCCAATCCAAAGTGCTAATTGGAAAGACTTCAACAGTTGCCATCCCCAGAGACCTATATCTCAATCACAGGCCTGCCCTCCTCAGGTCAGCCCAGAGAGCTGTTATCATCTACTGCTTGGCCTTTTCCTGGAAGAGGCTCAGAAGTATGAGAACAGGAGAAAAGACGTTTTATTTACTCCTACATGGCTTTTCGGAGCTCTGCTGTGCCTGATCCTCAGCTGGTGGCAAGTCAGTGTCTCAACACTGCAGAGCTGCTATCACCATCCAAGAAGCTACTCCACTTTGTGTAGATTGGAGACCTGGTGGTGGTGGCTGATGGCAGAGTTACTCCACTTTAAACTGAGAGAGGATCTGTCCTCTTTACACCAGTGTAATAAACACGGAAATTTCACACTCTTAATTACGGCTTTAACTGATTCTACTATTACTGTTTAAGTGCCAATTATGCAGATTTACAACGCCTGTGGCATTGTCTGTATCCAGCATTTGATGACCCAAAATGACTTGGATAACGTTGCATTAACCATTAAGGTGATACCTGGGATGCTGCTCTTTCTTGCTTGACTGGCAGGAAACAACTTGTTTACATGCAGGGAAAACCTGACTTCCTGAGGGTGGCTACTTTGACTTTGCTAGCCGGATCCATCTCATCCTGGTTCACAAAATCATTTTGGTTCCCTTACTGGATACTGAAATCTTTGACACGTGCTGGCTGCATTTCTGGGCAGGCGCTTTCCCAACTGATTTGTGTGTAGTTATCCACCAGAGTTGAACCCAAGAGACTTTATTACTAAACCACACACTCCTGCACTCTCTTAAATAGAGAGAAAATACATCGTGCTCTCTTCTGTGGAAGCCATAAGAAAACTTGGCTGTGTGCATGTTTTATAACATCATATCATAGCATAAATGCACAGATGTTGACTTGGGGACAGGTGCTCTGAGGTTATTGGAAAGGCTGTCCTTCCCAGGCAGACAAAATGTGATCACCTCATTCAAACTGGCCAAGAAATGCAGACAAATCCTCTACCTCTTCCAGGAGAGCCCCAAGAGCTACAATTACCTCAAGAAATTAGGACTGCAGCTCTTTCCCATGACCTGGTACTAGCAACTGAAGAAAATATTCCTCTGAATGTCTGCCTCCGTTGAGACTGATCTCACCGGTAGCCTTGAGCAATGTAAAGTTTTCTTACCAAGTTATTGTAATTCCATCTTATTGAAACACTTTTCCTGTGGCCTTGGTAAGTTCTTGTTCATCTGAATAGGAGAGAGAAGAGCCATTTTTATTGCCATACAATGGGCTACAGAGGGACACGGACAATGCCACCACAGTGGGATGGAGGAGACAAAGGTTTCCTGCAGGAGTATTTTTCAAAACATCTATTCAAGTGTGTTGTTGCCAAATGGTCAAGCTACTCAGAAGGACGTTTGATTAACTGGTGACTGGAAGCTTGGATCTGCTATTTCGGAAGAGTGGAGTAAACACTGCTCCAGAGGAAGTCAGTTGGAGAGCATCTCTGGGAGGGTTCAAAGAGAAGACACTTCTGGTGTATAACATCAGGATGGAGTTAAAAAGGCTGTTAGATGCCGCTGCACCATGTTCTGATCTCACACTAATCTCACACAGATGGATTCAGACATTTTGAAAAGGTCTGGTAGTAAAGTGAAGAGAGGGGAAGGAAAGAAACAGGCAGCTGAGACCGCTATTCAGAGTGTCTCTAGCACCAGACTCCAGAATAGCAGGGACCCTGGAAATGACCTCCAGGTGACAATCCTGATGAAATATATGCTAATCAGACTATTAGAAATAATCAAGAAACCTTCACCCCTTGCGAGCTTCCAAAAGTCTATGTAATACCTCCATGACATCTGTGAAGCTACTCCTGATTTGCATCCTGGAGCAGAAGGCTCAGACCCCAGATTCTACAAAGCTGTGCTGTGTACCTGTGCCCAACACACATGTCCCAACAGAAGAAAGGTACATCCTCTGTGGAGTGACCTACCTCATCCTGGATCATCCACCTGTCTTGTCACAGTTCCTAGCACAGCTTCCCGAGGACAGAAACATCTCAGGAAGGAAGCTTTGGCTGCCTCTTGCTCCCTGAGGTCCTGCCATAGTGCCATGCCACCTCTGGGTTCAAGAGGTGAACAAGCTGTTGCTACCACATGGCTCCAGCTAGAGCTTGGCTCAGGTCTTGAAAGCTGGACAGCCCTCCCAGCTTAGCACTGCTTCAGAGGCAATTAGCTCTGCAGTGCTGAGAGCCCATGCATGAGGCACGTTCCCCTCCTGAAACAGCCACTCTGTTATTGTGCTTGAGACTTCACTCAAGTTGACCCTTGACTGAATAGTCACACTTGGCTTTTAATTACGGTTACAATTAGCATTGGTTTCTTGGCTTCCTTTCCATGCAGCTTTTCAGGGAACAGAAGCACTGAAGCCACCCCTGTAAGCTCACCGTGGAGAAAGGGATGTGCCCTTAAAGCCCAAGATGATGGAAAGGCAAAGGGAAGATGAGCTGAGAACTAAAGAAGAGGAACTTTTTAGAAATGCTGAGGGTATGACCAAAAGAGATGTGAAAGAGATGTACGGTCTTTTCAGTGCAGCTACTGAATACACCACATCTGGACACAGGGACCTGAACAAAAGGCACCAACCCATGGTGGAAAGCACCGTCCACGGCTTTCACATACCAATTCAATGCTGTGATGATACACTCCCAGGATTTCCTCCCTCCCCTGGAAAGAGCAGCTCATACCTCATTCCATGTGAAGGTCTCGTGTCCATGAAGGACTCAGGTCTCAGATGCTGCTGCCACCACACTCTGTAAACATAAGCAAGACACAAAACTAGCAACCATACCAACTCTCATTTGTCTAACATCTCTGCTCCAGTGACAGCAGATGCAGTTGTTTCACTGATCAGCAAGTAAAACATAAAATCATGGAATCGTTCTGGTTGGAAGAGACCTTGAAAATCGTCAAGTCTATAGAATAATGAAATGGAATGAAGTCCATGGAATAATCCTCTCCAGCCTGATCTTGATTTCAGGTTTACAGCTTTTGTTTCAGACCTACAAAAGGCCTTGGGAACCCAAGATCTCCCCTGTTCCTCCCACACACTTGTATCTCATGCATGAGCAAGGGATGTTGCCCTTTTCATAACACCCTACTTCATGACTCAGCTTTAGAAGTCAACCTGAGTTTCCATTGGGCAATCAAGCAGTGGTAACGTGGTTGTGTGCTCTTCCCAAGGCCTCTACAGAGGCATGAACTCTGCAGCATGACCTCAAACCACAGCAGACCTCAAAGGAGAATGATCCTTGGCTATTTTTTTCTGTTTCCATGCTGAAAGTCTTCTCAGGATCTCTGAGCTTTGCCTAGATCTCTCTGCCACTGACTTGGGCTGCTCCTAGGTGGCCCTTGCCCAGATACAGTCCCACAACTGGGACAACAGAGACTTCTGCAGGAAAATACTGCTTTTTGCAAGGCCTCTCTCCCAAACACAGCCCTGCAGAAGCTGTATCCACAGCCCCAAGAAGGTCCAAAGCTCTGGTACGCATCATTGTTGCCAGCTCAGCCATTTCAAAAACATGATTTACACCACAACGCTCGTGCAAAGAGCCTCAGAGTGAGCAATACAGTAGATGAGGCATCTTTCAGCTCTCAGATCCCACCAGCACTAAGTTTAAGGATTGTTACTCTCCCCAGTAACAGCCCACGCATTTGGTCATGGGAGCCTAGACTGTCCCCCAGCTCTTCACCACGATGGGTCTAGCTTTGAGACCTTATTGTTGTCTGCTGGATGTGTCCTGCAGCAAGCAAAGAGTTACTGCGCAACCAAGGAGCCCGTGGTGTGGCAAGGACATACAAGGAAAGCATTAATCACAAGGAAAAATGTGAGGAATGTCACCCTCTATAAAATCAAGCCCTTGTTATCGGTTTGAAAGACTACCATTCTGGCGCAGGCTGGGCTTTGCTTCCCTCCCAGACCTCCATCAAGTCAACACCACTGACAAGAGGCATGATTTACCTTTTACTCTGCAGACTCAGGACTTGCACGGTCACTAGTCACCCTGTAACTACAGCGACAGAGACCTCACTGCCTCGTCAGGCCCCGTGGGATCTTGCAGGGCTGTGGGAATTCAGGCTTTCAAAAAGCAAGGTCACAGCATGCCCGGGAAACCATGCACCACCATGCCTGGGAGGACTGGCTTTTGCAGGGACTGGAGAGACTGGATACAGGTGAGGAGTCTGGAGGACCTTGGAGAGAGACCATTAGCTCCATGCTTGGGACAGATGGAAGAGCAAGGGTGGCACAGCAATGATGACAAGCTTGATCAGGTTGTGGGGCAGTTGTTGGGGGAAGGAACAGAGTCTTCAAGGGCTAGAAGGAAGGTTGGACCAGTAATGCTGCTCCTGAGTCAATTCCAAAGCTTTCCTTTCCCTGAAATACTCGCTATTTCCCCTTGCTACAGGTCACTAGTTTATGGGCTGGTTAGATGGGAACATCCCTCTAGTGCAAGTAACTTCTCACAGTTCTCTCAGTGAAAGAAGAATACCCCTAAGAAACCTCCAGGCATGTAGAGGACCTTCAAACGGTCACTACCACACCTCCCTCTCACATGTCCAAACACAACCGCACATCTTTTCCTACAGAGCGTTTCAGCTTGCGCCCCATGAAGTACTCTCAGTTTGGCAAGTGTCAATGGAGGAGGTTAAGGATGGACATCTAAAACTGAAGCTCTCCCTGCGACCATGTTTGCCAGTCCTTGCCAACAGTTGAAGGGCAAAAAGCAATCCCCTGTCTGGAAGACCTGGTCCTTGGTAATTCTATCTAAGCCCTGAGCAGATGTAGTGCTGTGACTCCTTCCCTCCATTCACCATCAGATGGCAGAAGGAGCTTCTTCCACTCTGAGCTTTAAGCCACAGCTCTGATGTCCCTTACACCTAGAGAGGACTTTGAAGAAGTGTTTCATTTGCAGAAATGTTTTTTCCTGGTGGTGAGTTTCATCCAGTTACATAATTTCTATAAAATGTGGGTTACACACCTGAGGATAAAGGTGTTCTAGAAGCCAAGTTGTGTCCTCGGGCTTTTTCAGAGCAAAGCTGGTCCCAGCTTATAAACAAAGAAGCTGAAACACAGAAGGATAAATGGTTTTCATGCAATCCAAGCCCTCATTCTCATCCCTGGGTAATCCTCTAGGTCATAAGAATTGTAACCTTGGAGGGATTCACTAACACCCAAACATGCTTTCCACTATCTCTGTAGTTGGTAGCTGGCCAACAATACAGGTCATTAGCAATACATCCTTCACATAGATGGACTCAATGATCTTAAAGGTCTTTTCCAACCTAATGATTCTATGATTCTATGCTTGTCCACATTTGCTTTGGAGTAGGGAATAGCAGCACCTCTCTGGCTCCAGGCACTACTCATGGCATGAACCAGGAACCAGCTTTGGGTGCCTAGGCAGCATGACACTGCTTCTTCCAACTCAGGGGTGCCAGGACATCAGCGGAAAGCAGCAGGAGGAAGGAATGGAAGGAAGAAAAGAAAGAGCTTCGTTAGCCACATTGTTAGCAGTGGTGGTCCTTGCTGCACTGTGTGGTGTGCGTTGGAAACTTCTAGATGTTGGAAAGTCAATTGGATGAATTACAGAATCATAGAATGATAGGGGTTGGAAGGGACCTCTGGAGATCATGCCCTCCAACCCTCCTGCTCCAGCAGGTCACCCAGAGCAGGGTGCCCAGGATCACGTCCAGGCACGTTTGGAATCTCTTCAGAGAAGGAGACTCCACAACCTCTCTGGGCAGCCTGGGCCATCCTCTGCCAGAAGTTTGTCATGTTTAGGTGGAACTTCCTGTGTTCCACTTTGTGCCCACTGCCCCTTGTTCTATCACTGGGCACCACTAAAAAGTATCTTCTTGACTGCCACCCTTTAGATATTGATGAGCATTGAGAAGATCCCCTCTCAGTCTTCTCCAGGCTCAGCAGCCCCAGGTCTCTCAACCTTTCCTTATTACAGCAATCCTCCACTCCCCTCCTCATCTCTGTAGCCTCTGCTGGACTCTCTCCAGCAGTTCTTTGTCTCTCTTGACCTGGGAAGCCCAGGACTGGACATAGTACTCTAGATGTGGCCTCACTAGGGCAGAGTAGATGGGGAGGAGAACCTCCCTCCACCTGCTGGTCACACTTTTCTTAATGCACACAGTGGTGCATTTGGTGAGAATTCAGAATTCCATGGATGCATTTGGAATTCATGGTGGGAAATCCAGTGAAGTCTACTAATTACACAGAGCCATGAATTACTGTGGGCTGGGGGAATATTATGTGGTGGTGTCACGTTTGTGCTCCTGTTCATATTATTCTCATAGCTTCTGCTGTGGCTGCTCTTAGAAGCAGGATAATGGGCTAAGCTGTAGGATAGTTCTCTCACGCCTGCGATACAACATTTTGGCGTCTTTGTTTTCACTGTGGACTTAGGTGAATCCAACATTTTTTTGTAGCAACAGAGACTTTTACAGCTAGACTCATGAGGGCAGAAATGTAGCATTATGTATTTCTATGGACCTGTTGTCGTAGCCCCAGACTGATCATCTGAGGATTTTTGCGTTTTTTCACAGGTGGCAGGTAACAGCTGACTATTCCCTAGGACAGATTCCTTGAAATAACACCTTCACACCCAATATATATGTGAAGCTAGCAGCAAGAAAATAATCTTCCAGGACTGGAAAGGGCTGAAACACCAACACAGCCTCCATCCTTGGAGGTTTTTCAAGATCAAACTGGATGAATCCCTGACTAACCTGGTCTGATCTTGTAGCTCACCCTGCTTTGGGAAGGAGGTTAGACTGGAAAAGTCCTGTGGTGTCTTCCAGTGAACCTGTGACCCTCTGGGCTATGAATACAAACACAGTGTGTGGAAAAAAAATGCTCTCCATTGCATCTTGCAACCTCATGGATGTGGCTGGTTCAACAGCCCAACCCTCCCAGTGGTGTGGATCCCTGGAAGACAGGGTGACTGTCCACAGCAGTGTTACCAGGGCCAAAGGGAAGTCGAACCAACCTGCAGCGGCTTAGTGCTTTCCCCTGTGGCTCATTTTGCTTCTCTGACCCAAGCCACAACTATAACTAGAACCTGGAGGAGCCTTTATCTGCTTTTCTTGCTCTGCTGGAGATATGTTGAGCCAAAATATGAAGTCTTTGCAGGTCCATTGGCTTTTGGATTGAGGGAGCTGAGGATGAATTTTGCAGAACAGTGGTTTGGTGGGACAAGGTGACTGGGGTTGCTTTCCTTTTCCACTAGCAAAATCCATATAGATGGAAGCATGTAGAGAAGCAGGAATGAGGATCCCAAAGCTGTAGATCTATATTGTGGGTAAACATTGCGGACTTTTTTGAGAGACAGAATATTTTGCACCTTTATTCCCTCATGAGGGAGATTTTTGCAAGAAAAACAAAGTCAAAGGAGCAAAGGCTTCTCTCCTCTGTTTTATCAGAGTGGAAATGGGCTTGGAGCATGGCAAACCTGGTCAGTTTTTTGAAGTGTCTTGTGTGGTATTGCCAAAATTTTGATATGTCATTCTGTGTGGGTTGTTCATGATATTGGACCACTTTAGTGAAATCACAATGCAAAAAAATAATCGACTCCTTGCATTTTCAGATTGTAATGCTTTAAAACTGCACGTATCTTATATGTTCAGTGACCCCAAATGGCCAAAAGCAGCTTTTACATCTCACTGGGAATCACAACGATTCAGAACGGAGAAAAACTGATGAGAAAATTGATTTTAAAAGAATTTCAATGGAGAATAATCCAAACAAGCCTTCTCATTTTGCACCGGCGCCCATCTCTGTCTCTGCCACTTCCTCATGGAACTATTAGTTCTCAGTTCTGTTAGCCTCATATTTGCTTTATGTGCTTCTCTTTCGGCCTGGGCAGTAGCTCACAGGGTATCTGACATTCCCTTTTGTTGCCTGAGCCAAGACTTACCACCTTGGAGACAATTTTTCTTCTTGTTTTAATCCACAATCTTTTCAGTGTATCGTTTTTCTTGTCTCAGTTCAAGAGAAGAACAAATGTCAAAACCAGGGAAATTTTTCAGAAGATGAAACTTCCCATTTTCAAATCTTCATTAGCTGAATTCCTCTTCTGGCTTCCCCCCCAAAGCCTATCTAGTCACCTCCTTGCTTGGCTGGGAAGAGCTGACACAGTCACAGCATGATGTGAACATAAATTCCTACCTTGAAGCTCTTGTATATGAAGGAAACAATGCATTGGAAATCCAGTTCAGTTTTTTAATCCCAGGGTAGCATGAATCCAAGATCAGGACACAGCTTGCTCCTTCAACCTAGACTAAAACAACCATTACTGAGACATTTCAGGAGCGATTCTTTTTGCTAAGCTCCAGAATCGTGTGAATTGCTTTAGTTTGCAGAATTGTTTTTGAAATTTCTTTTTTAACCTAAGCTGACATTCTTTCCTGTCTCAGAAGAAATTTTTGTATCGCAGTTAGAGCAGCAGCCTCAAGCTGGGAGCTGTACGAGCAAAGGGACACTTCAGCAAATCAATCCTCTTTGCTTTTTAAAACAGGGTGATCACTTAATGAGGAAGAAGCACATTGAATGCCAGCCTGGTTTGGAAGGCAGCGGGGTTCTTCTGCTCAGACTCTGTGTGACCCCATGCACGTCACTTTGGGCCACATCCCCAGCTCCTTGTTCGCTGTTGGAAAGGTCTCAGGCTGACCATATGTCATCACCAGTGTTCTATTATGGTTGCAAGGAGCCCTACTTGAGTCCCAGCAGCTCATACCTTCCCCTCACTTCTACACCAGGAAATCCCTGAGGTATATCCCCATCCCAGAACAGTAAATTTGATGGCTACTGACCTTGGTCATACCTCAAGCAAATAAAGCCTAATCTCCTAGTAGATGCTTGTTACAACTTCATTCCCAGCTAGAGGGATTCTGAATCTTAGCAATCAGGAGTCAGTGGAGCAAGGACTTCAATTCATGCTCCCTGTTTGAAGAGGAGATACCAGTTCAGAGATGTAAGGCATTGTGGCCTTGCAAGTATCAGACATCCTTCAGATCATGTCTCCCTCAGCCTAGCTTCCATCCATATGGGTAAGATTGCCCCCTTCCTAAAGACTAGCCCTACCCTGTCTCCACCACCTGGTGGAAATCATCCTTGGTCTGTAGGAGGCCCTGAACTGTGCTTGGAGTGGGAAGCTGACATACCAAGCAATGGGGATTCCTGGGTAGGTCTGTGGGATAGGAAAGAATGGAATGCACCATGCAGCAAGGCTGTTGGTCCTTGCCTTCAGAAATGCCTTCCCTTCAGGAGGCTGGTGTCTCCATTCATGTGAAGACCCCTTATAAGATGACCTGAGTCCAATGGGGCTTAAAGGTTGCTCTACCACTGTCTTGCTACGAATGGTTTACCTGGGAGAGAGGGTGACCTAGCAAAGAGGAAGATCTTCCACCTTCTGTGCTAGGGCATGGGTATACTCGTTAGAACTAAACAATGTGTTTCACTTACCAAACGTAAAAGCACGTTCCTACTTGGGGTAGGAATCCCCTGGGCCTCGCTCCTGCCTGCAATTGTACTTCTTAAACAAAATCCTAGTAGGCACCCTTGCTCCAATGCTTTGGATGCCTCTGGATGTCCAGGGTAGGCTCACAAATATGTTAGCAAGGAGGGATCATTCATGAATGGCCAGCCTAGTCTCCTAGACATCCCAAGACAGAAAACCACCAGTGTTTCCTACATGGACAGACTCTTTGAGATGGTGTCCCTCTCAGGTGAAGCAGCCCACGGGCATTTTTGCCTGGGGCTGATTTACTGGGTCTTTTACCTTGGAGGAGAAGGCTGAGACAACCCTACACTGAGGCAAGAATGAAACCTGTGATCGGCCACAGTGGGACCCATGAAGACTCCATCCTAGTTGTGAGCCCCACCAGTTGGGATAAGGATAGGGCATTTCTAAACCTCCGAAGAGGATCTTTTTGTACCTCTGTTTTAAGCTGTCAATGCCCCTGTGCTCAGCCACCATCTCATCAGCACCATTAAGGAGCATGGTGCAGAAGACATTGGTCACAGAATCATATAGAATCACAGAATCATTTAGGTTGAAAAAGGCCTTTAAGATCATCAAGACCAACCATTAACCTAACTCTACCAAGTCCACTGCTAAACTGTGTCCTTAAGCACCACATCTACAGGGCTTTTAAATGTGTCCAGAGATGGCGATTCAACCACTTCCCTGGGCAGGCTGTTCCAGGGCTTGAAAACCATTTCAGTGAAGAAATTTTCCCTCATGTCCAACCTAAGCCTCCCCCGGTGCAGCTTGAGGCCATTTCCACTTGTCTTAGAATCATAGAATCATTATGGTTGGAAAGGACCACGAGAATCATCAAGTCCAGCTTTCATGTCCTATCACTTGTTACTTGGGAGAACAGACCAGCACTCGCATCTCTACAACCTCCTTTCAGATAATTGTAGAGAGTGAGAAGGTCTCCCCTGACACTCTTTTTCTTCAGCCCTCAATTCCTTCAGCCACTCCTGAAAAGACTTGTGCTTTAGGCCCTTCACCAGCTTTTTTGCCCTTCTTTGGACCTGCTCCAACACCTCAACATCCTTCTTGTATTGAGGTGCCCAAAACTGATCGAATAGCCTTGTTTGTTTGTAGGTTATGGAGCTGATCACATCACCGGCCCGAAGGCCAGGATTGTTCCAAAAGCGCTGTGGGAATTGAGTACCCTGGAGATATTCATATAAGCCTTGGCCGCATTTCAATAAGATCTGTGCTCCGATGTTCCTTTGGCTCCCTTTGAAGACTTCAGCCTTTAACAAATTAATAACAACGGGGAGACAAACATAGCATTTTAAAGCACACTATGTCCAATCCTTAGCAGAGGTCACTGGATGTCTGTCACTTTGCAGCAGCTGAGGATCTGACCTCGAGACAATTTGCTTTGTTTGGGGAAAAGTTCCTTCCCGAGCATCTCAAACAGGCGAGCGCTGGGCTTTAAATCCATCCAATTACCTCCAGCACAAATGTCCTTCAGCCACACAGGAACTGTAGGGAAAAAAAAAAGAAGCAGGAAAAGTTCCCCAAGTCCAAAATGAATTTAAATAAGCCAGGAGTCGAGCAGCAGACTCATTAGTCTCGCTGCTGCGTGTTGCCTTTATTCCTGCCCTGGCTTTGCACTTTCCACCAGCTACTTCTGTCAGGAGAGACATCTCCCTTCCCAGCTGGTCTGGAGGATGGAAATTTGGCCACCTAGCCCTGCCCGTTCTGACCAGCGTGCTGTGACCTAATTGCAATCTGCCATCTCAGGGAAAACAAGACAGATTTGTTTAAATAAAGGCAGCCCCGAAAGCACCTGTCCCCAGATGGAAATGATTCTGTCTCCAAAGCCAGTATGAAAGGTGCATTTGTGCTCGTGACTGAGTTTTATTAAAAGCTCCCCCAGACTCCCTCAGATCTTTATTGGAGTAGTCGCTGTCGTGCTTTTCCTCCAGACACATCGGTGTTGCTTTGAGGCTAGAAAAAGGAGCGGTTTTGGGGTATGTAGAGCAGGATTTGGGTAAGTTACGTATACTAGAGAGTTAAAAGCATGCTCACAGGCTGTTGTTTTAGAATAGCTCTTACTCAGATTAGACACTTCACAGCTTGCCTTGCTGACAAGTTTTTAAATCCAGATTCAGAGACTAAATCCTCACCAGCCATCTCTCATTGTTGATTCATCCCAGGAGGACTTGTCGGCGCATCCTTGCTGTGCACCTGCACTGGAGATGCCATCGAGTGGTACCCACTGACTCTGGTACTGACTCTGACCATGCAAGTACAGAAGCTGCTTGCAAAGCCCAGGAGTGTGTCTTCTCATGTGGTAGCTCCTCAAGGGACGCTGGTAACATCCTCCTCCAGCCTATGGCTGCTCCATCATGCTGGCTGGGGTGATATGGACACTCTTCTAGAGGAGTGATCCCCACATTGCTGTTCACTGCCTTTCCACCAACCTTTACTGTGCCCATCCTTGACAACTTTGGGTTGAACAAAAGTGTTCTGCAGCTGGGATAACACAGCAAATGCCCATCCAAAGCATGGAGCACCAGAACCATGGTGTATGGTCATCGTCTACTGCAGCATGACATGGCCCCTCATGATCCCCTCAGCACAACATGCAGGAACTGCTGCCTAGGAGCACAGTACAGATCTGGAAAACCAAGGAAAAAAAATCCCAAATCCTCATTATTCCCTTTGAAGGAGTATGCACTGCTTCCCACCTAACCACCTCAACCCTCCAGGACAATCCCCACAGTCCTCAAATGCTGTGTGATCCTGTGTTTGATCTCTGCTTCACGACTCTTCTCATCCTCTTCCTCTTCTCTTGTCTTCCTTCTTTCCCTTTCTTACTCTGGTGGTGTTTTCTCTCTTCTCACTTCAATTTCCCTCTCATGTCCCCATTTCACGCCTCATTTTGCCTCATAACACTTTTGTCAAAAAATGGTGGCTATTCAGATAACGATGAAATAAAGCTCTTGAAAAACACCTAAACTTGGTCTTAGGGAGAGCAAAGAAACCTCTGAATAGTCTATTTTACCCTTGAGCCAAAAAGAAGAAGCCAGCAGACACAACAGCCCATATTTTGTCCATCAAGAGAGGACTCTGGAGGTAGTTGGGGTCTGATCCTGCGCTGGACAGGAAGCATGCTCGTGTTCTACAGGCCCAGATACAGAGCTTTCCCCTCTCTGCCTTTACCAGTGTAATCTTATTGAGCCAGGTGTAAAAAGCCATGGAGAGGAAAGAGGAAGCTGAGGCAATCAGACACTAACGCAGAATTATAGTTCCTGCAAGGTCTTCCCACTGCACGATGCTGGTGTAATGCTGGGGATCTTGAGCAGCACCTGCGAGTCCTAGCAGCCAGAGACCATGCCCACGTGGGTAATTTGTTGCATCCACATGTTTCTGATGAGGTTTTCTTTCCCCGTCTTCTCCCAGACAGCATTGAGTGATATACATCACACAGGCCCAGATGGGAAGTTTTCCCCAGGAGGATCCATACTGGGAGCAGTGGGTGGTGAGGATTTGATGCCGGGTGCACAAATGCTGGGGATGAAACAGCTTCAGTTCCTGACATTTGGTATATGGCAGACTTTAATAATGCCATTGCCCACCTCCAGCAAACGAGTCCTGGAGGAGCTGCAATTCTGATTATCAGCAAGGGACAGAAAGGGTAATTAAAAGGTCTGGTGACAAGTAATAAGAAGGATGGAGCCACATCTCTCCTGAAGGACCTGGTGCTCTCCCAGTCCCTCTCTCCGGCACATTCCTCCATGCCCATGCAAGCACATCCCTCCACCTCCCTCTCAGCCTGGGACCAGGAGTGACCTTCTCCAGAAACACAGACAGAATTGGACATCCTCAGCTCCCACTGCTGAAAACGTCAATTAGTGCTAATTGGATGGTATCAGGGTGAGTGCACATGGTGGGGGAGGAGGGATAGGGATGGTAAGGCTTAGGAGGTTTCTTTCTTCTTTTATCTGAAAATGCAGAAAGCTCTGTGCTCCATTGGAGTTCCAGCAGGATGTTTTCTCATACAGTAAATAACAAATTCCCCTGACGAGACAGTGAGTGAAGGACCCATCGTCAGAGGAAGCAGAGCTCTGGACTGATGCCTTGCACTTTCATTTCCCATGGAGCAACAAGAAGACCTCCAGAGCATCAAAAATAAGTGAGAATCTCTTAGATTAGATAATGCGTGTTTTTATTGGTCCCACAGTCTCCTGTGACTGGATTTCTCCCCTCCAGCATTTACGATAGCCGTGGTTTGTCTTCTCCTGCTGTCTTGTGTGGGAGTGTCATTTCACTTCTGATAGTAAAGGGTATTAGAAATCTGAGTGAAAAGGACTTGCTTTGCGCATTGTTGTTATTTTTATTGCCATCAGTCAAGTCTTCTGACCTCTACTGCTTCTACGTTTTTTATGATCACCTACACGGAAAGCTCCCCAGATTTATGTACTGTAAATGTTAAGGGCTTTGTTCTTTAGATCATGTGCCCGGGATCCAGATGGCCATGTTGTGATGGTCTGCAAAGTTTAAGGGCATTCAGGTAGCTAATAAGAACTTTTGTGCTGTTGTATTCAAACTCTCCCATCAGGTAACCTTCATGCACCCCTGATTGCCTGGTTTCACATGGGTGATGCCTTCACACATTGGATTTCTAACCTTCTAATATTCTGTTTAAGAAATAAGCCCAAGATTGGCTGAGAATGTCAGCATGAGGATACTAAAGAGGCAGCTCCTGAGCTAGGCTGTTCATCCTTTATGGGGCATAAACAAGACATTTCCAAAATGCATTTTGTTCTCTGGTGGTTGAATCTCAGCAGGAGGGGGAATGATGGTAGAGGTGATAGGGATACTGAGCCAGAAGCAGCCGAGAGATAAAATTCCTTGGTTTAAATCCATCTGTAATAGCAACGACAAATTGTGAAGCTGCCTGGAAAAGCAGGATGGCTATTGATAAGGAGACAATCAGGAGATTCTCAGAAACTGTGAAGAGACACAGCACAAACCAACCACCCCATTTTCCACTGCAGAGGATGCTAAGAAAATCCGCTAACACATATTTAAATGGGAAATTGCAGAATTTATGAAATACTGTGAAGTTAATGATGTGCCCCTTTCTAAAGGGACAGTGCTAGGAAGGGTCTAATGCTGAGGAAAGAGATTCTCTTCTCATTGCTTTTGTGTTGACCAGCTCAGGTGATTTAGAAAGATGTTTCATGCTTTTTCAAGAGCTGCAGGAAGAGATATGGTATCATGGATCCAGGAGTGTACGGGAGCAGCCCAGCTGAACTTCTCAGTATGGTTTAGTTTGATGGCATAGGATGATTTAGCACGATCTTTTCATATGATTTTGTATGACCACCTGAGTGGCACCCCTTTACAGACTGATGAAAATGAAGAGAAGAAATTTTGACGCACAAATAAAAATGCAAAAGCAATGTCAAAAAAAGAAAAAAAAAAACCAAACCAAACCAAAACCCCAACCAGTCACTGAAGAAGAAGAGTGATTCTGGCAGTCATAACTGTAACAGAACAAGTACGGAGCAAAATCAGTACCTCCATCACAGATAAAGGAAGGGAAAAAAGCTCAAGCCCACAAGCATATGCCCAAGTATATAAAGACTAAATCTCAGGAGAGAAAATTGTTGCCTATTTTTAGCTGAAGCTATTAGTGGATAAAGAGTTTCTGTTTGGATTTTATTAAAACCCTTGCAACCCTGGTCTTCAAATGCACATTGCTTAGCCAGGCTGCATGGAGGGAAGCTGGGGTGTGAAATGTGTTAACCATCTGTGGAGGCTTGCGGAGGCAAAGTACTGGTCTGGGATACTAAAGAGGGTGTAAACAGAAGATCATGAGTGGAAATATGGCAAAGACAACTCGGCTGGACTTCAGAGAGAGAGCAGGTGCTCACAGGAAGATCTCCCAGGCCACTGGAAGAAGAGAGAAATGGGAATCCAGTTCTTTTGGATAACTCCTGCTAGAGTACCTGAGATGCTACTGTTTCTTCTCCAACCTTCAAGTCAAACCTTGCTTTCCTTCAGCCCAGCTCTCAGTCCCTAATCACATTTTCAGCTTTACCTTTCTCAGTGCACAGTCACAGTTTCTTGATGTGACTCAAGCAAAGCCCATGAGCATTAGAACATTGCATTGCTTTGGAGCAGGGATAGTCCAGCTCTGCTCTCTGCGCTACTTCCCAGTCAGACCACAAGGCTACAGAGTGGGAGGTTATGAACTTTTAGGTGTCCTCTCCAAAACTCCAAAATGTGCTCAAGTGCCTTTAGATGAGCTCTGTCTGCTTACACCTCATTGTCTTCAGGGAAGACATTTCTGAGCATATCAGCCTGGGGAGAGCTTACTGGTGTGGATGGTGGAGTCTAGGGACATGACTCATCCCATGCTAAAGAAGACACCTTCATTCAGCCAGGTGGATCACACCATCATCTCCACTGACTTCACTGAAAAGGTTTCCCTGGAGAATTTGCACACCTAGAGAACATGGAGACACCTACAGCTTTTGCTGTTTTATTTTGTGGTGTCTTATGCTATGAGCTGGGTTGAGTCCTCCAAGTAATGCCACCTGGCCATCAAAAGGGCCTTGGTCTCTCACGAGTCATGTGTCCTGTAAACCAGAACTGCACAGGTGTCTCAGATACCCCAGAGCTTCTCAAACAGCACCAGACACCTTTACATGGGCAACCGAACCCAAAGTCAGCTAATTTCTCTCTAGATGCCTCAATCTCCTTCAGGTTATAATAGAGACATGAACACCTCATATGTAGGCACCTGAACTTCAGTGTCACCATCTGTGAGCTGAATCCTTCAGTTAATGCTGGGGAAGAAGGACCCTCCCCTTCCAGGTTTTTTGATCTGGAGGTACCAGACTATACTCGGGTGCTATGACACTCTGGATGTGAGCACCTCCTTCTCTGGATGGTCTTCTCCATACCCAGCATCCAAGTCCCTGGAAATCATTCTGTGATATGTTGAAAAACTCATAAGACTTTCACCTTTGGTCCTGATCTTCACCTCAAGCCAGTGTTGGGTTTCTTCAGGTGCTTTTCCCTGCCCCAGATGCAAGACTCCACAGCAGCTCTCCTTGTCACTCCTGCGAGAAGCTGTGATGGAGTGCCACGAGGCACACGGAGAGATTAAAAGTAGAGGCTCCAAGTCAGAGGCGTTTTAAAAATGTGTGTGCTCAAGTAAAGGACTTTTTAATGTTTTAATAACAAATATTACAAGATATTTTTCTCCATGCCCAGTGCCTGCTGAGCCATCATGCTGAGCCTATATTTATGGCACTGTAAAGCACAATGAAGGCAACAGCGCTAGGAATACTAATAGCCTCAAGTTTATTACACTAAGGCTGAGTGCTTCATTTTAATTGCATGGAAACATTTAATTTGTTGGATGAGGTGTCATGTAGTTTTCCTCAGGCACCAGTAACTCATACCCACACTGGGACAATCTAACAATCTAGGGGAGGCTTTAAAATTAAATGGATTTTACTATTTCTTAAACCTTTGGTGCATGTGGGTGGCCAGATTCTTGGGCCTTGTAGAGTTAAAATATTTTTGCCTCTCTGTTGTACGACCTGATTGGGGAAATCCACATCTTCACAGCCGTCCAAGGCAAGAAGGGGTCTGCAAGGCATCACCATAGGGTGTAAGCTGGCAGGTGGAAGGGCCACGTGTTCTCATCTCTCCCCATCACGCTATATGGACCAAGGATGCTCTCTGTCTGTCCTCGGTGGCTGAACCTGCCCGTGCCACCAGCCAGTGACCCTTTGCTGCAGTGATGGGAACACAACATTTTTTGAAAGGAAGGGTGGGAGTTCAGAGCACACCTGACCAATGGATCAAAGGCACTGTCATGGCTTCTCCTTGGCAGCCCCCTCCATCATTTATAACAGCAACATTGAAGGAGTAAAGAGGAAGGGAAACCCAGCTGAATAGCAATGGGTTTATGCTTTGAAGTGATGCCGAACCAGAACATGTCAGAAAAAAAAAAAAAAGGCATTTTATGAAAAAAACCTGTTTAAGAAAAGAGAAAGGAAGCTTACTAGTATGTCCCATGTGGTAAAAGGGATGGGGCAGAGGAAAATCAAGGCCATTTGGAGACAAGCTGGGTCTATCAAAATAATGATAACAGCTCCAGTTTCCTGCGTAGTTCACACATGCTCAGACAGTGATGATGAACGTGGAACAAATGCCTGAGTTGGCAAGATTTCATTTACCTCTGGTGTTGGGGGACCTGAAGCTCACATCAGATTTTTTTTCCTCCACATGCTGTTCTAACATGCTTGGATACCAAAGTTTAAAAACTTCACATTGAAAATGAAAAGTGGTTTTGTGGGGTTTTTTTTAACTGCACAGAGAAGTAATGACTGCAAGAGCTTCACAAAACCAGTGGTAAATATCTTATCACTCCAGGTTTTAAAGTGAGATAGGACTTTTTTCTAAAAGATATGCTGCAGTTCAGCTCCTACTTGATGGGCTCAATGCTGTCATGTCTGTGCTATGGAAGAATAATTCTCCCAGCAGGAATTACCAGGGAAGAGGAATATTATGCAGAAGAGGAGACTCTCTGATGTCCTTAATATCACATTATCTCCTGTGAGGCAACAAAGTAGATACCATGGCAATAAGCAAAGATAGCGATACACATGTACGATGTGAAGCCATGTGTTAATGATGAGCATCTTGGCCATGACCCACACCTTCCAGTTACCTTAAGCCTCTGGGAACCCAGGACTTGCGCATTGTAATGGGCACAGTCCCAGCACACAGCCGGTTACGCCTGGCTTGGCCGGCTGTCAGGCAACCCAAGGAGCAATGTGAGCAAGTGAGCACGAACATCTGCCTTCAAATCTACCATGGGCTTTTACCTCCTGTAAATGTCACTGCTGAAGTTGTCACACTTCCTGAGCTCTCCTCTCCATCCAGTGACTACAGAGGCTTTTTATAGTAAGTTTCTAGGAGGAGGTGTCCACCAGAAAACACAGAGCAGGAGACCAGCGATGTGGGGGGACTACCAGAAAGACTTTCATCCTGTTGTCCGATTACCACAAAAGAAGGAAGACACAGGGGCAGCTGACCTCCTGAGGATGGATTTTTGCACTGCTTCTAACAAGTGCGACAGTAAGAGCTGAGAAGGGCTTTTCCATCAGCGTCTGCTGGAAATTTTAAACAAACCTCTTCAAACGTGTCAGTGACTCTTTTCCAAGGGTGCGTTTTCTGCAAAGAGTCCTGGCACTGCGATTGTTGAGGCAACAGCTCCAGAAATCGGCTACCCCCAGCCAGTATCCAAGAATGGTCACGGGGATGGAGTTTTGAACTGATTTATGAGACTAAAAGAGGCCCTGTGTATAAACGGCTATTGGATTTCAGTCACTCATTCCCACGCTGAGAGCAATAGCTCATGTTCAGTTAGTGCACAATTTCTAGGAACATTCATTCAAATTTTTAAATTGCCCCAGATACTTGATTTTAAGTTTCTCATCCAACCAGAAGCACAACTTTTATTATGTCACCTCTCTGAATTAATGGCCTAGGATAGTTCCACCTTAGCCCTGTACTGACGTTAGCACAGAAGCACCTAGAAGACATGAATAATTTCACCATTATCATCAAAGCAGGCCTTGCCATGGAAGGGAAGGTTCAGCTCAGATGGGGAGTTAGTAGCCCAGAGGTATTAAGTGATGTGACTAAGGTCAGCTAGAGATGCACTGTCCTCTCCTGGAGGCCAGACCAATTCCTGAACCTCAGACCTGTCCCTGCTTTCAGCCATTATCCTGCTTACAGAGTCCTAATGAGTAAAAGTAAGGTCAAAAAAAAAGGTCATCAGCGAATAATTTTGAATAATCAGCAAACCTGGGAAAATCACAGGTTGCTTGCGGAGAATTCATGAGTAGGAAGAGGCAAAAAAAAAAGTCAAAATTAATTATTTCCCAGACATCTAGCACTGCTTTAGTTTCATTAAAATAAACACAAGAAAATTATATTTTTGGACAGTGAATTAATGTTCATGGACAGCACAGAAAAATCTCGGTAGCCAACAATTTTGAATACAAGGCACCTGTAGAAAGCTGTGACTCTGTGAGCAATCATAATGACCAAATGGTTTGCTGCTGCCAAAAAACCGTTGTCTTATTTCTTCTCCTTGCGCTTGTTCATGGCCACATAGTCCTTCTGCTCTGACTGTGGTGCTCATGGACTCTTGCGTGAACTGACTTGGCTCCTCAGCGTAGCAGAAAATTAGCCCTTTTTTGATCTCTGCCAGGATTAGCGAACTTAATTGGCTTTCAGATGTTATGTTTCCATTGTTGAATAAAAGCATGCTATGGAGCAAACACTGTGTCCTATCACTGTTGCTGTTCCAGGTTAAGTTTTAGCCATCAACCTAAGTGGAAATGCCTGGGTAGAGTTCAGTGTAGGGTTCACTCCGTCAAGCATCTCCGTTAGAATGGTTCCTTCCAACCTACAGAGTCCTCCAACACCATCTCTGAAGGCTTTGCATGCTCAAGTAACACCCCTGGTGCTAACAGGGAGTGCAATGAAGTCAAGTATGTGGTAGCATGGTCCTCATGTCATTCCATGCACATGGAGCTGGAGAAGACACACAAAGAGCAACGAACAACATGTTTGGGGCAGTGGCGTCCCAGCACAGCCAACAATTGTGAGCACAGCTGGTCTGCTCAGAAGAGCTCTTAGCCTCTCCCAGAAATTTTTCTCCCTCTCAGGAACTGGGTTGAGCTCAGAATCACTCTCCTTTGGACTCAGTTTGCAACATGAGTGGTGGGGCACTAGCTCTGAACACACACAGGAACTGGCCTGTGCCAAGGACATGACCTGCACCATACGCCTAAGGGTTTTTTCCTTCATTTGGGACCTTAAATATGTATTTAAGAATCCAACCACGGGCATCTGATTTTGTAACTCTTGACCAACAGGCCAAATGGATTTGTAGTTGTCCTCTTACCTCTTAATGAAATCATAGGAGGCGAATAATTTGTCTCTCTTATGCCAGAATAAGTATATTCAGATGGGGGGTGGGGAGACACCCTCTTTTGTCCTTTCTGTGGAGAAGACAAAGGTGCTTTGTGCCTGATTTGAATTTCAGACAAACATTTAACAGATCACTTTGCTTTCCCAAACGTGCAGTGCAGCCTCTCAGAGCAAGCTAAATTGCTATAAATTAAAGTTAAATGTCAAAAAGGCAAAGATGTGCAGGAATGCAGGAGACAATCTCTGTGCAATTGGGGTTGTTACTGAGCTGCTTTTATCCACTTTGCTTGCATATTGTTAAGTGCTCTTCCTGGAAAGGGGAACTTTTTTTTTTTCTCTCTTTCCATTTTTAAATAAGCCCCAACCCCCAGTTCCACCGAAATAGGATGTTATAATTTCTCATTTCCAAACATCATCAGAGAAAGAATGATAATTGTCCACTCCTTGGGCTTATCACTTCGCTTGAGCTTTGCAGCCTGCTCTTGGAGAAATGCCATCCTTTTGATAGAGCAGGTATCAACCTGCTCAGTAAAAGGGAAATTAAGATGCCATTTCTACCTGTGCTGAGTCGTTGGCCTCTGTGGGAGGAAAGTAATGAAATCCCTGCTTCTCCTGTTAGTTTAAAATAGAAAATATAAGGGGAAATGCAGTGGGAGCTATATGTGACAGATGAGAAAACAAGTATCCATGTTCCAGTAGCTGAATCTCACCCATGAAAAAATTACTTCTGTGAGGCCAGGCTGCTCTTGCCCTCCCCGTTTGTAGCAGGATCTCCGTTCTCAACCCCACAGCGTCCCTGCAGCCTGAGCTGGAGGACAGGAAAATACCTGGGTTGACTCTGCTCAGACCAAGCTGGGCTGAGGGCTTCCCTGCAAACCTCACCTCCTGAGATTATGTGAACTAAATACCCCTCCGTTGCCCTGCAGAACTCTGGTTCTGTAAGACCACCAGTACCTGCTCTTGCAAGAGATGTTTTTAAACGAGCTGTTTTCATGATGATGTTGAGATCCTCATAGGGAGGTTACTTGCTGTATAATGTAGTACATGACTAGAAAAGAGTGTATAATATGGTAAGTAATCAAAATCTACCCTGTTTGCTTTGGGGACCTTGCTTATTGTCCTAACCTTGGCTGCAGTTTTGTCATGAATGGCGTTGTTAAGCCTGGACGAAAGAAGGCTCAAGGGAGACCTTCTCGCTCTCCACAACTCCCTGAAAGGAGGTTGGAGATAGGTGGGGGTCAGTCTCTTCTCTCAAGGAACAAGCAACTGGACAAGAGGAAATGGCCTCAAGTTGTGCCAGGGAAGGTTTAGGTTGGATTTTAGGAAAATGTCCTCCCTGAAAAGGTTGTCAAGCCATGGCCCAGGCTGCCCAGGGCAGTGATGGAGTCCCCATCCCTGGAGGGATTTAAAAGACATGTAGACGTGGTGCTGAGGGACATGGTTTAGTGGTGACTTAGCAGTGCTGGGTTAACAGTTGGACTTAATGATCTTAAAAGTCTCTTCCAACCAAAACAATTCCAGGAGCAACCCACAACAGGAAGAAGCATCCATTGCATGGAATAATTTCCATGAACCCTCAATGTCCAGTGCTAATTGGTATTACCCTTGCTGCAAGGCAATGTGCAGGTGAGGTGGGCAGCCTGCACACCCAAAGTCTCTCTGAAGCCCAGTTCAGTTCTACTCTGCCTCAGTGAGGCCACCTCTGGAGTATTGGGCCCTGTGCTGAGCTCCTCAGTTCAAGAGCAATAAGGAACTACTGGAGAGAGTCCAGTGGAGGCTATAACGATGCAGAGGGGATTGGAGCATCTCTGTGCTGAGGAAAGGCTGAGAGCCCTGGGGCTGCTGAGCTGGAGAAGAAAAGACTCAGAGGGGATCTGATCAATGCTGATCAAGAGCTAAAGGGCCCATGGGGGGCAAGAGGATGGGGCCAGACTCTTGTCAGCGATGCCCAGTGACAGGACAAGGGGCAGCGGGCACAAACTGGAACCCAGGAGGTTCCACATAAATAGGAGAAAAAAATTCTTTCCTGTGAGGGTGTCCGAGCCTGGCCCAGGCTGCCCAGAGCAGTTGTGGAGTCTCCTTCT
>VZZY01010641.1:52357-138241 GCA_013400335.1 Eurystomus gularis
CACAGGTGGGCCAGGTTCTGCCTTTGGAACACAAAGCCAACAGGAAAAACAAAACATTCTGCTAGGTTGTGACCCATTTACAATTCCAGCTCAGGGCCCGCAACTCAGGCCCCAGCACTTCACCTTCTCTGGAGAGATTCCAAACCCACCTGGATGCAAACCTGGGCACCCTGCGTTCGTTGACTCTGCTTTGGCAGGAGAGTTGGACGAGATGATCTCTAGAGGTTCCTTCCAACTCTTATCATTCTGTATTTCTGTGATTCTACGCTGGAGAGGGTTACCCCTGAAATCAAGGGTTATCCCCAGCTCACATATGGTCTGACACGCCGGATGCGAAAGCTCATTTCACTGAGGTGATTCCAAGAATTAGGGATCTTTCTCACTGTACCTGGTAAGACCTGGGGTGCAAGTCCATCTGATGCTTGTGCCATGGGAAAATATTTAAGGCTGGGGGCTACAGCACTGTAAATAGTGAAACTGTTTCTACTTTGCATGAAAAAGAGAGGTATGGCTGATTTGATCTAGAATTGGGGATAGCCCTGCTTCAAGAGGAAGGTTGGACTAGACACCTTCAGACCCTGCCTTGAGCACTTCCATGATTCTGTGAATGTGTGGAGCTACCGCTCTCTTAGTCCTCCCTTTGGTCTTTGTGTTGTTTTCCTAGTTGTGTCTACCCTATGATCCATCCTTGCAGAGCCCTGAAGTGCTCATAATGCATTTAGCTGCCACCCTCAACATGCTGGCTGTTCCTTCTGCTGAAGTAACTATGGGGTAGTCATAAGTAGCATGGGGGGCTACCTTCAGTTTAGCTCTGTAGTGTCACTGTAGTCAATAGACAACTAGTCAATGCAAAAAGGAGAGTGCAGGCCGTGATTATTCTGATTTAACACAGATGTCAACTGGAGGATCTACCTTGTTCACTGACTGTACTGACTAGATTGTTCTGATCATCATATGAGACATAATGTCCAGTTCATGTTTGGATACCTTGTACAGGGTTTAAAGTGTGACACAGGAAGGCTAGAGCTCAGTTCAGATGTCTGAGCTTGCTGTCTAGTGACATTCTGGACATATGCTATTTGTGATATTCTAAGACAGTGATGGTGACCACCAGAGTTGGGCAGGTGGGATCTACAAAACACCCACCAAGTCCACAGGTTCATCTGAAGTCTGGAGAAGGTAGATCACCTCTAACACCAATGGGTCTCTATATTAGGCCCCTTCAGCAAGTCCTGGGTGATTTAAAGGGCCTTCTGACCTCAAAATATAGAAAGCAGCACCCATGAGCCGTGTTTTTAGATAGCATCTTGTGTCTCTTCAGCTGCAATGTAGCAGAGACACCAAAAGCTGCAGTGCTGTGCATTCCTTTCTACCCACATACCAGCAAGGAGCAGGTTTTCTCTTTGCTAGGCAATAAAGCACATGAGATAAGTCATGACACTGTTTCTGATTGACATCACAGTTATAATCTGCTATAAAAGAGAATCCTTGAGTATCAGCATATCCTGTGAGCTTTCCCTGTCCCATCACTTTCCAACTAGCCAAGATCCAGGCAGAATAGCCTGTACAAGACTACTGGGAGGAGTCAGGAGCTTGCCTGGGTGCAGAGAC
The DNA here is from genome assembly GCA_013400335.1 of Eurystomus gularis. NCBI lineage: Eukaryota > Metazoa > Chordata > Aves > Coraciiformes > Coraciidae > Eurystomus > Eurystomus gularis. The sequence goes on from VZZY01010641.1 coordinate 53,969, forward strand.
CCTTATATCCTGCAGAACACGAACCAGCTGTATTTGAGTTCTTGTGTGAATCCAGTCAAGACAGAGGAAATGGGAGTCCAGTGTCAAAGACACTTGCAACTGCTTCTGAGGTTTCTGAGAGTCCTGAGCATCGTGCCACCAGATTTACAACTATAACCTAGAAAGCCACTGGTAGGGCTTGTTGTTTTTGGCAGATGTGTTTGAAACCCCCAGGAAGAACAAGAGCTGTGGACTGAAGCCCTGTGAGGTGTGAGGTCTCATCTTGGCTCTGGGACAACACACATCTTGGATGGGATAAAAGCTTCCTGCCAGGATCTTGGGGTGAGACAACACGGGTGGGAGGATTCCTCTCCAGTGAGAATCCTGGATGTGTGCATAGTTCAGACTTATATCTGATGGATTTGTCTACATAAATTTTCTGCAAAGGATGTGATTATTTTTTTAGGCTGGCTTCCTGAGCAAATGAGCCCTTTATGTAACTGAAATATCTGCTCGTCTGTCTGAGTTCTCCTTCATAACTTTTGAACCCACTGACAAATTTCAGACAATTTTTCTGGCTCAAAGACCTTAAGCTTCTACAAACCTCATGAAGAGATGCATCTGGCTTCAATGAACTCTGGTCCTGTCACTGGGCACCACTGAAATGAGCCTGGCTCTGTCCTCTTTGCACCCTCCCTTCAGGGATTTATAGACATTAGTAAGACCCCTTGAGTCTTCTCCAGGCTGAACAGTCCCAGCCCTCTCAGCCTTTCCTCATAGGAGAGATTCTCCAGTCCCTTGATCATCTTTCTGGCCCTTTACTGGACTCTATCCAGTCTGTCCATGGCTCTCTTCTACTGGGGAAGCCAGCACTGGACAGTCCTCCAGGTGTGGCCTCACCAGTGCTGAGTAGAGAGGAAGGAGAACCTTCCTCAACCTGCTGGCAATGCTTTGTTTGATGCAGCCCAGGACAACACTGGCCTCCTTTGCAGCACATTGCTGTCTCAAGGTCAACCTGATGTCCGCTAAGACTCCTAGGTCCTTTGCTGATAAGCTATTTTCCAGCTGGGTGACCCCCAGCACATACTAGTGCCCCATACAGGATTGCTCCTCTCCAGGTGCAGAAATTTGCACTTCTTATTGATCTTCAAGAGATCCCTCTTGGTCCATTTCTCCAGCCTGTTAAGGTCGTTCTGGGTGGCAACTCGACCCTCTGGTAGCTCAGCCACTCCTCTGGTGTTGTCAGCAAACTTGCTGAGGGTGCACTCTACCCCATCATCCAGATCATTAATGAAGATGTTAGACAGGACTGCACCCAGTATTGACCCCTGGGGTACAGCTCTAGATACTGGCCTCCAACTAGACTTTATGCTGCTGGTCACCATCCTGTCCTGTGAGAGCAGTGTTTACAACAGTGTTACACACTGTGACCAGCTTGGAAGTCAGATTGCTGGTGTGGAGGGACTCTTGGTTTTCTTCTTCCTAGTTTTTTGATCCTGTTCTTAAGACGCAGAGAGCATTTTGCTAGTGACTCCATGTGAAAACAGAATTATACCCTAAATTCACTGCAACTTATGCATTTGGTTTTGTTATGAGTGTTTAGTTATGAATGAACAATGGGAGGAAAGAACCATTTGGAGAAAACCTGAGAAGATCCCAGGCAAAGGTACAATCTCCTATCTCAGGAGGGCAAGTCCTCTCTATAGAAAAGGGAGAAGAAAGGAGAACATACCAATTAAGTCTACATCATTATACACACCCGAGCATGATGTCACTCCCCAAGCATTCACACTGAGATGCTCTTTTCTATTTATGTCATATCCTAAAGCCTGCCCACCAGCAGGATGTGCGTCTTCCTTGAGTGCTTCCCTACACTTTGCCTTCTAGCATAACTCATAGCTCATCTTCATAAAGAAATTGCACCCCTTTCATTGCCAAGAAATGAGTCTTAGATAAGAAGACCATGGATGCTTTGCCGTATGTCTCTGTTATCATACATTCATCTCAGCCCATGCACTTCCAACAGATTACCTCCAATCTTGCCTTCTTGGGGGCTTTGATGTTTTGTAGGAGCTTATTCCCTCACCAAAAAAAAGTAAGATACAAGCCTTAGAGCTCAATGGTCTCTCCTGAGAAGCTGCCTCAGTTTCCCCCGTTAGTGATGCTTCCATATCCTTTTCCTTTGCTGCAACAGTTTAACCCTTTGGATGAGCCAAGAAGCCTCCTGCCCTTCCGCAACAGCAAATCACCCTCCCTGTGCTCCCAGCCTTTATGTTCTTTCTTGCCATCTCCAAACTGACAATAGGGATGTCTGCTATCCCCAAAATGAGGAGTGGACATGCTGGGCTCCTGGTGCAATCCCGTAATGAATGGCCCAACACAACTCTCCAGAGGGAAGCAGATGTTTCTTTTACACTTCCCACAAGCTCTTTTGAAGTATTCAGTGTTCTTGTACCCACCCTTTAAAAAAATAATTGTCCTTGCCTTTTTCTTTCTTCTTCTTCAGTGCCTCAGTTCCCTCCAAGCATCTTTAATCACTACTCAGGATCTGCTCCAAGCCCAACTTGGAAATATGTTTAGTAATACTATCTCCAAGGTCTCTACTTGTCCTTCAGGAAGAGATGGAGATGGAAATGGAGGTTTGTTGTTTTCTACTGAGACATGTGGACTGTGTACATAGAATCATAGAATCATTAAGGTTGGAAAAGACCTCTAAGATCATCAAGTCCAACCATCAACCCAACACTATCACAACCACTAGACCATGTCCTGAAGTGCCACCTTTACACATGTATCTGTTCTGGTATATTTAGGCTCCCTACATCAGTAGTAGCCAAGCTCTCTGGACTTTCAGAGACCTCAGACTTCCCTGGACATTAGCCAAACTGAAAACAACCTGGAGAAAATTTCCTCTTGTGCACAGGCAGCAGAAGGTTGATTTATGACCCATTCATCCATGACGCAAAGACTCATAAAGCTTAGAAATCACTGGCCCAAGAGTTTTAGAGCCCTGGGAGGTGGTGACTGCCTCCAGATCACAAAGAAGCAAAGCAAAGACGACAACGCTGCTAACTCTCTGAGCGACCGAGCTTGGAGATGTTCCTGCCAGGGTTATTCATGACATCTATTCTCTTCTCCTGACCTGATAGAGTCTTGTGCCACTTTCAGTACTTCAAGGATTCGTGCTTTTCATTACAGTATTTTCATTTTTGCTTTCAAGTGGTTCTTCCAGAAACAAAAATAAATACAGTGCCTCTTATATATATATATATGTATGCACTCACACACATATTTAAGTTACACTTCATAAAATTCCTAGAGAAGCCACCAGCAGGATTGATTGAAACCGGCAATTTCGTAGCGAGCTGCAAAGTTCTTCCCTGAATCAGTGAGTCATGATGCCCTATAAAACACACACTAAAACGTCATAATGACCTACCACTATTATTTCGTCCTTAAATCTTTGCTCTGAGAGGAAAGAGAGTTTGCAGAGCAAGGGCAGGAGGAATTAAGCTGACTGCAGTACAACCTGAAGCTTGCTTTTGCGAGAACATCTGGGGAGCTGAGGCTCTCCATCACTCACAGCATTGTGGTTAGGTGGGCAAGGAGAAGACAGGACACGTGTTTGTGGGGTCAGAAATGCCCAGATCACTTGTTTGCATTCCTAGGAATAGAATGAGTTGGACATCAGCAGCATTAAATATTCAAGTCATAAATTAATAGGGTCAGAGAGAAGGTATGAATGAAATAATCGTCCCTTTCCACAAACACACACAACCCCCTAATGGGTTTTCTCACACTCATCTTCACAACTATGTGCAAAGACGAACATTTTTTCTTTCATTTTTCTAAGGCCTTTCTCTCCTTGCCAGCCTCCCACACTGCTGCTTCCTTTATTTTTTTAATGGATAATCATGGCATAAAATGGAAGAAATTGTGTAGGCTTGAAGAAAAAGGGATTTCTGGTTGCATGATTTGTTTATTTGCTTCTGGTAAAGAAATGATCGGAAATATTTTCCCAGAAAACAACATGTTTTGCTTGAAAAGACCTTTCCTCCCTATGAAACATTTTATCATTGTTCCTGCCAGTTTTAGGGCTTTGCTGCCAAATGAATCCTGAAGTGCAAGTGAACTTTGAACAAGCAATCTTTACTTTTCTTCTAGTCAGAACTCTGTGGAAATATGGTAGCTACCAAGTTATCATTAATTTTCTCTGAAATTACGAAAGCTCAGCTTTCACTGGAAAGCCTTGAGGACCATGACACAGGTTGACCTGGAGTTTCTGATGGTGTTTGAACTTGACTGAGGTTCCAACCACAGTGCTAGACCATGATATGAATGGTAAAGACAGCCTAAGGAAAGACCGTGGTCTATTTTGAGTGGCAGTGGTGCTGAAGAGTTCATCTCAAAGAGGATCAGAAAGGAGAAGGAGGTAATTCAGCTCCTGCTTCCCATGTAACACCACAATGAAGATCCCTTCTTCTCATACTCCTTTTGTGAAAGACAACCAACTGGTAAGGAGGCATCTCAGCCTGCTTTAGACCATATCCTGGTCTAGAAGTGTGGGTAACAATTTTAAATTGTCAAGTGAAGTCCCTGAAATAGAGAATGTGCAGAGAGACAATTGCAGATTTTTGAAAGTGTTAAAAAGTATATATTCACACAAATGAACTTTCCACTGGACTGGTCCTTGATTGTCTTGTATCTTGATGCAACCACTCCCACCTAGAGATGGGAAACCAGTGTTTTGCTAGCCCCTAGAATACATGCCCGCTCTGAAGACACTGACTTCTTTTCTGTGTCCTTCAGGGTTGAGCTCAAGGAGATACTGAGCTTGGTTGAGCTTTTTGCACTACAGTATTATTAATAATACAGTCATGTGCTTGTAAAGCAAATGGACACGAAGACATTGTCTCCCTCTGCCCTACACAACCCTTCAACGCTAACCCCACTTGCTTTGAACCTTCACCCCTGTCCTCATGCCACATTATGGACCTTGAGGTTATTTATTTAGTGCTATAAAACTGCTTCCAAGTGGGTTGCAGGGTGGCCTGCACACGATCTAGGCTATAGTCCATGAGTGCATCAAGAGTCTTAGGAGAGCATGTCCCCAGAGGAGACCCAGGAAAGCTCTGGGTTGTGTGGGTACCACCCATCCTTCAGATGCTCTGGTGCTTTAGAAGTGCACCCTGCTCTAGAGACGTGGTGGACACCAGTCACTGCAGCATTTGGATTTCAAATAAAAGACTGCTTCTTTGCCCTGTTCTATAAATTGTAGAGACATGTCCCAGTGGATAACTTCTAATGCACACTGTTACCCATCTGCAGGTACAAAGGCTTTCCTGTCAATGGATTAGTTGAAGGATGTTAGGCCTACTGGATCAGCATCATGTTTCGAGCCAACAGGGACTGACATCTCTTTTAGACTGCAATTAATTCCTCCCTTGCGGTGCTTGAACACTGCACAGGTGTGCACCTTGCACAGACTAGAGAAAGAACCTCTTTGACTAGTCCCTCTTTGACTCCAAACTTTCTGAGGGCTGATGTGAGATCAGGTGAAGGATAAAGTCAGAAAGACCCTACTGGGGCAAAACATATGCCCAGTACCTTCTGTAAGTGGAGATAAAAGCAGATGCCAAGTGAAAAGTCCAAGTACAAGCACCTGCATCTTCCAGCTTTTGATCATTCAAGGCTAAAGGACCTTCAGGACTAGGTTTAGTTTCTATGAACCTTCAGCGATGAGCTCATTCTTGCCCACTCTCCCCTCAACTAAGTGTAAATATTTATTATTGGGGTTTTATTTTAGTTTAATATTGGGATTGTTCAGCCTGGAGAAGAAAAGGCTCCATGAAGACCTTCCAGTATCTGAAGGAGGCCTACAAAAAAGCTGGGGAGGAACTTCTTACAAGGGCTTGTAGTGATAAGATGAGGGGTAATGGCTTCAAAATGGAAAGGTGTAGATTTAAATTAGATTTAAGGAAGAAATTCTTCACTATGAGATGGTGAGACATTGGAACAGGTTGCCCAGGGATGTTGTGGATGCTCCATCACTGGGTGTGTTCAAGACAAGGTTGGATGGGGCTTTGAGCAACCTGGTCTAGTGGGAGGTGTCCCTGCCATGGCAGGGGGGTTGGAACTAGATGATCACTGAAGCCCCTTCCAACCCAAAGCATTCTGTGATTCTATGATTATCCACAACATCTTGCAGCAAGGAGTTCCTCTGCTCCTCTTCCCATTTTGCAGAGAAAAAAACTCCTTTTGCCTTCATTTTTTTTTCATAACACATCTATCATTAGCTTCCTTCAACGGTCTTTAGTTGTGCTGGAAAAGACAGAAAGGAATCAATCCCCTCTATAGTTTCTGCGGCACCCATACTCTGACTTCCAGGCTTTATTATCCCTTCTCAGTTGTCTCTTTCCCAGACTGAATCTCATCCCCAACTTCTTATTTCACTACTGAGTTACACTAGACTCATGCAGGTATCATGTTGTTGACTTGAGAAGTCATCTGAACCCAGCTATGACAGTTATTCAGGAATAAGTAAAAAGCCTGTTTCTGGATTATCTTGTGGTGCTTTGCTGATGCACACATTTTTATTGACTTTTACTGGATCAATGTTTGTTGTCTGTGTAGGCTTTTTCAGAAGCAGACACCAGCAAATTTAGTTGGGATTGACAACCTAGATGTGTGGAGAGATAGAGTAGCATAACTGTCATTGAAATGAGACACAAGGACACCAAGGAAGATTAAAACCTTGTGAAATGGAAGATGAATAGCATCCAGACAATGTGGTTTTTTAACTTAATATTTTCTGTCCGGATCCAGATACTGACATCTCAGCATAAGAAAGCAGGCTGAAGTCCATGAAGATATCCATGATGCTGCAAGTTAGACATATTTGTGAGTCTTTGTGGGACTGAAGACTCAGTTAGCAAAAGGAACTTAGTAATACAAAGACATTTTTAAAAATAACTTTCAACTCTTTCTTTTTTTCTCCAAGGAAGAGGCTTTACTGTTTTATTTATCTGATTTTTGACCAAATTCTGGGTTTGCAGTCAGCACTGCTGAACATCTTGAGTTTCCTTTGATATGATTGAAAAGCTATTTCTGAAAGAAAGAAAGAAAAACTTTCCAGTGCCTTATTCCTTTTTTCCGCCTGACGTTATTGCATAGTAAATAAAGCAGATTTATTTCTGTGCACACCTGTACTCCTTCTGAAGAGCTGTTGAGCATCTGTGAAATGAACAGATTGTCTCTCTCTCTCTCTCTTTTTTTTTCTTAATTTAAATAAAAAGCCCCCAAACAAAACTGCCAGAGCTCAAGGCTCCTCTGTGTCATCATCTGCATCACAGTAAAGTGAACGTAGCATCTCTGCTATTCAGATGCAATAGCTCTTCAAACCTCTACTCCAGCAGTAGAAATGGCAACACGAAGTGGGAGCCTGTGTCTCAGGGCTTTTAATTATGTTAATAAGTAGTTCTGAGGAGGAACAGAGGAACTCATGGAGCTTAAGTAGATTCTCTGGTGTCTAATAGGGGGGGGGTTTCATTTGAGATGATCTGATGAACTTCAATAATAAAGAGCCTTTCTGCTGCCCAGCTATCTGTTTTCATTAAGTCCAAAGGAGTTCATAGAATCATTCAGATTGGAAAAGACCTCTAGGAGACTTTAATGCATTCACAGTTAAATATATTCAAGATACTCCCTTTGGTTAAAATTATCCAAGTGATTCAGAAGTTACTGTCAAAGGGTAGATGTGCAGACAGACACACAGATGGGTGAAGAGAGCGCAGATGCCTAAGCTAAATCTCTTTAGGAAACCAGGGCCAAAAAAGATGGACGCTGCTTCTGCGTAAGTTGTGCACATGGACCTGAACCCCATAGTCCATTCCTGAATTGCAGAACAAGGAGCATGGCAACACTGTTACACCATCATGAGCTATATCAGCATTTACATCTCATGATGATGCAATCCTCTCTAGCCCCTCCATTAGGCTCTCAGCAAGTACAAGCAACATTGTATATATACTTTGTCCAGCCTTTGATGAAGCTCTTCATATCTAGGACCTACAGGTCCTATTGTCCTAAGGAGATCTTTAGGGCAATGAATTTGCCCACTGCTGCTTTGGATCAAGCTAGTTTTAACTTCTGCACCAGCAGAAAGCTCTCTACAGCTTTATTACTCAGCACTGGGGAGGCTGCACCTTGAATCCTGGGGTCAGTTTTGGGCCCCTCACTTCAAGAAGGACCTTGAGGGGCTGGAGCGTGGCCAGAGAAGGGCAACAAAGTTAGTGAAGGGTCTAGAGCACAAGTCTGGTGAGGAGCAGCTGAGGGACCTGGGGTTATTGAGCCTGGAGAAAGGAGGCTCAGGGGAGACCTTCTGGCTCTGGACAAGTCCCTGAAAGGAGGTTGTAGTGAGGTGGAGGTCAGTCTCTTCTCCCAAGAACAAGAGGAAATGGCCTCAAGTTGCACCAGGAGAGGTTTAAGTTGGACATGAGGAACAATGTCTTCCCCAAAAGGGCTGTGAAGGGCTGTCCCAGTCTTGCCAGAGCAGTGGTGGAGTCCCCTGGAAGGATTTCAAAGCCATGGAGATGTACTGCTGAGGGACATGGTTTAGTGGTGACCTGGCACTGTTGGGTTAATGGTTGGACTTGATGATCTCAAAGGTCTCTTTCAACCTAAAGGATTCTATGATTCTCCCTCTATCCCCATCAGAGCTGCTGATTATGTTAAGGGAAGTATTTTTTGTGGACTCTTGCCAGGACAGTCTTTGCAGCTTGCTCCTCTGCAAAGGCAAATTCGTGGCTGCTGGAACAATGAGCCAGCAATGCAGCAAAGAGTTAAGGACACGAAAGCGCTTCTCGAAGCAGCTTAGTGCACACAGGCAAAGCAATTGGGAAGCGGGCACATTACTGCCGCTGAATGAGTGACCCATAACGTCATGATGACACATCACTATTGTTCCCTTGTCGAATATTTCCTTCGGGAGGAAAATGAGTGAGAAACGAGTTCCCAAATGATTGCTATAAAAAAAAAAAAAATCAAGGGAGGGGGGAATAAAAAGGGGGGGAAAAAAACCCAGAAAGGCTTCATAGGCTAAGAGCAAATTACCCCGCAATTCAGAGAGTGATTTCATGGACATGCTGCAGGGATAATGTATTCTGAGTGGCTAGAATTTCATTTAATTCCACTTCATTGTTGAGCATCTTTTCCAGTGGTTTTACGACTGAACACTGTGTGCCTATTTTCCTTGTTCTTAATCTAGCTGTTTGACAGTCTCTCTGGATATACAACGTTCACATTTATTTGCACGACCCCTCTTTGCGGTGTATGTCCCGAGACAGAAGCGGTGAAAGGCAAATATTCACAAACGAACCCTAATTTCACTAACAATTGCTGTTTCGGTTAGTGGCTCAGGGTTTTTGACTCGGCCACGCACCCAGGGTAACCCAGGCTGTCAATCACTCACCGATCAATTAATTGATAGATTGATCAAATTTTTTCTGCTTTGCAGAAATCCCTGGAATTGCCTGCAATGACTGAGGGGAGTAGGAAGCTCGTGAACCTCCACCCAATTGCATGCACCTTGGTCCAGAAGCAGTCCTGGGACAGTCCTGTGCTGAAATCAGGAGGCTCTCTGTAGCTTGCTTTTGAAGCCACATGAAGCCTTTTGATCAGTGAGATCTGGGGGTTCGCTCAAACCCCTAAAATGAGAATTAAATTCTGGCAACATCAACCAAACACGAGCTATGGCCAGAAGGAAGCTGCCAAGCTCTGCACAGGGAGCTCTTCCTCAGCAGAGCTTCCAAAAAAGCAAAGCAAGTAGAAAACACAAATATCTTCTTTTTTTTTTTTTTTTTCCCCACCCACACAAAGTTCAGAATTCCCAGTTGAGGGGAAAAGGTGCAAAAAAGAAAAAAAAAAAGACTGTGACTTAAACTTCCTTCCTGACACGTCTGTTCTAAATACGTGTTTTTCTGAGCTCAAGAAGCTCAGCTGTGTACAGCAGTGGGATGTTAGATCAATAAAAAGCATTTTTCAGGGTGTTCCAGGCGCCAACAGTCAGCTCAGTTTGGACCCAGAAATGTAGGAAAAGCTACTGGCAGCCCCCAAACTGGGTTTCCTCAGGGCATGAAGAGAGGCTCTGAACTAGAAGCTGTAGAGCAAAACCTGTGTGAATTACTGTTCCAGGTATATTTCTCTCGTGGTTGTGGTTCCTTTAGAGCAAACAAAAAATTGTGTCTCGCCTCTTGCCTTTTTTTGAAGGCAAAACAACTGGGTAGACAGACCTCTGGCCCCAGGCAGTAGCCTCCTTCTTTCTACTTGTTATTCAAAGACCATGAGGCACTTCTAGCCATAAGCTTTTAATCAGATGCAGCTTTCAATATAACTTCCTGGACCAGTTCTGGACCATCTATACTGGCCATAGTGCCACCAGCTGGAAACATCAAATTATTCCGTCTTTGTACAATTTCTGGTTTGGTTTGGGTTTTTTTCTCTTCTCTTCCTGTGGTGGCTGGATCAACCTGGCTTATTTGGCAGTAGCAATGTGACAGGCAAATTGTCCCAGGTCATTTTTGTCTTGGATTTGTTCCATCACTGGAAAGTCTTTTTATTACAGCAAGGAGCTGTAATAAAGGGATAACAATGCAAGGGAAACCTCTTGGAACATCTTAATTCATATCCAGACCCTCAAAAAAATAATCTTTGGGCATGAAACAAACCCTCTTCCTCCAACTGTGAGCTCTTCCTAAAAGAGGTGTGAGGAAAATGGTGGCATCACAGGTATTGGAGCTTGCTGTCCGTCCATGAGCAAGTGATCACAAAGACATGAAGATGGTCAAATTTGGCTGCAGGGGAGATTTTGCAGCTAGGTGCAACGGAAATATTTGCCTGAGCGTTTTCTCATGCAGCCCCATCTGCCTGGATCCACTGTTCTCTCTTGCTTTATAATTAGTGCTAGTGCTATTGCAAGGACTGATTTTTCATTCTGTCTTTATATCATTTCCAACACAACAGAGCGTTGATACAAGCCACACTTCCACGTAAAACCACAACTTGCAGATTGAGAAAAAGGACAGCGGGGCCTAAAATCCCATTTTGGCCCAGTAGTGAAATGAAGGCAACAATTAGAAATAAAAAGACAACAGAGAAAAAAAAAACAACAAAAACACCGAACTAGGAAGACGGTAATTAGCAAAAATGAGAAACTATGAAATTCAGATAGTTGGTTAGGAAAACTAAAGACATTAGGGGAAGTCTTCATTAGGGAAAGTCAGCTTCAAGAACTGCAGGGCATGTTAAAAACATGAGGGATCTCAGCAATGATATTTAGCTCATTGCTCGTCGAGGAGAAGAAAGCGATAACGTGTTCTCCATCCCTCTAGATGTTCTTGCCTTTGTCTCCCATTTTTCCGAAGAATATGAAAGAATTATTTGTATTTTATGAGCATGATTAGCAACAATTATCAAGGCAGATATTAAGAAACTGCTAGGAATGGATTTGTTTAAAAATTGTTAGGTCATTATAACACACTTAAAATGTTGGCTGAGGAGAGATCTGCGGAAGCGTGTAGTAAGCCCTGCACTGCTTAACATGAGCTTTTACTCAAAGTAAATATATTATCGGTCATGGCAGGGATAGGAAGGATTTTAAACAGACAATTGCAAAGTTGCCCATAGAGATTTGAGGAATGCAAAGCGTGTTAGAGAGTAGGGTTAAGGGGTCTCGGAAAGCAAGCAGCTCACCAGAAATTCCCACCGTGGTGCTACAGCAAAGAGATCAACAGAGGCCCTGGAGAAAACAAGAAGAGAGCCATAATTAGGAAAGGAGAAATGTTTTCCACCTCTATGCGAGACACCAGTGAGACTGAGATGTGTAGACCAGCTGGGTGACTGCTGCCAATTTTAAAAAGGAGTTTTGGGGAAAGGTCTGAATAGAGTCAAAAAAAAAAATAAAAAATAGTGCAAGAAAAATTACTAGAGAGCTGGAGAAAGTGCTTTGCACTGAGACTTTCTGCAATCCAATCTGCTTAGTTTATAAAAAAAAAAAAAAGAAGATGGAGAGGTGACTGATTTGATTAAGGTGTGTAAGTACCTTCATATGGAGAAAATTGTGGTTAGCAAAGCAATCCTTAATCTTGTGGAGAAAGGGGTATTTATGACTGGAAGTGGGATCCTGACATATTCAAATAGAAATAATTTTTAACAGAGTGATGGGCCATTTGAACAAAGTGCCATGGAAAGCACTGCATCTCTCTGCTGCTGAAGGCTTTCAAATCAAGACTGAATTTCTTCCTCAAAGAGGCAGTCACATTTGACTTAAAGCTCTCAATATGCTGCTAACCAGCTAAATTCAATAGCCAGTATGAGGTCAAATGAAATGCTCGGTGATGTCTTCTGGCCTTGAAGATGCTACATCACCAGCACAATGCTCCAAGGTTTTGCTATTTCAAAGGCTTTTCACAGAATCACAGGATTGTCTAGATTGGAAAAGACCTTTAAGATCATCAAGTCCAATCATTAACCTAACACTGACAAGTCCTTGATTAAACCACACCCCTAAGCCTTACATCTACACATGTTTTAAACCCCTCCAGGGACAGAGACTCTACCACTGCCCTGGGCAACCTGTTCCAATGCCTGATAACCCTTTCAGTAAAGAAACTCTTCCTAATATCCAATCTAAACTTCCCTTGATGCAACCTGTGGCCGTTTCCTCTTGTCCTATCACTTGTTACTTGGTTGAACAGACCGATCCCCACCTCTCTACAATCTCCTGTCTGATAGTTCCAGAGACTTTTGAGAGGATTAGGTATAGATGCTTCCCAGTCACCACTTTTCCTAACCCAACACTCTGACATCTTGGCATCACATCGAATAGCTCAGGCAGAGAAGTGGGCATCTCAACCTCCATTTATGGACTCAGTGTCAGCTCACTGAGAGATCTCATATCACTATCATGCTCTGGGCTTTATTTTAATATCTTTTTTTTTTTCCCCTTCCACTTACTTTTTCAGTTGTTCAGAAAGGGACCACCATAAAGAACATCCAACTAAAGCTGGCCCACCTCATCCAACACTGCCTTCATCAGTCCTATGATTTAGGGTGGAGTCTGTATTTTTACTAGATTAAATGGCTTTGCTGGAAGCGCACTGAAATGGCATGTTTCCCAGGACATATATTCTTAGCCAGTGTGAGCACAAGATCTACCACAGCCTAGCTGTAGCTTCGAGGGGCTGCCACAACGCAAACCAGAATGGATATATGAAGGTCGTAAAGGGGAAATGCAGAAGCAGAAAACTCTTCCTGCCCAGATGACAGAGTTTGGAGGATATCTCTACGCAAGTGGCAATTAAAAGAAAATATGTTGTGTGCCTCCCTGCATTCCAGGGAGAGGTCTGCAGAGCATCCTGCCTTGTACGACACGGCAGCCCGGGCTTCGCGATCTGCTCTTGGCAGTCCGCCTGGTACCAGGCTCCGGCAGCATCTCTGAGAATTGATCTTCCGTCCCTTTGGGAAATGTTAAGGAGGCCTCTGGGGACCATCACCCCAGCCGAATGCCAAGGAGGCGTAATTACAATACCAATGGTTAGCTGAGCTGCCAGCTGGGACTCGGCGCATGTTGCATCCTCAATGTGAGAGTCATCTCACTGAAGCAGAAAATAGGAATGTGTTGAGCCATCACGTGGCCTTCTATAAAGATAGAAGTGCTACCAGGGGTTTGTAGGCTATTTGTGTGCATCCCCTCATTTCCTAATTATTCTTTCCCCCCCGCCCCCGCCAGTCCTTTCCGCTATAAATAAATAAATAAATACATAAGCATTCCCATCCCCGTGATAATAGCTGGAGCATCTATTTAGCCGACGGCCCTTCGCTGGTATTCACAAGGCTCAGGCTGGCACTGGTGGTTGTGATTTGAATTAAAAGGCTGTGGAAGGGAATTTAAAATCAATGGGCCAGATCATTAGGTGGTGCAAGTCAGTGAAGACCAGTCGAAGCCAACAGAATTAAAATTATTTAGATTAATCAGGAAGATCTGACTGCATGCGAAGGAAACCCTGCCCAACTTGTCCTTACTCGTACCTCCAAGCTCTTGCTATTTGCTATCCTCTGCAGTAAGAGAGGTTAATTATCATCATCTGGAAGCACTGGAGTGAAATTAAGTAAAGGAGGATTTAGGAGGTGTGCCAGGAAGCGTTTCTTTGCTGTGAGCCCTGTTAGCAGAGTATATTCTCACAAGGAAGGTGAGGGGTGTCTGATCACTGGGATCAGTGAAACTTGGGGTGCTCAAAGTCCTGGGAAAAACGCCTTCAGGACCAGCCATCTCAGGAGAAAGATCTAAGATCAAGCTGAGTGCCTCCGGTTGTTTGATCCCCTGTTTCTGAGTGATCACTTTTCCCAATGAAAGTGTTAAGCAGGGCACAGGCTATCTGAATTATTATCCAAGCAAACACTCTCATTCTCAAAATCTGGGAAGTTTTCCAGCTTAATTAACATTAACATTTGTTTTCACTAAGCCGTCTGTCAATGTGCCACCAGAAGCACTAAATATGAGCTCCAAGTGCACACACGGGTAGCTCGCAATTCAGGTGGAGCATGCAGTTTTATTTCCAAGCTTTGTTCCTTACAAGGTTCGTTATTTCCCAGGTCTGTAAATCATCCCCTCTCCGAACTGCAGAACCCTTTCCCTTGACACACGGTCTCATTGAAAGCTAATGACCAAACATCATGTAACATCCCCGGCTCATCTGTACCCAGACATGAACCTGATTGCCTTTTGTTGGTACTGATGTTGGTTGTAAGGGGAGCGTAAAAAAAATGGTTTTAGAGTGGTGCATGTCCATGTTTCCCTCCACAGCTCTATTAGGATGTGGCTTTCTTAAATATCAACCCTGGGAATGCACAGGTGTTAATTCTTCATCTACTTGGGCGCTCTTTCCCTTTGGTCAGCTTGTGGCTTTGATTATAGAATCTTTTAAGTTAGAAAAGACCTTTAAGATCATTGTGTCCAAACATTAACCTACCTCTACCAAATCCACTGCTAAACCATGTCCCTCAGCACCACATCTACAGAACTTTTAAACACATCCAGAGATGGGAACTCCACCACTGACTTGGGCAAACTGTTCCAGGGCTTGACAACTCTTTCAGGAAAGACATTTTTCCTCATGTCCAACCTACACCCCCCCCCAGCACAACTTGAGGCTGTTTCCTCTTGTCCCGTTGCTTGTTCCCTGGGAGAAGAGACTGACCCCTACCTCACTACAACCTCCTTTCAGGGAGTTGTCAAGAGCGAGAAGATCTCTCCTGAGCCTCCTTTTCTCCAGGCTCAACACCCCCAGGTCCCTCAGCCGCTCCTCACCAGACTTGTGCTCTAGACCCTTCACCAACTTTGTTGCCCTTCTCTGGACACACTCCAGCCTCTCAAGGTCCTTCTTGGAGTAAGGAGCCCAAAACTGAGCCCAGGATTCGAGGTGCAGCCTCCCCAGTGCCCAGTTGAGGGGGAGGATCCCTGCCCTAGTCCTGCTGGCCACACTAGTGCTGACACAAGCCAGGATGCTGGTGGCCTTCTTGGCCACCTGGGTACCCTCTGGCTCATCTTCAGCCGCCTGTCAACCAACAGCCCCAGGTCCTTTTCTGCTGGGCACTTTCCAACCACTCCTCCCCCAGCCTGTAGCATTGCAGGGGGTTGTTGTGACCCAAGAGCAGAACCCAGCCCTTGGCCTTGTTGAACCTCATCCTATTGGCCTTGGCCCATCCATCCAGCCTGACCAGGTCTCTCTGTAGAGCCTTTCTACCCTCAAGCAGATCAACACTTCCATCCAATTTGGTGTCATCTGCAAACTCACTGACATGATGATCAGTTCTCAGAGACAATAGTGAGAGGGTGGTCTGATGCACAGCAGAAGGTGGCCGAGGTTGGCCAGATATGTAGCAGGTTGAGAAAAAGGGATACAGGATGAGACAGATTTCAGTTGTGGAGGGTGGCAGCCAGGATTTCCCACCTGTTCCGTGCAATGCTGACACAAACACACCCACCACCCACATGTTCCCATTGCTGACATCAGCTAAACCCTCTGGGCAATTTTGTGCATCACCACTGCAAGCAGCTTTAAGCTTGCATGGCTGACACATATCAGCATGGGTCTTACCAGTCTACACAACCTTGCAAAGGTCATGTCTCTCCCCTGGATTAACAGGGGAAGCCGTATGAGAAAAACAGGTTCTTCCTCATCTCTGAACTTGCTCCATCTTCTGCTTTGCTCTGTTTAAAAGGCAGATTCATTGCTTCTGTCACCAGTCCAGAAGCCTCAGAAGTAGTGGATTCTTCATACCTGGGTGCAAGGCCTGATACTC
This sequence comes from Eurystomus gularis, assembly GCA_013400335.1. Classification (NCBI taxonomy): domain Eukaryota; kingdom Metazoa; phylum Chordata; class Aves; order Coraciiformes; family Coraciidae; genus Eurystomus; species Eurystomus gularis. The sequence continues at coordinate 70,307 of VZZY01010641.1, forward strand.
TGGACTAGTCCCTGCTTCTACGGATCCCTTCCCCTGATTCATCTCATCCAAGCATGGCTCCTCTCAAACACATATATAAGCCTCTCACAAGCAATGACAGAGGTTTGGTACACAATTTCAAGAAAATAGTTCCTCTAGCTTCTCAGAGCCAACCTTTTTATTCTGCTTGAACCTCCCATGTGGACAAAGCCACAACTTGGTCCTATCCATGTCTGTCCCACATCCTTTCGCAAGATGACAAAGGGTGATGGTTTTAAATTAAAAGAGGGGAGAATTAAAATAGAAAGAAGGAAGACTTCTTTTCCAGTGAGGGTGGTGAGACCCCGGCCCAGGTTGCCCAGAGAGGTAGTCAGTGATCCATCCCTGGAACCACTGCAGGTAAGGTTGGCCAGAGCCTTGAGCAACCTGCTCTAGTTGCAGATGTCCCTGCTCAGTGCAGGGGGATTGGACTAGATGATCTGTAAAGGTCCCTTCCAACCCAATCCATTCTATGATTCTACAGAAAGCAAGGTTAAAGAGCTCAGCTACAGAAACCGGGTGCTTCTGTCTCTGGTTAACTTCAAGCAGACTCATCTGAGACAAGACAAGAGAGTTTGGTCAGAGACATTGCACAGCTTTGGTGCTCTGAAATTGCTGCTATATTTCTATGAGGAGGAGACGGCTCCCTTCGAGATCTTGTGCCTCGTGCTGAACTGGAAGTGGAGCTATCACTCCATCCTCTGCTTGGCAACAGAAGCAAAGGTTGGCATGGCAACTCTCTTCCAACGCATAAAAGGTTGTTATAAAGGGGTCTGAGATCAGCTGTTGTCATGTCCACTGAGAGAAGGACAAGGAGGAAGGAGGATTAATTTGAATTATAAAAAAAAGAAAAGGAATGGTAGAGAAAACCTTCTAAGCACCCAGTAATGAACCATTGCACTTGGCTTGTGGAGGAGGCCACAGCCACAAATGGGTAAGATACAGCTGTCATGGCTGGTCTAGATGCACTCAACCTTCTTCAGCACAGAGCCTTGGATGGGACAATTTCTTGAAGCTATTTCAGTTGCAGTCTTCAAGGACTCCTCAGGTGTTTGAGCTCTTCTTGCCTTTTGTCTGGTTTGCATTAAAAGGCAAGAAGTTCTTCATTTTCCAGTTTCACCCTGCCTCTGCCATGCCATCATCACATGCCATTAAATCTCTGCATCCACACATGTTGCACCCTGATGTAATACCATGCCTGGTCTTATTATCATGTTTTTAACTTTGTTTTTCAAATGCCCAATGAAGAATTAAACTTCCTCCAGTTTTTCTAGTTGAATTCACTTCATTTACCAACTTCTAAACTTATTCAGGATTTGTCTTTCTTGCACCACATCCTTCCTTCTTTGTCCTTCTCCTCTTACAGGACACCCTGAGATTAGTAAACCAATACTACACTTGGTCTGGCTGCTTCTGAAACCTAAAATACTTCCACTTCACAAAGCCCAATTCAGAATTAGAAATTCAGCTTTGTCCCAGCTGGATCTTCTGAGGATTTAGGTAGACCAACATAAGAGACGACAGCCGAGGGATCCAACCCTAAATGAATACACACATGGAATGTGAATCTTAGGAAAATGATAGAATCATAGAATTGTTTAGTTTGGAAGAGGCCTTTAAGGTCACCAAACCCAATCCTTAACCCAGCGCTGCCAAGTCCACCACTAAACCATGTCCCTCAGCTCAACATCTACAATTATATCTTTTATCAATCTGTTCGGGATCTCAGTGGATCCTGAACCAACCTAGCCTCTGTTAACTAGCTGAACTATCTGGACCAGAGAGCAATTATCCAGAGAAAGAAGTGGTCCTGTCCCTGTAGATCCTCTGTGGTCCTCTGATCCCTGCAGAGGATCCTTGGTGCTGAATCTGTTCCAGATGCACACAAAGAAATGTGGCGAAACAGCACAGGGTCGCTCCGGTAACTGAATTCAACCCAGCATAGACCTTCTGCGCTGTTCTGCAAGTCAAGCTCTGTGTGAAACTGAATCACCTTGTTAATTTGAACCACACCTCCTTAATTTAGGATTTTCCAGACAATAGGTTTGGGGTCCATTCTCTCTTGTTCTTAGCCCATTTTGTATCTTTTCTTAGCTCACTTCATATCTTTTCTCACCCCATTATTATACCTGGTCTTAGTCCATTGCAGGGCGTTCTGGATGAGGCAGTTTCTTATATGCTGGGTTCTACCAATATAAATTCAGAGAGCATGACAGCTAGTCCTTGACCTCGGTGATGCCCATGGTTATCCAGTGTAACAGAGTGGAGACCAGCATACACTGGGAACTGAATTATTAGGACACCATAGTGGGGGAAGGAGAAAGCTAAGACTAGAGAAATGACACCAGAAGGAGCAATAAGAAACATGACTGTGAAGAAATAACACTAGACTTCTAGACCTTTAACATAAAACACTAAGTTGGTAGCAACCATTTTCAGAGGACCAAGTAAGGATCAAGATGGTGCTTGCTGAGTAAGGAGGACTGGCCCTTCATTCCAATTTATTCTTTAACTTTGCCTGGTTAAAAAAGTAAAACAAAGCCCACAAAACCACACAAGGCGGAATCTCTGTCTCTCCACCAAATAAATAATAAAACCAAGCAAACCTCACGCCTCTCCCAGCGCAGAATCTCCGGCTGCTATAAACACTGCTAGATTTAAATATCAAGTGTATTCAATGCATCAACAACAACAAAATATAATCCATGTTATTTCATATGACAATGCAGAGAGTACAAAAATAGAAAGGCCCGCTCCATTAAGCTTGCATCTCAAACTGCACTGAAATTATAATCAACAGCTTCTTCAGGGCAAAGGAAGGGAAAACAAAGGAAGGCAGGAGAAAAAATAACACACGAAGATTTTTTCCATAGTGCTCAGAAGAACCCAGTTCTAACCTTTTCCTGGCTCCTTGGACAAGTATTCCAATGTGGTCACCAAAGCCAGGCTTTGCTGAATTCTGGTGTCTTTATGAAACCAATTTCCTTCCCAGCACTGGATCTGCAAGTCAGGAGCAAGGCAGGATCCCTCAGCAGTGTCCACTCAGCTCCCTCTGATCCACTGCCCTCCTTCCCTGGCCTGTCTCAACTTCCTTGATGTTGAGACATGCCACAAGAAAAGCCAAGACTGAATGTTAAATGGGTCCATCAGTGGATCAGGAAGGTTTAGTGTGGGAGTCTGAAATGCTGAGGCCCGAGTTGTGGGCCCTAAGTTGGAGTTGACCTGTGAATGAGTCACAACTCAGCAGAATGTTTTGTTTTTCCTATTGGCTTCATGTTCCAGTGGCAGAACCTGGCCCACCTGTGTCTTTGTAGCTCTGCCCTCACCCAGGTGGTCGTGGTTGGGGTGGTGGGCGAAGCCAGGATTATATCAACCAGGAGCTGATTAGTCAGAAGAGCTTCTTGTTGGGTGTGGTTTCTGTTGGGGCTGGTTGCATCTTGCTGAGCTCTCTCAGTGGTGTCCTTCCATGTGAAGGGCCACTGAGGAGCCATCTCTGTCTGTTGTGTCCAGTTGGTGATGCTGGCACCACAGTGGGCAGCAGGGGAGCTGGGCCCACAGGAACCTGTGGCAGGACTGTTTGAAAGAAGACTTGTGAGGGGATGTTGCTGAGTTCAGTGTTGGCCTGTGTGATCAGGGAACTGATGGCAGCATCAAATGATGTTGGCTGAAGCAGCACAACAGAGTCATTAGGGCATGTTTAGGGTGCAGAAGCCTGACCATCAGTCCAAGTCCCTGCTCTGCTTACTCTCCATTCAGGTCTCTCCTTCCTTGCTCTGAGAGAGCAGCAGGTTGACTTTGATCTCATTTGGTTGCTTCCCAGAAAGATTTTTCAACAGACATTGGAGTATCATAGGGAATATTTCCTTTTTTTTTTTTTTTTCCAAAACTGGTTGAGGTCACCAATTTAAAAGTCAACATTCTATGGAAAATGAAGCCAACAGACGAGCATGAAGTTTAAAGTGTCTATTTTCTTAGTTTTTCTTGGCATGAGCTTACACCTTGGATGTAGAAACAGAGACTAACTTCTCTGAGCAATATAAAAAAGAAAAGTTTGGAGAAATCAGTCTTTCCAGTGCTGTTCTCTATGGAGCATGTCTATCATCCGCAAACTCCTTCTTCAGGTTTCCCGCAGTTACAGAATCTGATTTCTGCTATTGCATTTTTTTTTCCATCATTGATTTGTGTAAATTAAATAGGAAGAAATACCAGCACTCCAGCCAAAAGGAGAAGTGCTGGTTTTACAGGTTCAATATTTCACACAGATTATTCATTCTTCCTTGTGAGTGACTACTTTTCTTTCCTCTCACATTATATTTTTACTGATAGCATTAAATGCTGAATGTAGGCAATATCTTTGATATATGGACGATTTACAACACACACAGAGAACCTTGACAGGATTCTTTTTTTGTTTCTTTATCATCTCGTTCATAAATTACAGCGGCTCCAAAGAGGGGGCTCAGCAATGAGAAATCAGGGCCGCGTTTGCAGGGTGGAAGCATGGTCTATCTGTAACGTATGACCAGCCAAGCTGCATTTGATGCATATATCTCCTGAATACGCTAAGGCAGTTTGCTGATGTCCTGAGGGTTGTATATAGCCTTGTAGGGCAGTTAATTTTTATTTTGCAGTGCCCTCCTGAGTGCTTTCCTTTCTCGGGACAGCTTGGGAAGGAACAAGAGTGAGGGAGAAGCTGACCGGATGAATTCACAGAATCACAGAATGGTAGGGATTGGAAGGGACCTCTGGAGATCATCTAGTCCAACCCCTCTCCTCCAGCAGGTTCATTTAGGCAAGGTCACACAAGAACGCATCCAGACGGGTCTTGAAAGTCTCCAGAGAAGGAGACTCCACAACCTCCCAGGGCAGCCTGTTCCAGTGCTCTGTCATCTCACAGTAAAGAAGTTTCTCCTCATGTTGAGTTGGAACTTCCCGTGTTCCAGTTTATGCCTGTTTCCCCTTTTCCTATCACTGGGCACCATTGAAAAGGGACTGATTGGTAGAGACCCCAGTTGGAGAGTGCAACCTTCCTAGCTAGGATAACAAGGAAGCATGTTCAAAGCATCCACTTTGTGGAGTGGAAAGGCATCTGGAAAGACTAGAGCTGGATGAAGGCCAAGAAGGAGAGCGACAGATGAACTACAAGGTTCCTTCTTCTCCTCCTCCTCCTCTTCCTCCTCCTTCTTCTTCTCTTCCTCTTCTTCTTCTTCTTCTCTTCTTCTTTTTCTTCCTCTTCTTCATTTTCTTCTTCCTCTTCCTCCTCTGGAATAAAAACATTCTGTTTCTTCCTCTGAGTCATAGTAGCAGCAGAGTTGAAGACTTAGCAAATTCCTAAAAGTAGGGGCACGGATTCACAATGGCGTGAATTGAATGCACATGGCATTTTTTCAGCAACCCTTAACCCTGTAACCAGTAAGCTGCTGCTCTGTAAACACAAACTTCTCACCTTGAAGTTAGTCACATGAACACACATTCAAAACACACAAGCAAATGGCCTGGGCTCGGTGGCCGCATATTGAGAAAGTCTTTTATCACTGTTGCACCTCAGCAATGGCATTCAGGGCTTCACAAGTTCTGGGTGCTCTGGGTACACCTGGAGGAAGGCACCATCTAATCACACAGGAGCCCTGGACAAGGAAAACTCAACTTCCATGACCTGCAACCTGTTGGGTTGCAGATTTATGTCACAGACTCTTTCTAGAGGATCATTCCAGAAGACAGTACTATGTGTGTTAGTGGTAAATAGTTTGGGAACTGCATTAATCTTACTCTTCGTGCATCTGTAGCCATTTTCTGCTGTAAGTAGCATTTCTCTGCATAATTTTATACTATCCTCCAGGGTCTGTTACAAACAGAACTTGTGTTTAAAATAGAGTTGTTAATCTGATTCCCTTTTTTTAATTATTTTTCAAGACGTGGGTCAGTGAACATCTCTTATAAAACATTTGTATGTAAAATTGCAGCAGCCTCCTTCATGCTCTCTGAAGTCGTGGTTCCTGCCTGGTTACTGGTTCCTGTGTAAGCAATGAAGTCGTTATGAGTTCGGATAAAAACAATGCCAACACTGACAGCTTTGGCACAGGCTTTCCTACAAAACAATTGCTCAATTGCTCTGTCTCCAAACCTCCTTCCACGTGGCTGCTCCTATGGATGGGTGATCTACCTCCAGCTGGGCCCAGGGACCTCCTTTGCAGATCAAACCTTCAGGAAGACAGAGTTTGCACAGGTTTGCTGGTTAATGAAGATGCACTGGTCTTTCCCAGGTAAGAATGATGGTACGTAAACCACCATTCTAGGTATATAGAATCCTACAGCTGGAGTAAAGAAGGAAGTTTCCTCTTGTTTCCAACCCCTTGTCCAGCCTTCAGGGTCTGCTTCAGTTTTTTCCCTTCTTCTGCAGGGTGGCCCGGAGTCTGTCACTGTATTTCCAATTTGAGCCTGGAGAAGGGCTGCTTTCTCTGAGAAATTTGCTCTTTTCCACCAGATTATAGAATCATTTACGTTAGAAAAGATCTCTAGGATCACCAAGTCCAGCCTTCATCCCAACAACTTCCTGACCCCTAGACCATGTCTCGAAGCACCACATCTACTTGTTTCTTGAATACCTCCAGGGATGGTGACTCCACCAGTTCCCTGGGCAGCCTGTTCCAGTGCCTCACCCTTTCAGTAAAGAACTTCTTCCCAATATCCAATTTAAACCTCCCCTGGCACTACTTGAGGCCATTACCTTTTGTCCTCACAAAAAATACTGCAAACTCGGTCTTGCAAAAAAACCAAGACCTTCTGTCATGACCATGATGATGCTCTGGGTCTCTTCTTGCCTTTTCCTGGAGCACATTTGAGTTTCTTTGGACTTTTCTTTTCTACTTGTCCTTACCATGAGCCATGTGGCAGCATTTTGCAGCTTGTGGAATTAATGATCTGTCAATCCTCCTGGACTGGCCATATATTGATGAGTTGCCCACAGTTCTGCAGATGGACACAGCATGACAGAGATAGTCCCTCCTGTGCTCTGAATTTTTTACGGTACCATAACCAAGTTATTCCATGGTTATCTTATTCCTGTAGGGAATCACTGATTATGAGCAAATTGAGGAAGATATAGTCTGTCTACATGAAGGAGATACTTGTATATATTCTCCCCTTATGAACCTTCCACAGGCTGGTCGTGCTTCCTTGCAAATCACAAATTACAATCACTTAGGATGGAAAAGAGCTCTTGAGATCACCTTGTCCACCTCTCCCGCTCAAGCACAGTCACCTTTTGGAGCTTGCCTGGGACTGTGTCCAATCGTGTTTTGAGTGTCTCCACAGACAGAGACTCCACAACCTCTCTGGGCAACCTATTCCAGTGTTTCACCACCTTCACAGTAAGAAGCCCTTTTCCTGTGTTCAGATTGCATTTCGTGGTTTTTAAGTGGCGCTCGTTGCCTCTTGGCTTGTCACTGGGAACCACCAATAAGAGTCTGGCTCCCTCATCTTCATTAGCTATGGTCAGGTAGTTATGCATATAGCCTCCACCATTTCATTTATAATCCATTTATGCACAAAGATCTCTATCATTCATAATTCACAGCACATGAGGACCAGCTTCAGAAGAGATATGAAGGCAGACACTGCCCCAGACAACAGTGAACAGCAGTTGGCTGAGATTGTCAAATCTGCTCAGAGTGGGACAAAGACGTAAGCATTGCCACCGTTGCTCCCATTTAATTCAGCTACACACCATGTTTGAGAAGAGGTTCATTTGAGCTGAGGAAGTAGCTTCCAACACTGACAATGGTGATTCATGGCAGGAGACTGCCTGAATTCCGGGACGTGGACAGAAGACATCAGTGGTCTCAGTAGGGTCAAGTCAAGGTAGTCACCATCTCAGCTTTACAATCTGTGTTCATTCTCTTGTTGCACTGTTGTTCACATCATGATCATCTTCAGGTTTGTTCCTCCAGCCATATACCAAATCCATAAGTGATTCTGCTAGATTAGGGACCCTGAGCTTACTTCTCTGAGATCACTGTAGGCCAAGCTCCTTCGCCACCTGCCATCCATAAATGGGTTTTCCTGAGCTTGAGATCCTTAAATCCACTGTGTCATAGACAGGCTTAACATGGATGTTGTGTTTGTAACATATTCATCTGATGCTTTCCATGACAAAGACTCATTTTAATGTTTCGCTTCCAGATAACATATCCTTTAACATAGAGCTGCAGACTGCTGTTGATATTCCGTTTCTTCTGAATGAATGTAACTCCAAAAGAACAACTACAAGGCTTGTTACCAAAAGCAAGGTTGCCTTTAATTCTTTGATCCATCTTGAAGCCCTGTCAGATGCTTCTGTTGCCCCTTTCTCTTGCAGAGCTCATGCTCTGGCATGAACCAGAGCCATAATGCATTCAGAAGCAAAAGACCTTAATTTCATTAGTGCTAAATCCCTGGTAGAAGCAAACCCAGTAGACAAAAGAGGAGCTGAGGATTGAGAAGCCAGGGATCAGCCTTCATGGTGACTCACGGGACTCGTGGCAACACATCAGCGCACAATAAAATGTCACACTATGAAAAATCCTCATTGTCTGGCCATAAATCCTTTTCCCAGCTGGGCCATCTCCCTGCCTTCTGCCCTGATAAAGGCCACAGAGCTGTTCAGACTCATTTGTAGAGGTCCCTGAACAACGTGGATTTCAGGAAGGGAGCCAATACCCTCCCAAGCTGGGGCTCAGGAGGTCATCCTTTCACTCTGACAGGATCTGGATTGACATTTCTTTGGAGCTAGGGCTGAGAAGCAGAGTATTAGCCAGCTGGAGAGGCAGAGCAGATGCCTGACTACGTGATACAACAGTGAGAAGGAGGAAAGCGTGGTCTGTAGTCGCTGTCCCAATGATGTACATCACTCTTTCTCATCTTCCATGGCAAAGTGGAGTAGATTCATTGTCAGCACCAGGAAGCTCCTGCTGTTGGATTATCCTGTTACCATGTTGTTGGAGCACTCATGTGGGACAAGCAGACTCACATAATTGCAGGCAAAGGAGAGAGACATCACTTATTGATCTCTTGCTGTTTCAGTAGGTGCTGTAGCCAAAAACCAATTGCAATAGGAAGGAAGGTCCATCTCCCCTACTCCAGCTGTGGTCTCAGCAAGGCGTGTTTTGGAGGGTGGGATCTCATGCTGAAAAAGGCAAAGCTCTGCCTATTTTGAGGATTCCCCAGGGACACTTCACCTCCCGTTGAAATCACCAGAAGATTTTTCCTTGATGCTAGTAGTATACATATAGATAGTAGAAACCACTATCAGGCCATGAAAGGCAAGTTTTTCCTTTGGATGACTTGGGCCTAACAGAAAAGCTGTTTTGTTCCTGCTATGTGGGATGGAAGAGTCCTCAGTCACCCAGCTGGGGCCCTGGAGAACATTACTTTTCCATTTTATGGAGAAGCAGTTCTAGAATAGTCCAGGGAATGGCTGAAGAATGGGGAATTCCCATCTCACTCCAGATGTTTTCCATAATCAGCCCTTGCTCTGGCTGACTGGTTGCATTCAGCTGCCCAGGAGCAGTGCCCAGGATGAAAATTGCATTGTCCATCTGACTGCTTGGTAGCCAAAAATTTTGGACAAGCAACACTGAGCAGTATGATGGGACAACCTTTCCCTGGTGCAAGCTCCTGTCCTTGTCTCTAGAAAGGACAAATATGGTCAACCCAACCATTTTAAGACAGGGCTCCTAGAAATTCTCACAGATAGACCCAGAGTTTAGAGCTAAATAGAGCCGCTGCTTTTATTTTTTCATATAGGAAATAAAACTGATCTCTGTTTAACAGCATCCCACAGTGGAAAAGCCATCAGGTCTGCACTGAATGGATCATTCTTGAAACTGGCCATAGATCTTCCAGTCAAACGGGTTTCCCAGGAGGGCTTCTTCACACCATTAAAATTTGGTGTGGGAAAACATTTGGTTGATATGATGCAAGAGTTAAATGCCTCATTTTGCATCTGGCCTTAATATATTTTTGCTAGGAAGTAATGACTTCATTACAATTTTGGTCTCAAGCAACATTTTTCTTTCCTGTGGACATTATGTTAGCGAAGTGGGACCTCCAGACTTCAAGCTGCATTCTGAGCTGGCTTTGTTGAAGAATTTTGTCTCTCCTAATGCAAAAGGCATCTCTTCACTGCCTACGCTGCATGATGCATTGTGAGAATCAATGGCCAAGCTTGATATGGGAGGTGTAGTTCAGCCAAGGAACAAGGACAGCAGCACAGAGATGGCAGTGGGCAAAATGACATGACCAGAAATGTGTCAAAATGAGGAAGGACTGATGAACAGAGGACGTGACTTCCAGCAGAATACTGATCAAGAACTCAAGGTAAGGCATATATGATTTAGGAATTTATTTAAGTGCCCTTTGGGTTAAAATTCCTGAAGGCAAACAGTCTGGCATGACTGGATCTCTTGGAATTACTAGGCTGCAGAAAATTTTGGAGTGTCAATGTTTTTGGTCCAGTTTGCAAGAAAAAGCCAATCTTGGTATTTTCTTGGGGAGGGGTGTGAATTCTCTGCTCAAATTAACCTCGTCATTTGAGAATGAGCCCTTTCCCAGTTATGAAAGACGGGGTTTGTAACCACTGGAGGTGGAGGGTTGGAGCCTCTGTCACCCATGGCTGCCCTTCCTCCACTCACTCCTTTTGTTATGCTTCCATCTCAGAAAAATTCACCGCTTCCCTCCAGCTCACAGCCAGCAGATCTTGTTATCCTCTTGTGATACAAACTGAAGAGCTCTCTCATTTCAAATTACTGTTCCCAAGCAGGTACTTACAGACAATGATAAATTACCCCTTAACCTTTTCTCCATAACACCAGGCAGCACATGTCTCTCATCCTCAGACGTGTGTCCTCTCCTCGCTCCCGCCATCCTCATCCTCAAACCTTCAGTGGCTCCTGTGGCTCTTCCCTGAACTGTCTGCAATTAAACAGCATCCTACTGGAGCAGAGATGAAGTGAACCAATCACAGAGGCACAGAGGTGCCCAGCCAAATGCAAAGTCCCGTGTGTCCACTTGCTGGGACTGATGCTTGCTCTGCTCCTTGTCACCACCACACATCTGCTGAGTGTTCTTGCTCATGGCAATTGCAAGGCAGTTTGGTGTAAGACCTTCCACAGTTCTTTGCCAAATCACACTTTTTCCCCACAAGGACACCCTCACACCTGAAATATTCCACTCTCCTCATGCTGCCTGTTTCCAAGGGAAATATCAACCAGAACGACCCAAGGACCCAAGGCTGTTGTAGTGATTAGATACCATCAGGTTGGGAAGAGCTGATTCAGGTTGGGAAGAGCTGATTCCCTACCATCAGGTTGGGAAGAGCATGATTCCACCTGTCATGTCAGGACAGGTGGTCTAGAAGAACCCCTTTGGTCCTAATTTCTGAGGTGTTATGAGATTTCTTTAATCTAGTAAAGAAATTCTTTACTGTGAGGGTGGTGAGATGCTGGAACAGGTTGCCCAGAGAAGTTGTTGTCCCTTCTCCGAAAGAGTTCAGAGCCAGGTTGGCTGGGGCTCTGAGCAACCTGCTCTAGTTGCAGACGTCCCTGCCCATGACTGGGGAGTTGGACTAGATGATCTTTAAGGTCCATTCCAACTCAAACCGTTTTGATTCATTCTGATGAATCATTTTGATTCATTCTGATTTCAACTCTTAGACAATATATACATGGAAGAGGACTCCGTAAAGAGATTGAAGTCTCCTTTCAGTTGGAAGGGACCTTTAGAATCCTTGACAAGTTTCTACTCTATCCAATATAGTGTGGAGTTTATAATGTCCTACTCTGGTAACATGTCCTCTCTCTTTTCTCTAGTCCAGGCAAACATGGAAATGAGCCCAAGACAATCCGTCCAGCCATTCTTCTGACATACCTGCTACTCACCTACTGCTACCAGGAGCAGACAAGCAACATCCACTGGTACTTCATCAGCCACCTCCAAATGACACACCATAATGTGTAGGAAGCTTAAATCAGTGGTTGCAAGAGAGCAGTGTGCTGTCGGGGTAGACGAGCCTATTTTACTTTTCTATTACATCTGACAGTTGGACTGGTGCCAGGACAGCATGGTTTCATGATGTGTCTCTAAGTTACAGTTGGACTGTGACATGCGTTATCAGTGTTAATTCTATCCACAAGACATTCAGTGTGAGGAGAAAGATCTCTTTCAGTCTGCGAGTGTATTGATCCGGGTGCACGGGACCCTCAGTGGGAATGAAAAAAAAAAATGCTGGCATTTCTGAAAGGGAAAGAGGGTGCATTGTATTTGGTGGCTGGGAGAAGAAGAAAAGGCTGCTTGTCAAATTCAATGAGTGGTTTCATACGTAGGGAACTGTTTATGGCCCTTTCTAATTGCTGTAATATTCCTGCCTCAGTCACAACTCTTTTTCTAGCTGCTTCACTTGCTCTGACAAATTGGCTGCCAGGAGAAGAGAAAACAGTAAAGTAAATAATTTAAGCAATGAAAGGAAGGGTGACAAATCCTGCTGATTTCTCAATCTCTGCTCTCTGCTTGCAGGAAAGTGTCCAAATGACATGCAAGTTCTAGCCATGCCCTGTCAAGTATCGGCCTATTGACCTCTAGCTGTGGCCAATCTGCTGCACACCTTGAGGGAAAGACTGACTCCTCCCCGTACAATGCATCTCATAAATTGTGCTTTATCATCCATAGGAGCTGGCAGCAAATGTCCTCTTGAGTCCAGTTTGTTATTGAAGCATGAGGGGCAGGTTGCCCTTGGTTAAACTTCAGAGCAGGAAGCATGCTTTGGGGCATAAAGTTCAGCATCGCCTTGAAAATCATGTGCAAGCTCAGAGGTGACGTCCTGGTCCAATGTCTCTCTTTCAAAACAGGTTTCACTGGAAATTGTGTTTGGTTATGGGTTAGCAAAGGACCCATAAACCTCACCTGCAGTCAGACTGTGAGCTCTTCCAGCTGAGCGCTTTCCCCAGGGGGGGAAACTTCTATTCGAGGCCAAAATCTCCTTTATCATCTATAAACACTCACAAAATAGTTTCTGGAAAGTCTGGGGGCTCATTCCAGGTGTCTAAGGGTAGGTTTTGTCCATTTGGAAATCAAACTTTGACAAAGATGTAGATAGTTAGTGGGACTCACTGCCTTGGACTGGTAGAATGTGAGGCATGAATAGACATCTACAAAAGAATCATAGAATGGTTTCAGTTGGAAGGGACCTTTACAGGCCATCTAGTCCAACCCCCACTGCAGTGAGCAGGGACATCTGCAAATAGAGCAGGTTGCTCAGAGCCCTGTCTAATCTGATCTGAAATGTTTCCACGGATGGGACTCCTACCACCTCTCTGGGCAACCTGGGCCAGTGTTTCACCACCCTCAGCATCAAAAATTTCTTCCTTCTCTCTAGTCTAAATTTCCCTCTTTTAGTTTAAAACCATCAGCCCTTGTCCTGTCACAACAGGCCCTGCTAAAAAGTCTCTCTCCATCTTTCTGACAGGCCCCTTTAAGTACTGAAACTTCACAAGAAGATCTCCCTGGAGCCTTCTCTTCTCCAGGCTGAACAAGCCCAACTCTTTCAGCCTATCCTAATGGCAGAGGTGCTCCAGCCCTCTGATGATTTTTGTGTCCCTGCAATATATATGGACAGGGGAGACTGATGTGCATGAACCCTTCCTTGAGACAGCAGACAGCCCTGGCTGCTTGTCCTCTAGCGAAGCAGCAGATCTGCAAGCAGAGGGCCAGCTGTCCTCCAGCATCAGTTTGGCAGTTACAACAGGCTACAACCCCACAAAGCACTATTTCCACTATTTAGAATAAAGAAAAACAACAAACCTCTTTCTTTGAATATATTTTACTTCCCCCCAACATCTGGAGATTGTTGGATGCCCAAGTACATCACCACTTTATCCTAAGGAAGAAAATTCCTCAGCGCCTGAACCTTTGAAGAAAAACGGCAAGAGAATTCTTATTATAGAAAAATGGACAAAAAGGTTTGTTATATTGGTGGNGTCCCTACAATATATATGGACAGGAGAGACTGAAGTGCACGAACCCTTCCTTGAGACAGCAATGAAAAATGGGCAAAAAGGTTTGTTATATTGGTGGCTTGGTGGAGAAGAGCTCTCAGGAAGCACACACAGTGCTCTCATTATACTGACCAGACTGACTGGAGTGCCTAGGTGGGAGTACAAATGCCTTTGAACTTGCCTGGTTGTTAACGACCCACGCTTGGCCTATTGTCTGCAAGTTGCTGCTAGTGGTCTTTTGTCACAGTAACCCATCTTTCCTGCAGCAAAACATAGAATCATAGAATAATTAAGGTTGGAAAAGACATCTAAGGTCATCAAGTGCAACCGTCAACCCAACACTACCATGACCCCTAGACCATGTCCTGAAGTGCCACGTCTACACGTTTTTTGAACACCTCCAGGGATGGTGACTCCACCACTTCCCTAGTGTCATCATGATCTGGTGTCTCTATAGTATGGATCACGAGGATTTGGCTGCACACATCCTTGCAACACAGAATGGAAGGAGGGGTAATTTCAAAATACTGTAAGTACCCATTGAATTCTTACAACGGTCTTCCCTTCTTTCTCCTGCTCCCCTTTCTTGATGCCCAGGGGAGCACGGTTAAGAAGTGGCTTTGGGACTGAAGATGGGAGGAAGCCACTGCCTAATTCTTTAAAGGCTCTGAGGTGCTCATCTTTTTATGGGTTTCTTTTTTGAGGATCTGAGTCTTACACTGCATCTTCATTGCCCAGTGAGTGAAATCTCTGCTGCTTGGTGCCTTGATGGTCCAAGTGGTACACACATTAGTCCATTCGCAACTCCCTTCAGGAGTGAGGAACCTCTGGAACTAAACCCAAGCATTGTTCTGAGATATTTAACCCCAGGGAGAATGTCCTATAAGCAATAGAGCTTGCTCCCGACTTCCAGTCCTCAGCACTATCCCATCAAGATTTGGACTACCTGAACTTCCTTCACCCCCATGCTTTCACACCGCAAGGTGGGCAACATATACCTTCAGCGTCAAGCAGTAGCTCTGATCACAACACAGGCATTGTTTTATTTTATGTTCTTTGGTCTGGAAACACATACATTGAAAATAATAATTACATGCCAGCTAGAGGGGCCTAGAGGAGAGGAACCACTACAGGGGGTTAGCCTTAGCAGTGTAGACATGAGCTGCTCTGCACCAACTGGTTGGAAGGACCTCCATGGTTGGAGGATTTCAACACATCTTATGTATCTGCGGACTTTCTGGAGCAGCTTTCCAGAGGCATCTAGGAGTCTGAAGAGAGATAGCTATAGAGATTCTTTGAAACAGGCATTTTTCCAAATCCCAGTAGGCATCTCTGCATCTCTAGGTACCTGAGTGCCTTTAGAATTTTCTGTTTCCATTTCAACAGTGGAAAGGAACTTCTAGCACCTCCAGACTGCAGAGCTGCAGGGATGATACATATGAGTTGCTTGTATGAGTTGCTCAGCTATTATGTCTTCCTTGCAACTTGTTCAGAGTTGAAGACAAAAGCTGTGCCCTTAGAGCAGTTGAGTTGGTTTAATCTTTGTCCTTTCCCTCCAGTGTCAACTCAGAAGTCACCTGTGATCCTCCAGCCAGTTACCATGGGACAATAGAAAATGCTCAGTGAATTCTTCTCATCCATACTTGGATGGAAGGAGGGACTAGAGGCTATGGCTTCCCAGTTACAAGACGCTAGCACCAGTAATCCCTTCTGCTCACATACATGGGGGTCTAACTTGAGTTACAGGCCACCCGGAAAACTGGGATAGTCTGGTTCAGGCAGAATGTTCAAAGGTAGGAGGAGAGCAGCCCTTCTCCCCACTCTTCCTGCAGCGTCTTGTGAAATTGATTAGCAAACACACACTGAGAAGAAAATAGGAAGATTAAGAAATGGAATCTCCGTTTCGTAAGAGAATGGTTGGCTTGATGAGGGGGAAAAGAAAAATTATAAATGCCGAAGTCTCTCAGCAGCATGCTGTCTCCAGTGGAATATCAGAAAAGGGCTAAAAAACTAGGAGAAAGACTGAGATTTAATATTGTTGTCTCCAGTGCAAAGAGGCAAGGACAAGTAGGTTGCAATTTCCTCTGCAAATCCCAGCTCTTAGGTGAGCTCTAACAGGGCAACACAGGAGAAGAGATGTCTCCATGCCCTAAAATTGAGGGGTAGATGACCTCTTCTCCAGATCAGAGAAGTTGTTGCAATTGACTTCCCACCTGTACCAAGTGTTTACAATATTTTCAAGAATCTGGACTCCTCTTCAACCCTGGGGGTGTAAGGTTCATCTCCCCCAACCTGAGGCATGCAGACTGCAAACATCACCACCTGAGTTGATCACTTTTGGCTCACCTGGCAGTCAGCAGCAAGAAATCCGCACTCCCAGTGGGTGACCTGTTTTGCAGCTGATTTTGGTGGGATGAATCACGCCATAGAAGTGCTATCGACTATAGAGAGAGCTGAGGATGAATATTGCTAATGGAGATGTCGCTGTGAGCACTATGCAGCGTAAGGTCAAGAGAGAGGCAATCAGCGTGAAGCACCTATTCTGCAAATGTCGGTTCCTTATTTCCCTATGGATAGAAATAACCTCTGGCATCTATGGGGGGTGATCTTACATGCTATAGGCACCTCTCTCCCTTGCACAGAGACGTCAGATCTGGCAGCACAGTGGAGCAAGTGACATGAATTTGGGGGGCACTAAGAAGAGTGTGACCAGCAGCTGGGGGAGTTTTTCCTTCCCTTCTACTCTGCCCTAGGGAGGTCACCTCTGGAACATTATGTCCAATTCAAGAGTGACAAGGAACTACTGGAAAGAGTCCAGCAGAGTCTCCAAAGATGAGGAGGGGACCAAAGCATCTTTGTGCCAAGGAAAGGCTGAGAGCCCTGGGGCTGTTGAGCTGGAGGAGAGAAGCCTCAGAGGGGATCTGATCAATAGCTAAGGGGCAAGGTGCAAGAAGGTGGGGCCAGAATCTTGTCAGTGGTGCCCTGCAACAGGACAAGGGGCAAGGGGCACAGACTGGAACCTAGGAAGTTCCATCTGAGCAGGAGGAGAAAGTTCTTTGCTGTAAGGGAGGCAGGGGCTGGCTGAGGCTGCCCAGAGAGGTGGGGGAGTCTCCTTCTCTGGAGAGATTCCAAAGGCATCTGGATGTGATCCTGGGCACCCTGCTCTGGGTAACCCTGCTGGAGCAGGGGTGTTGGATGAGATGATCTCCAGAGGTCCCTCCCAACCCCTATCTTTCCTTGATTCTGCGAATTGCTCCTTATAGTCATAACTGTGTTATGCAGAGGAGCAGCACATGGATCTGGATCACTTCAGAACATCTGCTCTGTGTACAGGTTTCCTTACGTGGTGCAGCTCCTTTATCGCTGTCCTGATGCAGCAGAGTTGTACAAGTGAGATAGATAAATCATTGCTGTGTGTCTGCTACTCCTGCTCATGAGGTTCTCCACTTGGGAGGTCCCCAGCACCCCAGGACCAGCAAAGGCAAACCCCAAGGTGTCTGAGGTCTCTGCTGGAGGGGCAGTGAGGTAGAAGGAGATGACCTAAGGATTCTTTTGTCTCTTTGATGTATATTTTGGGGTGGACTTGTATCCCTCCCTCCCTTCAACTATTCAAATAGGGTATGTGTCATAAGAAAAAAAAAAAAAAGAGAGAGAAAAAAAGAAATAATCAGATGTGGGAAGACCCTCCCTGTCTTCCTGAAAATACCACTCCACTGGAGAATGAAGGGAAGGATTGTTTGGGTTCTCGCAATCCAAGGCACTTGGCTGGAGCGTGGCACAAACAATCCTTTTAATACCAGGCATGACCTGGCCTGCTCACCCCTCTCTCCCAGTGCAGGGCTTGACATTTCAGGCCATGCTGCATGAGATCACTCTCCGTTTGACCCAGAATGGTTGGGTAGAGAAACACTCACCCAGCTATTCCCAGAAGTGCTCATTTTGCAAGGCATCAGTCGCAGTGAATTAGCTGCCAGTCACAGAGGGAGATACGGCTGCTAATGGAAACTTCCCATCCAGCAGCGCAAAACTCATCATTAATATTATCGCTAACATTATTTTTCATTATTTTTAATTTATCCCTCTGAGGCACTGAGGTCAGGATCAGGGTTCAGCCGTTGTTTGACTTTCCAAAACACAGTGGTGAGTAACACCCCCTGCCTGGTCAAGCTTACAGCCTTGATCTGCTTTGCTGGAATTTTCAAAGGGATTTGATGAGTTGGAGAAGATGAGCATTGACCTCCTTCTCCTTTCTCCTCACTCCTTGTGGCAACCCTTTCTTCAGCCATGTGCTTGTGAGAGGTGAGAACTGCTCTGGCTGTAGGTCATCTAGCTCTGCAATGGCCACCTCCAGCCATGGACAGTTGCCCAGAGCAGGAATAAAACTCCAGAGAACTGAGTTATTTCCGTTGTTGTTGGCCGTAACTACACCCGTGGCCGACCAGGGCCATCAGGGCTGAGGCACTCAAGGGGTGCAGCAGCTCCAACAGAGTTGGGACCTCTTGCGTTCACACCTAACGCCTGATGTGATGTTTAGTCTTTGCCTATTGGCTCCCTCCCACTTTTGGCCTTTCTCAGAGGTGAACAATTCACATCACATGCAGCTGGTCAATGTGGATGAAAGAGTCTGTTGGATGATAACTAGTTTATCCTTAGGGATGGGTACTGAAATATTGCCTTCAATCACACATCTGTGTTTTCTCAGTTCAAGGAGATGGAACTTCCTATTTGATTCTGGAAATAGAAAGGAGTTGAAATTTTAAGGAAAAACAAAAAACAAACCACTAATTAAGAAAAGGAAACCCCAGTTACACGCCAAGGTTTCACTGTTGGTCAGACACAAGCCGTAATTTCAATAAGCAAAGGACAAAACTAAAACAAAAAGAACCTTTTGTGGTGAATGTGGCGTACTCTGCTTTAATTCTGCATATTAACACAGACAGGGAAGCTGCAAACAGTATTTACACCCTCACAGCATTACCAGCCAATGATGATGGCCCACAGTAGTCCCAGATCAAACAAAGCCTCCCATTGCTGAGGTCTGTGGTGGCTGAGGAGCATCTTTGTGTTTAGTTGGGTGGAAAGAGGAATGAGAGTCGGGGAGGAATGCATTTCATCATTGGGTTGGCTCAGTTGAGTGAAGAGGAGGAAGATGTTCTGATGACATGTTCTTCACCCTAGGAATGATATAGTTTTTAAAGGCTTAGTTGGAAAAACTCCCTTGAAGGTTCACCTATCCTGCAGTGGGACATCATATGGAAGAGAATAGGACACAATAAAACAGTGGAAAAAAAAAAAAAAGGAATTTCTGTCTGAGGGAAGTTCCAGTATCTCCTGTTTGCTCCTGTTCTGAGTCAGGATGATGCAAAACTGAAGTATTAAAAATAAATAAATGAATAAATAAACCAGAACTCGTAATAATTTTTTCCCAAGAAATAACCAAATATTTCACCTCAGCCTACCCAGAGAAGTGAAAAGAGCTGACATGCCAGAACTGAAGCTCTGTGTTTGTTTAAATTATCCTAAATATCACTTTTTTTTAATGTGTGTCATGGTTTCAGGACAGGGTTTCTTGGCCAGAGCCCATTTTTTAGGTCTACCTGTAGACTGTAACCAGTCAGTGGCCCAGGAACCTGGTCTAGCAGAGGAGGGTGGAACTAGACGATCCTTGAGGTCCCTTCCAACCCAAACCATTCTATGATTTGCCTATGTGTGTGTGTGTATGTGTCTTTGCTCTGATCCCAGGTGTATTTTCCATATGTGTAATTTGCATATACATATTTTACATATATGTACCTTTTGCCACAGATTTTCAGATTCGGCTCAGGTCAACTCCAGGGCTTTCTCTGATTGCATCCCAGGCAAACTCATATTGAGACAAAGGGAAGCTTTGCAAGTTAAAATGACTTTACAAGAAATGAGTGGGTTTGACTTCATTTCCTTTCCAGCTGTCCTGTCTGGCACCAGAATGCTGCCAGCTCTGGCTGACAGCACAACACCAGGCTGAAACATCTGAAACATCAAGAGTTACTAAGAATTTGAGTCATTTTGTGTCTTTTTCTAAAGGGGATGCTACTACAGACGGAGGAAGAAGGTAGAAGAGGTGACTGAAATGCCCACTGGAGAGTAAATGAGGTATGTTGGCTCGTCCCTGTCTCTGAACACTTGTTGGAGTATTAATGATCTTTCCTCCTCCAGGGGATTCATGCAAATGAATCGCTGTGAGCTCTCTCATTTGCCGCACTGATTTGTTAATTCAGACTGAGATATAAATATTTACCTCCTTTTCTATATCATCTGAGGAACTTTCAGCTCTGATTGTAGATGTGGCTGTTTATTCATAGCAGCACAGTGCAAGCAGCTCTCAGCTCACCAAGTCCGGTCCCTGGTTGGCCCAGGTGACCTCAGAAGCTGCTCAGTTATCTCCTTCTCCCCATCCCAGCCACCCATGTTTTTGGTTGTATATCACATTCTTTATCTTCCTACTGAACCAACCTTCTCCAGAGTGGAGATGCAGCTTTGCTCCATCTAACACCCTATTCATAAATCTTCTGTCTCCAGCCATTCACTTGGCCTTAGCTACTCCAGAGAGCACTGACATGACAGTCAATCCTGAGTGCATCTGTGGAAGTTCTGCAAATCCTTTTTGGCATCACCAGATGTTTCTGAGACAACGAGAAAGTGATTTTAAGGAAAGAGGCAGAGGGAGGAGTGTGTTTCTCTGTGGTGGATGAGACCAGGACATAAGACTGACAGAGCAACTCTCATTCCCAAGTTTCTTCATTCCCAAGCATGAAATTCCTCATTGTAAGAGGACCTTCCTGCTCAGTCTTACGGTGGAGAGGTGGTGTGGTTTTGGGTGGCCATTTTGCATCTCTTGGGGATGCTGGGCCTAGCAAGGAATCACTTCTCTGAATAAAACAAAACCACGGTTTGCGTCTTTCTTGTGCCTGCACAGAGCAGGCACAGCTTGCCAGGATATCATATCATGTCCAACCTTCATCTTTCCTCTGAATCTGCAAGGAGTGAGAAAAGAACACATCATTTCATTGCAGATATGGGATGCTGGCTGTGACGAGAAGGACCCTGTTGTAGTAACCCACTAGATGCAGAAGACCCAGGATCTGTGTCAGTGCATGGCTGTCCTTCCAGATCCATCTTGCCCTTCCCTAGCTTCTGAGGAACCCAAGGATGAAATGATGCTGTCAGTGAACAGCAGAGCTCCCTTTCCCTCAGGACCCCACTCAGTGTGTGATGCATAGCAGAGACAAGCTTCAGCACTTGGACAGGGTTTTGTGGCTTAAATCACTGTTGAGTGTCCAGTAGATGTATGGGAGGGTATGACCGCAGTCTTAGTCTCCAAAGCAAGACCTGGAGATGTTGGCAAGCCACCATGGGATCGGATGCACCATAGCTCACTGCTGAAGACTAGTGGCTCGTGGGGTTGTTCATCCTGGAGAAGGCTCCAGGAAGACTTTATTGTGTTCTCCCAGTATCTAAAAGAGGCCTACAAGAAAGATAGAGAGGCATTTTTTTATCAGAGAGTGTAGTGATAGGATGAGGGGTAGTGGTTTAAAACAGAAACAGGGAGATTTAGACTAGATATTAGGAAGAAATTCTTCACACTGGAGCAGGTTGCCCAGAGAGGTTGTGAATGCCACATCCTCGGATGTGTTCAAGGGCAGGTTGGATGGGGCTTGGAGCAACCCCGTCTAGTGGGAGGTGTCCCTGCCCATGGCAGGGGGGGTGGAATTAGATGATCTTTAAGGTCCCTTCCAACCCAAACCATTCTATGATTCTGTGATTCTATGACTCTGGAGCCTGGTGCTGTAAGGACAGGATCTCAGTGCACACTGATGCTTAGCACCAACAGGATCTCTTACTGTGTTTGCCACAGCATCATCCAAGTGCTGGAGCTCACTTACTCTGTGTCTTATGGATCTATAATTTTGGGAAGGATGGAGGGCAAGCCAACAGTTGGAGGATCACACCAGCATGCTCTGGCAAATGTCTCTACCTTTGCATGGTAGCTAGAGCACAGGAAGTTCCACCTCAACATGAGGAGGAACTTATTTACTGTGAAGGTTCCAGAGCACTGGAACAGGCTTTCCAGAGAGGCTGTGGAGTCTCCTTCTCTGGAGACTTTCATGACCCATCTGGATGCGTTCCTGTGTAACCTGCCCTAGATTATATAATCCTGCTTGGCAGGTGGGTTGGACTCAATGATCTCCAGAGGTCCCTTCCAACCCCTAATATTCTATGATTCTATGATTCTATGGTGGTGATGGCTGCTGCCAACGAGTAGATGTGAAACAACCTGCCTGCCTGAAGAGGCTGTAGGAGTTCGCAGGGAGGAAAAGGGAAGAGGGTAATGAAAGCAGCATTTGGTGAGGCAGCACATGTGCGAGTTTCAAATGTCTCCTTGTGCCTGCAGGGCTGGTTGCTGCTCGTTGAACCAGGCTGCTAATTTCCAAATTGATACTTACTCTAATCCCATCCCTGAAGGCACCATTATGGTGCATTCAGTAATGGGCTATTATTTGGGCCTGTTGCAGGGGGGCAGGAGAAGGAAAGGAGGAGGGAGGGTTTTTTGGAAAAGCACACTGATGTTGGAACGAATCAGCATCATGATGCTCCTTCCCCAGCTTGCAAAGCGATTAGGCTGCTTTAGAGCTATTCGCTCTCCTCTAGTTTGTCTGCACCCTTGTTTTGGGGAGGAATTTTATTGCCTCATAAAACACTTATCACTGGCAATCAATATTGATTTTAACATAACATTTTATTTTAAGACTCCTTTTGTTGTTTTGCATTCACCCGGCATGTTAATAAGGTTTACAAAATCCATGATATTTCCTCGTTTCATAAAATCTTATTGTGATAATTACCTTGCTCTGTTGACAGATAGTTGTGCCTGAATTATACAAAGAGCACTACTGTTATCAGCTTCTCTTCCATCTCTTTGAAGAATGCTTTCCTACTTTGACAAGCATTAGGTGGATGAATAGAGAGTAAACACTGAGAAATATTGACTTTATCCCACGTAACCTTCGTTCCTTTTTTGCCTCATGGAAAAGAAACTTCCAAATGCCACCCAAGGCTTTCAGGTAATGTGACCTTTACCGCAAATATGAAATCAAACAAATGAGAAAGAATAATGGCTAAGCCTTCAGGACAGAGCATGCGCTACATGTCTGTCTGTTCTGCCCATCTATACCCAACAGAGCACAGAAACAACTGACCAGCTCTGGAGATGCCAAGGGAGGAATGTCTCTGGGAAAACCCTTCCCAATGAAAGCACTTCCATGAAATTATGTCTACTTTTGATCCTTCTGCCTTCAGGACATGTCTGCTAGACAGAGTGATTTGTTCCTCTTTTGTCATGTTCACGCTCCAGTTTGACTACAACCATGGTGATGTCTGTTGTCAATTTTGGTATCACATCAGCCAAAGTCGTGTGAGGTGTCCCATCCCTGCAGTGTGCTACCCTTTTTCTTGTGCCTGATACCACAATATTTCCCAGGCTCCTTTTTGCTGCCTTCCAGGAGTTGGACATGGGGACTCTCATCACCCTCCAGGCCAGATGGAGGGTTGTCAAAGCAAGGAATTGAGGTCCTGAGCTGCCCCTGTTGGAGACTTGCATACAAAGATACTTTTCAAACTCATGGTAGGAAAGGGAAAGGCTGGGAGACATGCATGGGGAATAGGTGAGACCATCACAGGAGTTGCACAGTTGGACAATGAGAGGGAAAACCGAGAGGAGGACTGTATCTGACAGCCTTTAGCTGCCCCTAATTAACACTGTAGAAAGAGAGTTCAAGGAACACCAAGCTTACTGCATGCTGTGACATAATGCATTAGTTAAACTCATCATTATTTTTAATTTCTCTCCTTTCTCAGGGGTGATGCCTCCAATGGGTCATCTCTTTATGGATCAGACTACCAAAGTCACTGCTTGTAGGATTCTCTCCTGCAAACAACGCCCAAAATAAACATTAGTGGTTCCTTTCCATCATCCTGAGACCTTGCATCCCCTACAAATTATCCCCGTTGTCTGTCACACATTACTTCAAACCTGTGGACAGCCTTGATTTCTGAACTTCCAGAGACACAGTGAGGTAGAAACGTAACAGATAAGACTATCCTATTTCGGATGATCCCCATTAAACAGTACTTTTCTCAATCCCTCACGGGATGCTTTGTTCTGTATCTATCCTTTAGTTGGCTGTTCCCAGGCATTTGCTTCTCAGTTGTTAAACAGCCCACTGGTGAGTTGATGGGCCCTGCACTAAGCCAGCCAGTGTGAGACCAAGACTTAGTACCACACAGCCCAAGGGTTTCCGGATGTTACAAAGAAGAGCCGGCCGCTTCTCTGGGACTAGTCTTTGGAGGCCTGGGCTTGCCCCTGATTTGCCCCTGCAATGCTGGGTGCTACCAGCAGCCATCAGAATAAAGCAAACAGGATGGAAGCGCTGCATGTGCCACATGAACTTTGCAAGAGATTCGCTCTGTGGAAACCTTAGATAAGAGGCAGGGAGAAGAAAGACTGTGTGCATTTGTCTCCTTTTAAAGAAAATATCTGTCCTGGCAGGCTTTAATGTCTGAGCTACAAGTGACTTACACACGGGCAGAGACATGGCTATGATGAATTAAACAAAATAGCAACACAATTCCTTCCACCAGATCATGAGTTCGAAGTTTCTCATCTCTGTCAAGACTGTCTGTGCATTTTCTATCAGGGAAACAGCAATGTCCAAGAGGGAATAAACATTTAATTAACAAGGGAAACTGTTCTGGGTGGGCACACAAAATGGGAGAACAAGTATCACTTCCCCCAGATACTAGAAAGAGAAACGGCTCACAGAATACCAGGATCATAGAGTGTTAGGGGTTGGAAGGGACCTCTGGAGATTATCTCATCCAACCCCCCTGCTCCAGCATCTCACCCAAACCAGGATTTTGTACAGGAACATTTGAAATCTCTTCAGAGAAGGAGACTCCACAACCTCTCTGGGCAGCCTGGGCCAGGCTCCGACACCCTCACAGCAAAGAAGTTTTTCCTCATGTTTAGATGGAACCTTCTGGGTTCCAGTTTGTGCCAGTTGCCCCTTGTCCTGTCGCTGGGCACCACTGACAAGAGTCTGGCCCCATCCTCTTGACCCCCGCCCTTTAGATATTTATAAACATTGGTAATATTCCTGCTGCCCTGTCTCAGGTCTCAGCATGCACCAGCCACAAGGGATTGAGTTGTGCAGACACAAGACACCCAACACACAACAGAGAGTCTAGGGAGAGGGAAAGAACAACTCAAGATGCCTCAAAGCATCCCAGGTAGCATTAGAATCATAGAATCATAGGAGTTGGAAGGGACGTCTAGAGATCACCTACTCCAACCCCCTGCCAGAGCAGGATCACCTAGAGCAGGTCGCACAGGAACACATCTAGATGGGTTTTGAAAGTCTCCAGAGAAGGAGCCTCCACAACCTCTCTGGGCAGCCTGTTCCAGTGCTCTGCCACCCTCAAAGTAAAGAAGTTCCTCCTCATGTTTAAGTGAAACTTCCTATATTGAAGCTTGTGCCCATACCTCTTGTCCTGTTACTGGGCACCACTGAAAAAAGACTGGCCCCATCTTCCTGACAGCCACCCCTCAAGTATTTGTGTGCATTAATAAGATCCCCTCTCAGTCTTCTCTTCTCTAGCTGAGAGTCCAACATCTGGACCCAACCCAATGTCTGGGCTCCCTTTGGAGTCAATGAGGACTGACTGGCTTCTCTAGCAGGCAGCTGACCTCACCACTCTGAACTTGCATCAATATTACACATAAAAGGGACAGAACCCGTTCTCTGGCCTGAGAGGAAAGTGGCATGACATGACTCAGCACCACCTGAAGAAACCTTGCTCCCTTCTCTCCCTCCCTCAAAAAGGTGTGTCTGTGTCCATTTTGCCTTCTAGGAAGAGCCTCTGGTCTGTGGTGCCCCCATACCTCTTCCCAGTCTTGAGGAGGCCATGCACTAGTGGAGGTTTGGTGGAAAGGCCCTGTTTGGTTTGCTAGGTAGGGACTGGCTCAATTCCTGCAGACCCTTGGTAGCTTGGACTAGAGTCGTGCATTTCATGAGTGAGCAGTAGATGTACCAAATCCTATCTTTACCTTGCTAAATGGGTCAGTTTGGGTATTTAACACAACAATGTTATGGCTGGAAGGTAAAATATCATATTTAGATATTGATTTTCAGCTTTCCTAGTCACTGCAGGAGCCCAGCACATTGGGGATTCTCTCTGCATCACCTCATATCATGTGAAACTCCTTGAAAAAAAAAAGACTCCTACGCTTTTAATTTATTTGGCAAGTTTGGGGAGGTTGGCTGGACATTCATGATCCATAATTCATGATCTCTGGGACTGTAGGGGACGGACTCCAAGGTGGCCTTTTCCATCCATGTGTCCCAGTGCTCTTAGGTGAAGCATTGCAGAGCTCTCCTCGTTATGCCCAGCCAGGTGGAAAGAGACATGGGGCACAGCAAAGCTCTTGCAAGTACGTTAGGCACGGAGTGATTTCTGGACACCTGGTCTTTTATTCACAGTGAACTGCCACCAGGACTAGAAATAACTCAAAGCTGCACAGTTGAGTGGAGGGTTGTGTCCATCAGAGCCCATCATCACTCTTACGACACAAAGCCAGGGCTGGAAAGCTCAACACGTCTTGTGCAAATGGCTTGACACATCTGAGTGACTGGGATCTGCAGACCCAGCCAACACGCAACCCCACATTACCGTTGGATTTGCTACCTCTCCTCACAGCTGGGAACTCTGGAGGGGAGTTTCTTGTAGCTGCATTTAAGCAGGCACAGATGGCAAACCCAGCTGCTTGTTCTTTTGCTCTCCTTGGCACTGCAGCAACGGCCCTCGGTCAATTAACAGTTATTGCTGTGTGGCTGATGGTTATCACCGGTTGGCAGTTCCTACCCCCACCACCATGTAACAGCCATGCCGGAGTACAAGCAAAGCACCGTAGGCCAGATGAGAGCTGGTTCTTGGATGGCAAGTCCTGCAAAGTGCTCTGGGCTTTGGTGACAGCAGGTGGCTTCCATTGTTGATGATTTCCAAACCACAGTGATGTTGTAACTGGGTGGTTCAAGTGATAATGGTTCACTTAACGTGGGGAAGTACAACAAACCAGAGGGTTATGCTGTCCTGGTCCTGCAGTCCTACATCCAGAGCGACCTGGACAAGCTGGAGAAATGGGCCAACAGGAACCACATGAAGTTCAAAAAGAAATCCTGCACCTGGGGAGGAACAACCTCAGGTGCCAGTATATGCTTGAGGCCCACAGCTGGAAAGCAGCTTGACATAAAAGCACCTGGGGGTCTTGGTGGACACCAAGTTGACCATCAATGCCATCTCTGGCATTGATGACCATCTCTGTCCTTGCTGCAGAGAAGGTGAATGGTATCATGGGTTACATTGCCAGTAGGCTGAAGGAAGTGATTCTTTCCCTCTATTCAGCACTGGTGAGGCCACACCTGGAGGGCTATGTCCAGTGCTGGGCTCCCCAGTACAAGAGAGACATGGACACAGTAGTGAAATTTCAATGAAGGGCCATAAGGATGATGAAGGGACTGGAGCATCTCTCCTATGAAGAGAGGCTGGGAGAGCTGGGAATGTTCAGCCTGCAGAAGAGCAGGCCCAGGGAAGTCTTATGAACGCATATAATATCTGAAGGGAAGGTACAAAGAGAACAGAGCCAGGCTCTTTCCAGTGGTGCCCAGTGGTGGAACCAGAGGCAATGGGCACAAACTGAAACACAGGAGATTTCTTCTGAACAACAGGAAACACTTTTTTTTGCTGTGAGGGTGACTGAGCACTGGCACAGGTTGCCCAGGGAGGTTGTGGAATCTCCATCTTTGGAGATCTTCAAAAGCCATCTAGACATGGTCTTGTGTAACCGGCTCTAGGTGGCCCTGCTTCAGCAGATGGTTGGACCAGATGACCTCCACAGGTTCCTTCCAACTTCAACCATTGTGTGATTCTGTGGAGTCGTAACAACCAGCTTTTATATCAAAAACTAAGTTCTACATCCTCCAAAGGACCAAAACAACACTGTCAAGAACCGACTTTCTGGTGGTTCCAGGACGTTCTGGCTCATCTCTCGCAGCACCTGCGTAGAATCGGGATTTAAGGAAGGTCAGGAGAGAGAGGAGGGGGGAGTGGACACTCACATTGCATCACGAGTCAGCATTGACATCCTTCAATCTCAAATACATGGTGAATGGTTCAATGTGTTTCTGGGATTCAAGGGCTCAGGCTCACGGCAGCAACCACCGTAATATCTGCCAAATGCTACTGTGCTGATGACAGCACAGAGGAGAAGAGGGTTACTGTAGTGAGTTGTTAAATTGACTTCTCAGGTTGTGATATGATCCCGTACCACAATGGTCCCTAGGGAAGGTGAGGGGGATTAGACCTTCTTCAGAGTGTGGGTGTCTCATGGTGCATACATTTCATTACCCTCACCTCGTATTCTGATTTCCTTTCCTCTGCCACACCCAAGAACTAATTTGATTATTTTTTTCTTGCATACTATTTTGCATAGGGATTTGTGTGGAATTTTTTTGTGATTGTCTTGTGGAACAGAAGCTGGGGGGAAAAAAGGGACTCAACTTGATTGAGCAAGATGGTAGATCCCAAAAGCAAGCTTTGCTAGTGTCCAGGGGCAAGCCTTAACATGCTGGAAACTCCTTAGCTCAGTGAAGTGTCACCGTGGCATGGAAGCACCTCCTGAACTCTGCAGAGAAATCACCGAGCAAAGGTCAAAGACAACTCCAAAACATCCTCCAGTAAATGTCACTGCATTCCTGCATGATGGCATTTTAATGAGCACCAACTGTTTGCTTTTTGTCAAGATTTCCAAATAAGTGAGGACAATATGACACTGGAAGGAAAAGAATCATATTTAGGCCATTTCATAATGTCTATAAATATTCCTCCCTCCAAAAGTTAATAACTGCAATTAGGAGCAAAACGAGACTGTTAAGCTCTGATAGCTGTCAGATAAGTGTGCTGTGAACTTCTAGAGAATTTAAGGAGGTCTGTAAGTCACCACGAACAGGCACTGTGCTAAGGAAAGAGTTAACAGAAAGCCACAGATGCTGATTTTAATGGCCCATTGATTCACTTCTCCTTGTGTTCTGGAGGACTTTCCATAATCACACAGACACTGGTTTGGAAACCTTCTAGCTGAAGCAGCCTGTCAGCAGATGGGCAAGGGGACCCCTCTGGAACAGTCAACAGTGGGTTGAAGGCCAAGCCACTAGTCTCCTTGGTTTAAATGAGCAGCCCAGGCTGACCTTTGGAGATGTTGTCTTGTCCATAACCTGAAGGTCACCACCTACTCCCAAATACACAGAGCTGTGAAACAACCTGCAATTATAAAGTCAGAGACTTCCCATCATTCTTGGCTTTTGACACCCTGATGATAGAGTTCATCATCCTAGCTGCTCCCCATAGCACTGTTGAGAACAATTTTTCAGTGCTGATGCATGGGACAATGGCTTCATGCTCTTAGTGTGCTTGGTCATCTCCTCCTAGGGCAGTAGCAGGGACAAGGTGTTATTTATCCATTGACAATGCTGGCCCAGTGCTGGCTGCAGTGCACCTGTTGGGAAGACATCACTGTTGAAGATCATAGAATCACAGAATGGAAGGGACCTCAAAGATCATCTAGTTCCATCCCCCCTGCCATGGGCAGAGACACCTCCCACTAGACCAGGTTGATCGAAGCCCCGTTCAACCTGGTCTTGAACACATCCAGTGTTGAGGTATCTATAATCTCCCTTGGCGACCTGTTCCAGTGACTCACCACCTCATAGTGAAGAACTTCTTCCTAATTTCTAATCTCAAGTTCCTCATGATATTTGTGGCATCAGAAAAGAAGCAAAGCCTGCGTGGACCTGCATATGGTACCCAGGGATGGAACCGGTCTCTGTGCTCTTTGTGCAATTCTCTTTCTCACCTGCATCTCTTCTCTTTCTGTATCTCAGTCATGGCTTTCTTGAGGACTTCTTGAAAGCAGCATAAGGTATGGCTCCTTCTTTGCCTGAAAAGAAAAAGTTATAATTTGACCAAGGTTTGACTGTTTATGGTTGGAACAGAGAGCCCAGGAGATCCCTGAAAATCTGTGCTGGCTGTCAGTGCTACCAGGAGAAAGAGTGAGGACAGCAGCTGATGCTACTAGAAGTCCCTTGCTATTCCCTAGCAGTAGGTACTATCTCACACACCCCACAGCCCATCCCTGATGGAGTCCAGCTTCACAGACTCTGGGGCAACGGTCAGTTAGATTTTGGTATCTTGACTATTTGTGTGCACCTCTGCTGTGTTGTACCCACACAAAGACAAAGCAAAATTGTAGACACTGGAGTTGTCCTTCTTGTAGAATCCCTTGTCCTTCAAGTGAGAAAGCCTCTGAGATCACATAGGATTTGAAGAGACATGCACCCAGCAAAGTACTTCCAACTTCGCCCATTTTAGGGCAGTAGAGCACACACAGACACACTACACAACCACATGCCCATACCTATCCACAACTGTTGAAGAGACAGAGTCCTTTGCTCCGTGATGCAACAACTCCTTTGTGTGCACCACAGTGCATCTGGGTTTGATTTTTCCTATCATTTTATGTGAGAGAGAGGGAAAAAAGTCACGGAGCTTGCTGAAGGTCATGGTGTTCAAATGCTTAACAGGACCTTTTACCTCTTGAAGATCAGACAGGATTTTAAAAGGGAAGAGAAGAGCTGAAATCCATGCAATACATCTCTAGAATTTAAATTTAGCCATAGGGCAATGCAAGTAATTATTTAGCTCCATTGAAGGGGATGTATGTTGTGAGGGAACCCACCACATGTGGTCTTTTGAGGGACTCTACTTCCATACAGAGCTGGAGGGAAGCAGGATTGGGGGAAACTCTGGAAACACAGCAGTTCAAGAGCAGATACCAACCCAGAACCCATTTCCAACCCAGCTGTAATCCACATCACAGTGAAAATCAGTTCTATAGCCAGGAACTGAAACCATCTCCTCTCCCCTTAGAAACAAAATAAAACAACAGTAAAAAAATTCCCCCCCTCTTCTTGCAGTTGAAATTCTGCCAGTTTGTAAGTGCTAACTATTATTTCAATTTCTTTCTTCCGTGGCAAGAGAGTGCTAATATTTTTGGCTCTGTCCCAGCTGACCCAACCTCTCTGACATCCTGTATCACATGAAAACCCTTCTGTAGATCTACACTGGTGACAGTGTCATAAAGAGCATAGAAGGGAAGGAGGACGAGGGACTGGGGAGGGAAGAGAAAGGAATGATTAAACAAAGCAATAGCCAGGCACCCACATAAAAATCTATCTAGGTGATGAAGCTGCAATAAATGTGGCACATCAGAGCTTTTGTACAAATGGTCAGGGTAAAATATATTTTTATATATATACGAAAGAGTAGTTTAAAAATTACTCTGGGCCCACATTTTCCCCTCCCCCAAAAAAAGAAAAAAAAAAATTATCTGAAGTGCAGCACGTTATTGATTTTTTATAAGTCAGGGCCAAATTTATTGGAGAGAAAAGTTCATTATTTAGTAATCCCACAGCTCTGCTGGCCATTAACCCTCAACAGTTCCCATGATAAACTCCCCATGAACTCTCTCCATGTGTTGCCTCAACGAACTGCAGATGAATTTTGCTGAGTGCTCGTTCAGCCTTGCCTGGATATTCATTGTGCTTTTCGCTGACACAAATCTCAACTCACCTGGGTACCGTAGCAGTGTCCGTACCCACCTTGGCTCCCATACAATGCTGCTTCCAAAGAACCAGCCTCCAAGCCCTCATCACAAATTTATCAACCCTCTGTGGGTCCCATCCATGCTGATTAAGAGCAGAAGAAGGTGAAGACTGAGCAACCACTTGCATATGCATTAAATGGACCAACTCCCTTAACTCTCCCACAATTCTTAAGTGAATTTGTATCAACGATTCACAAAGTATAAGTATGTCAGAAGAGAAGCTTTTTCACAAGCATCCTAGAATGGGTTGGTTGGAAGGGACCCTAAAAACCATCTAGTTCCAACTCAAAGCCCCATCCAACCTGATCTTGAACACATCCAGAGATGGAGCATCCACAGCTTCCCTGGGCAACCTGGGCCAGTGTCTCACCACCCTCATAGTGAAGAACTTCTTCCTTACATCAAATCTAAATCTCCCCTCTTCCAGTTTGAAGCCATTACCCCTCATCCTATCACTAGAAGCCCTTGTAAAAAGTCTCTTCCATCTTTCTCATAGGCCCCCTTCAGATGCTAGAAGGCCACAATAAGGTGTTTGATGGTCATGTGTGAGTGCACGCACACAGGTAGAACCTGTCCAGGTGCAACTCTGCATTGGCAGCCGTTACTCTGAGCATACACATCAGAGTGAAGCTCTGTGGTGGAACGCTGTTGAAGCCCTATGCAATGGTCTCAACACTTTTCTGACCCTGTTCTATACACTGAGTCAAGTAACAAGGTAAATGCTGCAGCACAAGAGTCAAGACAAAATTGCCAAAAATGCTACTTTTGTTACCCAATGTCATCTTAACACACCTTGCACGGGTGGAAAGGTCAGCTCTGGGCACACGTTTGCTGGGAATAAGGCAAGAGAAGCAGAAGTATAAAAAAAAGCGATGTGCAATTGTGAGGGAAGGCGAAATTTATTTGCCTTGTATGTGAAATCTATCTCGGTAGGTCATTTGGTAGAGCAGATGAATTGTTCATCCGAGACAGGTTGAAATACGGAGTGTGAAGGAAAGAAATAATTGAAACCAGCCATCGTAAACATTCAGGGTAAGGGAAATCATGCATTTGGGAAAGGTCCTAATCATCTGGTGACCATGAGGCAGGTTACAAAACACAGGGCAAGCGCCATGGAAAAGGAGCTATTGCTTCACTTACCACTTCACTCCAGCTCTCATAAATCAGCGCTCTTTCAGCATTCCCGCTTCTCAGAGGCACCAGGAACTGATCCCTCTTGTGCTGACAGAATGCGTTGGCTTGATGGAGAACCCCTTGAGTTTCCTTGGCCCAGAGATGGGGAACGCAGCACCAGTGAGGAGAACAAACACAGGTGGACAGTCAAATTATCGTTAATCATTGAGTTATAGCTATTCAGATGAGATGCAGGTTACGTTAGGACAAGAGCATACACCGGCCAGTTATGGTGTCTCTGCTGACCGGTAGTAATTTATTAATTTGTGTTGGTGGATTTTGGTGGGATGCTTTTCAGCAGGGCATCTACGCAAAAGAAGCAACACTCAACCATCATGAAGGTGCGGGATAGTTACTAGATGTACACAAGCCCTGCTTTGAGCTCTCTATAGGAAATATTTGGTGGGGGAAGCTGGGTGGCATGTGACTCCTTACTCTGCCAAGCCTCCTGCAGAAGTCTTTGCCTCCCTGCAGGCATCAGCTAAGAGTGCCCCAGTCATGTCCTGAAGGAGGAAAGGGGAAGACCATAGAATGCTCCTGTCTCCCATCTGCCCTAACACTTCCTCCTTCTTACACTTGCTCTTTTTGAACTTAATGAGATTCTCCTCTGCCCAACTCTCCAGCCTGTCCAGGTCCCACTGAATGGCAGCACAGCTCTGGTGTGTCAGCCACTCCTCCCAGTTTGGTATCATCAGCAAACTGGCCAAAGGTCCACTCTGTCCCTTCATCCAGGTCATTGATAAATACAAAGAAGAAGACTGGGTAAGTGATGAGGACCTGTCATGGACTTCAGATAATTTACCCACTGGGTCTCTTGGATGCACCTGCAGGAAGCTGGAGAAGAGTTAGTTTTTGACCAGCCCCCAGTCTTAGAAGCTGGAGATGCCTTTTTCCCCTGTAGCTGGGGACCCTGTTTCTGCTAATGGAAGGAGGGTAGGAGGAGCCCTCCAATCTCCCCACAGAGAAGGTGCTGACCTGCATAGCAGAAACCCAAAGGCTCTTATTTTCTTCAATATCTTGTAACTGCCTTTCAACTGGTCTTGCTGTGTAGGACAACAGTGGTTTTTCTGAGCTGGGCCTGCCTCAGAAGATAGGAGATAACCTTGCTCAACACCAGCACTCCTATCCATGCACAGCAAGCCAAGCACCTTTCTTAGAGTCCCAACCACAGCCACCTTGACCAAAGCTGCCTCTCTGCTTTTCACAGGATGAGTCAATGATATGTACTTGTTGACAGGTGTAAAGCCACCTGGATCCAAGTGGGACAAGGAAAGCTTATTCCATGGTACTACTGAGCTTGTGCTTTGCTAGGTACTACCAGCTCACCCCAGCAGACTTTCAAGGGTGGTATTCCCCAGGTCACCCACCTCCATGCACCTATAGGATAAGCCACAAGAAAGAAGCAACAACTTGAGTTGATAGTATTATTTCCAGAAAAAAAAAGTCTGCAGTGAGAAGTGACATCATATACTTCAGACAGCCAACCATCATCAAGGAGTGATTGATTTATTTTGTCGATAATCTGTGTCTTAAAAATGGATTATCTCCACCATCTCCAGAGACCTAGATGGCTTTAGAGTCACTTTTCTGAAGTGGTTCAGATGTTTCCTCTCTGCACTAAGGAAGCAGGGGTTTGGGTCAGGAAAGGTAAGAAAATCCCATTAATGGGGTTCTTTCCAGTCTAGGGACATGAGTGTCCCAATACACAGAACACCTTCTAGATGTGGCCAACTGAATAGATCCAGAGGGTTGAAAAGCCTCTTCTCTGACCCTCATCCTTCCTGCCCCATAGCTGGTGTAGAGGGGAAAGGAATAAAACAGAGCCAGAGGGAAACTCCTCCGCCAAATAGCCTCTGTCCTTTAATAAAGCACCATGTCCTGTGTGAAAACAAATCACCATTCCCCAGGGCAATGAACACACTTCTTAAGCACCTGCCAGGAGGTTTTTCAGCTTTAAAAAGTAGCAGGGCTTGGTGTTTAGAGGTTATTTATTTATGTGCTGGTTAATTCTGAGTCCTGTACTCGTATGACAAAAGCCTCCGGGAAAAACTGGGTTTGAACAGCTATTTCAGCTGCTCTCTGTGACAAGCCAGTGCTTTATGCAGCCAATGCACACATGGAGGCAAAGACCCCTGGGAGAAACCAGCTCACAAACATCTCGCCTCTGATGCAAGGTCCCTTCGGGTGGTTGTAAAATGAAGGGCAGGAGTGTCCCAGGGACATATGGGATCAGGACCCTTCCTGACCCAGGAGTCCTGCTGGACAACAAGTTCACCATGAGCCAGCAATGTGCCCTTGTGGTGAAGAAGGCCAATGGTATTCTGGGCTGAATTAAGAAGAGCATGACCAGCAGGTCGAGGGAGGATCTCCTGCCCCTCTATTCTGCCCTGGTAAGGCCACACCTGGAAATCTTGGGCTCCCCAGTTCAAGAGTGACAGGGAACTACTGGAGAGAGTCCAATGGAGGGCTACAAGGATGATGAAGGACTGGAACCTCTCTTGTATGAGGAAAGATTGAAAATCTCTGGGTCTGTTCAGCCTGGAGAAGAGACAGCTGAGAGGGGATCTGATCAATGTTTATAAATATCTGAAGGATGGGTTTCAGGAAGATGGAGTAATCAGTATCTTTTCAATGCTGCCTAGTGACAGGACAAGGGAAAATAGGCACAAACTTGAACACAGGAAGTTCCATCTGACCAGGAGGAGAAACTTCTTTACTGTGAGGGTGACAGAGCACTGGCCCAGGCTACCCAGAGACCTTGTGGAGTTTCCTTCTCTGGAGACTTTCAAGACCAGTCTGGGCACATTCCTGTGTGACCTTGCCTAGATGAACCTGCCTTGGCAGGGGGGTTGGACTAGATGATCTCCAGAGGTCCCTTCCAACCCATGCCATTCTGTGATTCTGTGGTGCACCTGAGTAGCCACTTCCAACCTCCCCTGTGCTGGGACGGGGAGATAACTGTAGGACCTGATACCTGCATGGGACTCTTCATTGCTGTAAAAAATAGAAAGCTCTGAGCTGTTGCTGCTGTTTTAGATAAATCCAAGAAAGAAGCAGGTAAAACAAGAGAAGTTCAATCTGGCTACAAGAAAAGGACAGCACTGGGGCTGGGTTTTCCTAAAAGCAGCATTTATTGTTGGCAAAGCTTTTGCTTCTGCCTCAGCCTTGCCAAAGACATCTGGTCTTTTCCTCCATGCTCGCGGCACCGACACAACCCTCTTCTCCAAAGGCTTGGATGCAGCCTCAGATATGGGAGGTCACACAGCCTCTCGGATGCAGTGGGTACTGAGGAAAGCCTTTGACATCAGTGAGGCTGACACTTGAGCTGGACCAGGGCCCCACCTCATGTGCCCTGGCTTGACAAGTTAACAGAGCTTTGCCAATCTGCAGAGACACTTCAGGCTTCCAGGACTGCTCATTGCTTTATCCAGGTCACTTGCTTTTTAGGCCTGACAGGGGCCAACGCAGCTTTTCCTCTGCCCGCAAGCTCTGGCTGGGTTTGCAGCTGTCTCCCAGAAGCAAAGCAAAAAGTTTTAAATCCTTTTATTGCTTCCAGGGTCAGGGAGGTGAAAAGAAGTTCTTAAAACAGGCCAACAATTAGGAAAGGGTACACAAACTTGTTTTATAGAGACACTTGGTCATTGGCCAAAATAATTTGGCACTATCTCAACATTCGTAGGGCAAGATGTGGTTAAACCGGGCCAAGGGCAGCTCTGATCACCAAAGGAGCTCTTGGTGGTTTGCAGGTGTTCAGCCCAAAATCATGTGTGTTATTCAGCGTGTTCGGTGAAAACTACTTTTCCCCTTTCTGGGACACAACGTTGTGCTTGTAGAAGCCTTTACCTTCAACCTGCATCTGTTTTTAAAGAATGAGCAAGTCAGCACACCTACATCTCATAGGAGTGGCCTGGCAGCCTTTAAATCTCCTTCAATGGCAGCTAGGGAACTGAGATTAAATGGCATGAAACACCAAGATTTGTGGCCCTTGCAGCATCTGTGATTTATGGTCCACACACACAGAGAAAGACTTTTTTCCATCCCACTCCTTATTAAGCTCTTCCATTGATGGCCAGTTAAATTTTAGCTGGGAATTGCCCAGAGTACACATTTAAATCTCCAGCAGCGTATTGAATAATGTCTTTCCAAGAAGCATTAATAAAACAGATCCAGGTCTTCAGCCATCTGCATGCACTCACACACTGTTTATGTTTCAAGCCCTGGTCCAGTGAACTTCAAGATGTAATGTTTGGGACAGACACATCAGACGTAGAAGTTCACCCATAACCCACCAGCACTGGTACAAGGTGGAGATGACAACGCTGTCTTGTGGTTGATGCAAAATCCATTGGACCTTCAAGGGAAGAAAAGGTGCGTCTGGAAGTCAAACTATTTATAGTTACTTGGATGTGTTTATTCACGAAGAAACAAAGGCCAAAGAACTTTGGTCCTTCAGGCTGATAGAGTTTGGAGTGATGGAATTTGGTGTTTCACTTCAGCTCCCCCTCTAGAGAAGGGTATCCCATCTTGGCCTTTCAGCCTACATACAGAGACCCTATTCCCATTTCTCCTTGAGGGTCTTCTCCCAACAGGGCAGGAAGCCTTCCACACAGCTTCCAACAGGACACATGGCCAGAGCACAGTCATAACCTCCAGGAACATGGTTGAAACATGAAGACTGACAGGATTGCCTCAGGTATGTTGAACAGGCACATCCTTAAAGTGCAAGCATTCAACAAACAACAGTGCTTCTCTGACTCAGTTGCTTTCAGTTTAAATCCT
The DNA here is from genome assembly GCA_013400335.1 of Eurystomus gularis. Lineage (NCBI taxonomy): Eukaryota > Metazoa > Chordata > Aves > Coraciiformes > Coraciidae > Eurystomus > Eurystomus gularis. The sequence goes on from VZZY01010641.1 coordinate 108,116, forward strand.
CATAGGGTTTATGTTTTCGCTACACCTCACTCTATGCCATAGTTCGCTGCTCATGGCCTGCAGACTCTCTGAGGGCACCAGAAGTTGCTTCAAAAGGCAACTAGAAAGCCCCTTTACAGCCAGTCTTTTACTCCTTAGGCTGTATTCATGTGCCTTGGTGGATTTTCTTCAGCAGCAGCAAAGGGTGAATCAAAGGCGGCGTGTGAAGAAACCAGGGAATGAAAATATCGTATTTGAAAATATCATACTAGATGGAGCACCTTTTCATAATGCATTCCCTAAATTGTTTGGTGTCCAAAGTATCACTGTGACCTTCTGACGCATGAGATGAAGAACATCTTGGTGGTTTACCCCATGTCACACAGGTTAAAATACATCTCAGAGCAGATCCAGATTTCCAGCCAGCAAAAGAGGGCCTCTTCCCAGCCCGTCCTGGGGGATCAGGCCAGTTTACAACCAAACACCCACCAGCTGACTAATACTGGTTCAGATGACTCCAACATTCTTCTTTGCTTCTTTCTTAGGCAACTGAGGGCTAAAGTGACTGAATGGGAAGACTGTGGCTGATGGAGCAACTTGCACCCCTCTCACTTAGATAGTGAAGAGGACAACAGAAGGTTCAAGACCCTTCATGGTGCTTTTACTAAAGCTCCTTGGAGAGAAGGAAATTCTCCTCTGGTATGTGCGACCGTTATGCTGCAAAATGGGGCAGCTCTTCTCCAAACTAGCATGGGACTGCTGCAAAACAAATAGTTAAAAACCATAAAGCAACAACTCGAGAGAAAAAATACCTTTTACTGAATATACTGAGACTGAAAATACTTCGATGTACACCACGTGGCACAGTATTTGCATCCACAGCCTTTGACCAACTGATTTTGGCTCACATAGTCTCTCAAAATCCCATAAAGTGTCTTGAAATCCTGTGTCATGGTTGTCGGGCAGATGAAGAGACTTTCCTTCCTCCACCCTGCAAAGCTGTGCTGGGCAGTAACCAACACGGGAAATTTGGGCTGCTCCAACGTGGGAGGACATCACAGCCTTTCTCACGTTGGCAAGTTTGCTCGTTACTGCGGGGACTAAAATTACATGGACGTTGATTGAATTGACTGCTTGGAGATGGCTTGAAAATAATTTGCAGATCTATCTGTATGTTTTCCTGGAAGAAGTGGACAATCTAGAAACTTCTGTGACAAAATTTGCTGCTTTTTTTTTTTCTTTTTTCTTTTTATCATAGGTTTTATGTTGTCAACAGGCTGACTGTGTGTGGGTGGGTGCTACAGAAAGGACAAAAATTGCTGTGCTTTCACCACAGCTTTTCCAAGTTTGTGATCTTTCCTTGGTTTATTTTTTCTTCCATTTTGACAAATCAATCCTAGGTTATGGAACATTTACAGAAAAAGAAGTATTTCCACCTTTCCATCTCACATTCCTGGCTGAGAGTAGGATTGCAGTGCTGGAGTTGGTAGAGACTGGGATTGACTGGTTTGCATGGGAGGTGGAGTCAGTCCACCCCAATGCAGCAAGTACCCTAGATCTTATAACAAGGGAGAGTTCACAGTTCAAGTCCTACCACTATTCACATAAGCCTCTTGTTATTATTAAACATTTAAAACATTTTTGACACTGAGGGTGGTGAGCCCCTGTCCCAGGTTGTCCAGAGAGGTGGTGGCTGCCCCATCCCTGGCACCATTGCAGGTGAGGTTGGCCGGGGCTCTGAGCAACCTGCTCTAGTTGCAGATGTCCCTTCACACTGCAGAGGGGTTGGACTAGATGACCTTGAAAGGTCCCTTCCCACCCAAACCATTCCATGATTCTATGATTCTATCCCCTTGATATCTGAAGACAAGTTCCAATAAATTTATTACACACAGGACATTTGATAACCCTTCTACACGAGTGGTCTTGTGAGCATATTGACTTTGCAGGAATTGATAGGACCACACTGATGCATCTCTAAGGAAGTTCTTCAGAAAATTGTTCCAGGTCTCTGGGGGCTTCCACACAAGGGTTTCCGTGTCACTATCTCTAAGGTCCAGGAAAGCTGTTGAAGGGGGGAGCAATCTGCATTTGCAGTCAAGGCTTATTATAGATGGAGTAGGCTGACACAGAAGAAGATGCTGAGTGAAGATGACTGGAGTTGGGCTGGAAAGGCACAAAGATGATGAGGGGTTTCACAGACTCATAGAAAATGAGTTAGGATAATCCACTACTATCTCATTTTGGACAAATATTTGTCTGGTCTGATCTCCAGCACCCAGAGCTGGAGATCTTTCTGAAAGAATTTTCCTCCAGCCATCTACTTTGTCTACTCTAAAGCCCCAAACTGGTAGTTTTCTAAATACTTTGCCAAGAATGTTTCATGCTTCTGTGGTATCTGGCTTCATTTCAGTCAAAAATATGATGTGAATAGCTTTTCTGATGATGTTACATTGTAGAGTTTACTCCTCTTGTTGGACTGAATGAAAAAGCAAAGAGGAAAGGCAAACTGGGGAAGAAAATGGACTTGGGCACACTGTGGAGATGCTCAAAACAAATTAAGAAAATGTTTGGGTTTGAGTTCTGGGCATACTTTCAGGATGGCTCTGATTTTATTTAGATGGGGTGGCCCATTTCTATGTTTATTAGCATCACTCCACTAATGAAGGCTTAAAGAGAAATGCCACAAGAACAAATGCTGGGAAAGTCTTTTATGCATCTAATGACACTTAATTTCCATAGTAAATGCCTAATGTTTAACGAGTATTTTATTCTTTCCCAATTTACATATTTATAGTTAACTTTTGTAGCTGCTCATAAGTAATTAGCCGTCTGTTTAAAAGGAGCCTGTGAACTACACAACCACATGCTCATTCCAGTGATAGTAACACAAAAAAAAAAAAGACTTGGGCACTTCCTTTAGAGAAATATTTGAGTACAGGTAGTTGAAAGAAAGTCAGCAAAAAAAAGAGCAAAGGATCATATAATGAGTAAAAACAAGGGAGGAAAAAAAGGGACAAATTGATAATGAGCCTGAATCTGAAGGGAATTTCCCCAGTTATGAGAATATTTGCTGGTCACTCTGAGGGGAAAGGTCCCCAGCTGCCCAAACCACTACAAGACACCAGACTGCAGGATCCCTGGAGGGATTTAAAAGCTGTGGAGATGTGGTGCTGAGGGAAATGATTTAGTGGTGACCTGGCAGTGCTGGGTTAATGGCTGGACTCCATGAACATGAAGGTCTCTTCCGACCAGACCAATTCTATGATTCTATGTGTTGGCTGTCATTCAGCCATGTTCATGCAGCTTTGTCTAGTAACAAAATGGAGAGAAGTCCTGAAATTCAAGGTGCATCTTTGCTCATCAAAAGGCATCTTACAGATGTGAAATAGCTGACAGCAAGGCAATGGCATAAAGAAATCTCCTAAATTCAGAGATCAAGGGGGCTCTTGTCAGTGGCCATAAAACCTTGTAAAAAATCATAAAATCTAGCTTCTTTTATTTGCACTCAGTGATCACTGTGACTAAAGAAGAATGAAAATTAAGAGCTAAAACCAAGTGTAAAGAAGGTGCTTTGGAGAACTGTTTGCTGAAACACTCCCTGGATGTTACTGCTGATCAACAACGTTCAGTGAAAGGCCAGGTCTGTGGCTAGGGACAGAATTGAGTTTCCAGGCAGATATTAACAAAGTCATTTATTGTTCTGGCCCATAACCTTGCTATGAAACACAATAATTGAGTGTTTAACCTTTATCTTGATAGCATAAACTAGTCATGCTCTTCTTTTTCTCATGCCTTGCCTATGGCTGAAGTCTGTGGAAAATGGCAGATACAATTTGTATATGTGTGTATAAAGTGTGGATGTGCATCCAGGCCAGGTGTCCATCAGCCAGGCTAAGACCAATGAATCAGATTCCTCTTAACTCCCATGAATCATCACTGATATCAACAGAGTCAGATGATTGTAACACATCGTATGAATTTAACACATGAGCTTATGTTGCCCAATAGTCTGATTGGGCATTGGTTTGTGTTAAGCCTTATTGTGGCCTTCCAGTATATGAAAAGGGGCTGGGGAGAGACTTTTCACAAGGGCTTGGGGTGATAAGATGAGAGGTAATGATTTCAAACTGGAAGAGGGGAGATTTAGATTTGATGTAAGGAAGAAGTTCTTCACTATGAGGGTGGTGAGACACTGGCCCAGGTTGTCCAGGGAAGTTGTGGATGCTCCATCACTGGATGTGTTCAAGGCCATGTTGGATGAGGCCTTGCACAACCTGGTCTAGTGGGAGGTGTCCCTGCCATGGCAGGGGGTTTGGAACTAGATGATCTTTAAGGTCCCTTCCAAACCAATCCCGTCTGTGAGTCTATGATTCTATGATCTGGATTAGTGTCATTACATCTCTCATGGAACAAACAGTTCTGAGAGAGACTGGACACAACTGTCTTTGGAGGTATCTTGTTCACAGGGAGAAATGGCAAGAAAAACCACCCTTAGGTCAATATATCCTGTAAGGTGTATTTTGTCTTCTCTCAAAATTCCCCCTGACCATTCTGTTCAACCACTGCCACTTTTGGATGGTATGTGACCCTGAGCAGGCACGGAGACTAAAGCACCTTAATTGCTCCAGTGGTTGGAAAACTGTCATGCTTTCCAACACTCCTGGCTATCTTCAGCATGAGAGCTTGTGTACATTGGATCTGCTGCAGACCTGAATCACATCAGCAGGAGCTTTTGTATTTGTTGAACATGCGTTGATATTTATCCATGCTGTTTCTAGCAGTGCTGTGCTTCCCTGCTCCATGGTCACATCCCACATTTTCCATGGACAGAGAGGGCAGAAGCATTCAATTCTGACCTTTCTGGAGCTGTAGGGACATCATGTTGAGGAGGTGGAGGACAGCACTTACAAGAGGTTCTGGTGGATGGGAGGGAGGCAAACCTGGCAACAGGTCTCGACTCTTCCATGGACCTTTCTTCTGAATAGTGGCCTGAATTCAAGTTCTCAGTAAGTTCTCAAGAAACGTAAATGCATTGTGCCACATTTTCTAACCTTCTATTGCACTGTATCAGGGTAGTTTAGCAGGTTGTGAAACCACTGACCTTGCAGATCTATGACCTCTTGGTGTCTAATTTCAGGTTGCTGGAATTCACAGCAAAAATTATGTTCCAAATTCATCTCGCATTTGGCCTACATTCATGGAGCAGGGAGATTCAGGAGGCCTTTTTCCAATGGCCTACAGCATGCTATATTTTTTCCATTTCTATTGGGTTCATGCTCCCACACAGTGCCTGGATTTCAAATGAGACACATGACAGAGTCCGGTATCTGGTTGGATGAAGCAAGAGGGCACAGAGGCAGGAGCACCGGGGTAGGTGTAGTAGAGCATAAGAGAGAAGAAAAGGTGTGCGGAAGCAAGTAGGAAGCCCAACGGTATCCAGAGCAATCAGGACATCATCTAGTGACTTCTTGTCACCGCTGATCCTCCCTCTGTGTGGGCATTGCCCATAAGAAGATATCACCAGGGGCCATGCTGCTTTTATGGAGGCCATTCAAGGCAAGTCTTCCACCATGTCAAGCAGGGTCATGGTTGTGCAAATAGGGTCACAAGGAAGACCAAGCCACTTTTCCCATGGAGCTCCAGATTATAGCACAGCTCAAAGAAAAGGAGCATTTACGTTAGTAAAGAAGAAGAGCTCTTGGAAGTGACAGCATGCCACTCACATTCCTCAGACTTTTTAGTTTGCTGCGTTCTGGGGTCTTCACTGGAGGCATTAAGTTGGTGACTTTATAAACATCTAAAAAGGAGAAGTTGAAGAAAGTACAAATGAGTTTCACCTCCGTTTTAATGACTATAATTTTCTCTTGTAACAGTAATTTCAGTAATTAATGGCTGCATTCTTCTATTGTTGCAGTATTTGGAGATGACAAAAAATGAGCAAGTGTTTTTGTTTCCGTGACAAAAGGAGAAGATTAGCTGGTTGAATGCTGATAGGAAATGTTTGGTGGGAGGAATAAGCAAGGAAGGACTGATAACAAGTTTAGTGGTACTGTTTCTTTGCTGTATTATCTCTATTTTACTGGAAGGGAACTGCAGCAAGAGCAATGATCCAATGCGATGCTGGAAATCCCTTTCTCCTCCAAGGAGTTCAGTGGTTTCAGGACCTGGATGGACACCTTAGGACAGATACACCCGTCATACAATACTCAAAAAGGGCTTTCTCAGTTGGGAGCATGCCATGGGGCTGATTTCAAAGGACTGGGTTCAAATCTCAGCTCTTCCCTGATTTCACAACCGATCACTTAAACTCTCTCCCTGGGCACAATCCCATTAGTGAAGAGAATAGTCATTTCTTTTCTGTTTCCATGGGAGGTCCCCAGAAGGACTTGTGGTCTCCCTGTAGTTGGAAGCAAAACTTGGCCAATGGGAATCCCAGCACAGGTTTTTTTTGTGGTTTGTTTTTCTTTTTGAATTTCACATGAAATCTCCAACATAGTTCAATAATGAGGAACAATTAATAATAGTAATAATCGTAGGTGTCAGCTTCTTGGATTCCTACCCAGTGATGCAGGAGTTCTCTTCCCAAATGAAACTATTTGAAATAAGTTTCTGGTATCAAGCCATGACTGAACAGGGAGGTATCCCTTATGCAGATGGCCTGGCTAGCGCTGCTCACATGAGGACAGACTTCTTCTCTTCCCCTTAGAGGTCTGTAGTCACAAAGTCTTAATGAGCAATTGGACATCACTGTCGCACGCTCTTCAGAGGGTTATTTAGGTGAGCAGCCAACTTGACAAGAGTTACCTTCTGCATTCAGCTGGCTGGAGACTTGCTAGATGTTTCCAATCTAAATTAACTTGTCTCCAAAGACTGTCTCATGACTTTGTTTCTGAGGCTAGAGGGCAGGGAGATAACGAAATCCAGACTTCACCTGCAACCTTCCCAGAAAAAAACCCCAATTATTTCATACATACCTGGTCCCAGAACAGGGCCATCAACTTACAGAGGTCCCTCTGGAAGCGCAATGAGATTTTTCTACATTTAATTTATTCACTACCCCATTTCACTGGGGGAGGTTGAGTTTCACCTCGTGACGGTGATTTTTTTTTTTTCCCCTTCTTCCTTGCCAAGTGATTTCTGTTTGTTCATCACCTTCCACTCATGCTTTGCCAATGAAGGAGGATGTTCATGACTGTGTGTCTTTTCTGTTCCCGTTTTGGGACCAGGGACTTGACTCAACGTGTTTTGTACCTTCCATTGATGCTGCTTAAATCAACTCCAGTATCTTATGCTTCCAGACTGCACCTGTCAGAAAGGTTACAGAAGCCTGTCCAGATACATGTGCCATGTTTTTGGCTCACTCTCCCCATCTTTTACTGCCATATGTTTGTTAGCTGCAGAACTGGGAAAGAGAAGTATTTGGGCACTGTTTTAGCAACAGAGCTTTTTTTCCCAGGGCTCAGAGACTAGATTCAGTCAGCGGCTAAGAAATCAACCCTGAGGAGCTCCCTACCTTAACAAGAGGTCCTTTGGTTTGATTTTAGAAGTTTAAACCCTAAGAAAAGAAAAAGTTTCCTAAATGCAGAGGCTGATCTATACTTTTCCTTCTGCAAAGCGTTCCTTTCCTGTACATGGTAGTCCCTGTACTGCAGCTGCTGGGATGGAAATATATGAACGCTTCTAGCCATGCCCATGCAAAATCAACCTTTTAAATGCAAGCTGGCGCTGGAGGTGCTTCAAGCCAAAACGCCTGATCTTCCACCAAGACAAGCAGGACTATGACACACGCTGCTGCTGCCCAGCTCCCTCTCTCTGATTCATGATGTTCAGCTATGAAGCAGAGAGATTTACCGAGCAGCTCTAAGTATCGCTCTCTTACTGTAGATAAAAGGATGTTTTCATGCCAGCCTTCCACTTCTCTGATTCTTGGCCAGTCCAGCCAGCGAGTATTTTTTTCAGCCATAATGTTTTTGCAGCATGGGAAGGCTACAGGAACTATGTGGCATCCTAGCAAATGATACAAAGCTGGGTTTGTCTCAGCTAACAAGAGATCTTCCTGATGTTGGACATGCTCCATTTCTGACTGGGCAACTCATCCTGGCTCCCAACAGCGACCTGCCAGGGCTGCCTCTTCCCATACTCACAGCTGGCTACTGTCATGGTGGGAAAATGCCCTCCAGTCCCATTTCACTCAGTTCCACCTTGTTTACTCTAGTCACAGGCCCTACTCTTCCTCTTCCAAGGCAGCAACTGAGTTGTGCTCTTCCAAAAACACAAAGCAGCTGCATGGCTGAAACCTCCCTGGGGGTGCCACTTCCCCACTCACTAGAAGAAGGGCTCTGCTCCTGCCCACAGTGAGCTGGTGCTTGCTTTGCCTTTCCACAACCCTTGGTCCCAACTCTTTGTTTTGAGATTAATCAGGTGGAAATCAGCCATTAATTGTGGTATCTTCTGCTGAAGATGGAGTTGTGTGAATCCAGGAGCAAGATATTGCTTGCACCAACAGGACAACTTGAAGTGAGAGGAGGGGACTGCACGTTAACTACAGAGCTGATTTATCTCAAGTTCTTTCTAGAATATGTGAACTCCTGTCTGCTTTCCAGAGGTTGTTCTTCTCCTTGGAATGGTGAGCTTGGAAGTCCAAAACAAAGAGTTGAGATCATATTGAAGTCACAGAATCACAGAATGGTAGGGGTCAGAAGGGACATCTAGAGACCATCTAGTTCAACCCCCATACCAAAGCAGGTTCATCGAGGGAAGGTCACATGGGAACACGTCCAAGTCACTTATATGCTGCTTCCATCTGGCTTTCCACTTCGGTTGTGTTTGCTCCATGCCTCTCAGGGATGAGTCTGGGGCCCTCATCTTGGGGATATCTCACCCCTCAAAGAAAAGGTCAGAGGCATTTCACAAAGAGATATGTAAGAGTGTCCCTCACCCAGTGTTTTAATACTGTGAGATTTGGGGGGAGCACGTGTTTGGCAGCACCAGGGTATTGGGAAAGGAAAGCAGTGAGGAAGGTGCCACATGCCTCACTGTTGACAGTAGTGCTGGCTTACTCCTGTGCTTTCCTGACCTACTTACTCCATCCTGCTCTGCATCATCCTACAAAAATATTTTGGAAGGGGCCTCACATTGAACTGCCAAGTAAAGATCTGGCTCAAAGCATCGCCTTGGAGGCTGCTAAGTGGGCAGAAGCATGAGTAGGGTAGCACGTGCAGGAGTAAGAGAAAGGAGCTTTACAGAGGAGAGAGGGAAGGCAGGAATCCCCTAGGCCAGCATCCCTCCATGGACCATCAACAACCACCAGAGGAAGGTACAAACAAGACGGGTGGGACTAGAATGTGACTTGGGCAAAGAGGCACTGCCATCAACCCACTGTGCAGGACCAGGCATTACCGCAAGGCAACAGAACATCTGGCCAGATGTGAGAAAAGATCTGGTTTAAATCACCTATTCTTCCGATTTCCTTTTTCAAGACTACTTTATGTATACTCGTAAAATCATCTTAGTGGTCTAGCCTAGAGCTCAGGGCCCGAAGAGTTCAGCCAATGCAACTGTGGTGTAGCCATGGGGCAGGGAAGGACGGACAGTGATGGAGAAAGGGTGGGGACAAATCTCAAGCCATTTCCATCCTCACAACATGACTGCAATTGCAGCTCCCCGTTGCAGACACAGGAGAAAAAACAGTGTGGTTTAGCTCAAGCTTTTAAAAGGAATTCTTCACAAACAATGAACATCATCCTCCCCCCAACAAAAAAAAAAATCAGTTGTAAGTTGAACCAAACCTGGAATAAAACCTTTGTTTCCTTGTTTCAGCTTTTTCTAAAAATAAAGGCTAGCGGAGGTGAATTCTGAAACATCACCTCTGAGCTCCAAAAAGGAAGTATTTTGTGCTGAAATCGGCAATCAAAAACCATTTCACATCCTCAAAAAAAAAAAAAAAAAAGGTGTTCTTTTTGTGCTCTTAACCAAAATATTTCGTTAAATGTCCAGCCAGAATGAACAAGCATTTCTGGTCAGCCTGAATAGATATTATTTTTCCGGGGAGATAAAATATTCCACCAAATGTATGTATTTATTTATGATGCGTTTTGGCTGTAAATACAAATGCTGCTTTTATGCCCACAAAATGCACAGGCTATCATTTAAAAAAAAAAAAAATGTTTATATTAACACTGGAAGTTGGGCGCACTGCCTAGCAGAGAAAATAATGTCAATTACCCACACAAATAGCTTTCCAAATCTCTCAGTGCCTGCTTTCTGCATGAGCAGTTAGATTCATAGAAATTAGAGATGGGAAAAGATCTTATTAGCGTATCTCATCCACCTCACTGCTAGCAACGGTTTGTCCCCCACTGAGCGTTTTCTACTTAGGTTTGCCCAGCCTAGATTTAAAATGATGGGGGTCTCTAGGGTAGCTTGGCACTTTTTTATATATATCTATCTTCATTAGCAAGCAGAAATATTGAAATTCTGCTGTGGAAAACAGTGACTCGGAGTCTGGCGCCTCTATAAGAGTCCCTCACCTGTAGTCAACATGCAAGAACTGAGAGCAAGCACTCCCCTTGGCTCAGCTTTGTAGAGGTAATGGGCCCTAAAAATGGTGTTTCCATCACCCTTTGATGGCCTGGTGGCACTGTCATGGACAGGGATGGAAGCTTGGTTAGACAGCGTTGCTCTTGTTCCTCCAGCCTTTGCTCCACCTGCGCTGCTCCAGTACTGACAAAAGTTTCCTGGTGGGAGCCTGCAGAGTGGTTTCTGTGGGATCCGTGACCACGTCCCCGCCCAGTCACCCTCTTGCAACCCAGCTGGTTTTGTAGGCAGATGGGTGCTCTCTGTGAGATGCTGCTTCATCATGGGCTGGGCTCTGTGACCTGCTGAGGTCCCCAGCTGAGCTGTTCCCATGGTGCGTTGGCCTCAATGGGAACAGCATCCAGATGGAAAGGAAAAACATCCTGAACAGGGCACCCAACCTCTACTAGCACATAAGCAATCTTCAACATGAAAGCCACATGTGATTTCCTGGGGTCTCCAAGGAACAGGTGACATAGAATCATAGAATGCATTGGGTTGGAAGGGACATTCCAAGGTCATCTAGTCCAACCCCCCTGCAGTCAGCAGGGATGTCTCTAACTAGATCAAGGTTGCTCAGAGCCCCATCAAGCCTGGCCTTAAATATCTCCAGGGATGGGGCCTCCACCACCTCTCTGGGCAACCTGTTCCAGTGTCCACCACCCTCATAGTAAAGAACTTCTTCCTCATGTCAAATCTAAATCTACTCCTCTCTAGCTTAAAACCATTGTCCCTCATCCTATTGCTACATGCCCTTGTAAACAGTCCCCTCCCAGCTTTCTTCTAGGCCCCCTTCAGATACTGGAAGGCCGCTATAAGGTCTCCTTGGAGCATTCTCTTCTCCATCTGCACTAGCCATAGCTCCCTCTGCCCCCCTGCACTGAAATGCACTTGATAACATGGATGAGAAGAGCTTGAGGAGACTTGAGGAAGTCCCAGATCAATCTCTTGAGCTACCTGCTCAGCAAAGAGGGCCAACACATCTCACTTGTCCTCCTTCCGTGGCAACCTTCAGCTGCTCCATGTGTTGGTTTTTGATATAACTCCCCAGCTGACACTCAGCCTAGAGCAGAGGAGCTTTATGCGTATGGAAGTATGGTCACTGCTAAGACCAGACCTGCAGAAAGATCTCAAATCTGGGATGTGGCAGCCGAAGGCTGCTGCATGTGGCACTAATTCTGCCCTCCCAGAAGGACACAGCCTGCTGCCTCTAACAACTCTACTCCTTTTCCACCTTGGAGTAACCCTGCCATCCCTACAAACAAGACACTGCAGGTTGCAATGCCTGAGAGAAGGAAAAACAAAAACATGAGATGACGGTGCAGTCTCCAGTCCTGGGACTTTCTTGTCCAAGCTCAGCTCGATGGGTGCCAAGTGGAGAGGAGGGGAAATGTGCTAAAGATTTGTTTACCCGCCAGCTCCCCCCAGGATCTCAGCAATCAGCTTTTGAATTTGATAGCAACCTCATGCCTGTGGCTCACGTCCAGCCAAAACAACTTTGACAGTGAAACCCTGTCATATTCTTTTTAAAGGTCACCACAAGTGAGCCGGGCTCCTTCTATCAACTTATCAGTTCTTTACTTAAACCAGCTTAAAGAAAAACTTCCCATGGTGAATTATAGTTTAACAGCATGTTATTCTGTGATAAGCACAAGCCATGGGGCCCGAGACACTTTGTGCTCCGGAAATCCCTGATAACAGCACGTCTCTTTGGTGAGGCACGAAGTTATCTGCCATAATCATAATGCACCTTCTCCTCCATCTAGACACTGGGCATATAAGCAACTGCAGGGGCAAATAAGGTTTCCTGGGCATGGTTTCTAGTTTTGGCCAAAAAAAATAGCTAATTCATTGCTGCTTTTAGGACACACATCTGTGTGTTCTTCAAAACCTCTCGTTATCTCAGTCCTGACAATGCTCTGATTTGTCTGTGTGTACCTCACTCCACGTCCTCCACGTTCAGCATCAACACATGTCCTGCGTGGGTCATTCTCTGCTGTCCCACAGACCAGCTGTGGGTCAGGTCAGCTGTTAACAGCAGTAAAACCCCAGCAGAATGAAACTTCCCTGGAAGTTGTCCTCCCAAGCTCCTGTTTGCAGTGGCTGCAGACGTTGCCAAAGGGGAACAGTTCAACCAGAGATTTTTGGCATAGTGGGTATCCAGCCCCAACTGTGTGGTCTTGGGAAGCTTTAATTGATATAGAATCATAGAATCATCTTGGTTGGAAGGGACCTTAAAGATCATCGAGTCCAACAGTTAACCCAGCACTGCCAGGTCACCACTAAACCATGTCCCTCAGCACCACGTCTCCACGGCTTTTAAACCCCTCCAAGGTATAGCAGATATCTCTCATTAGAGAACATTCGTGTTGTTAAAAATAAAACTGTAGCAACAACAATCCTTCCCACGTGATGTAGGTGCTTTTTCTGGGAAGTAGGAAACTGGGTTGCACCAGTACCAAGGGTGAAAATGCTTTGAAACCATGTAGACTATGCTTTGCCAGGTCTTGGTATGATGGAAACAGGTGACTTCAGACAGAGCTGGATCTGCTACTCACAAAGGGAATTACTCTTACCCTCCTGTTCCTGTCCCCAGGGCATGTCAGCACCAGCCAGAAAGGACAGATGAGATGTCCAAGCCACAGAAAAGCCCTCAAAGCACATCACCAATCTAAGGAATATCGTGACTTGCACCCAACTCAGAACAGAGGGCTGACCCATCGTTCCTTGAGGGGTGAACAGCCTTCTCTGCCTTTCTCTACTGCTAAATCCAGGTCCCCACCACCAGCACCCTTAGAGGAGGGCAGAGGTGGGTAAAACCACTTCTGATATCATCTGTGCTAGATGAACTACATGTACATGGTGGTTGGGAGGGTGATGGGATGATGCCCCTTTTCCTTACTACATTGCTGGAAATCCTCTAGGACACAACCATTCGCACACCCCATGGTTCAGGCAACCAGTTATGTCCCCTTCCCAGACATCAGGCTTTTCACACAGGAGGGATTTTGTGCCTTCAGATGTATAAAGGCATAAAGTCATACAATGGTTTGGGCTGGAAGGGAACTTAAAGATCATCTAGTTCTAGCCCCTCCCATCCTGAAGTCTTTCTCCATGCTGGGAAGTGTTTCATCCCAGAGATGTAAGAACTGACCAACAGTTCTCAGCTCAGTTTCAGGACTGCTGCAAGCTGGGTTGGGTGGCAGTCTTGGGTGTCAGTCTGAGACACTCCAATTACAAAGTCTGTGCAGCTGAGAATCATACCTGGTCACAGAGATGCCTTCTACTCCAGGTTGAACCTCAAAAGCAGGGGATAAGAACAGTGGCATGCCTGATGGAGAGTAGGTGTAGATGTGGCACTTCAGGACACAGTTTAGTGGACGTGGTAGTGTGGGACTTGATGATCTTTGAGGTCTTTCCCAACCTTAATGATTCTATGATTCTAAGTGGCAGCTTTTGCCGGTGTGGTAAGCCTGAACTCAACCTCTACAAGAAAGGGGCAACAACATAGTTCTAGGGAGTCTGTCAGGTCCCTCACAATTTCAGCTGATGCTTACTGCTTCCCTTTTGCAAGTGTATGTCCAAAAGCCTTTCTCAGATGTCACATAGCCAGTGTCAGTTTGGACTCATGCTGATAGTCCTGACATCACTTTAAACTGGAATTCACTGCAAGCAACTCCTGCGTGTCTTGCCTCCCCATCTTGGATAGGGCTGGCTGGGAGTACAGGAAACCCACCCTGGCAGGATTGCTCCTGCGGCCTCTCTGAAACCATATCTCAGCAACACTCACAAGATCACGAGCTGTCTATGCAAAGACTCTTAACACACTATCCCTGGCTAATTGTTAAAGAGATGGAGATTTCCATCATGCTGGTGTAAGTACAGAGCAATGGTACTGGTCCAGTCACTCCAGACTTTTGTGGATGCAGCAGGGACATAATTCATCCCTTCACTAGTTTGGCTGGACCCCACCAGATCTACTCTGAGTCCATAACGTGCACAGGCGATTGGAGGTATCATTTGGCTCCTTCCATTATCGCACATCTCACTACCCTTCACACTTTTACAGACTGCTGCTCATGGTCCTACATTACCCAGCCATGCACGATGCTGCACCAGAAGTTCATAGATGACCTTCACCACAGGGAGCGTTACAGCTCCTGTCAAAGGAGTCATCTGTTCTTAAACCCTTTTTTACCAAAATATGGTGCGAGAATGATTGACAGAAAGCTGGAGTCCTTCCCTGGCCCCTTCACACAGTTGCAGTGTGCTTCATCTCCTGCTGTCAGAGAACATCTCTGGGGCCAAAGAACTGTTCACTCTCTAGGAACATTTATTTCTTAACCTTGCTGTAAACACAGAGCCATGGGGCTCTACTTGCTCCATCAAAAGGGGAGTGTTAGATCACCAGGGAGAAGAACCTGTGGAGATCTAACAACTGTGATATTAAAAAAACAACAACAACAACAAAAAAAAAAAAAACCCCAAAGCAAAACACAGAAAAACCACCAAAGAAGCTCAGTTCCCTAAAGCCCCAGTTCTTCTGCCCAGTTCCTAAGTCCTTGTAGCACTACCAGTACCCACTTGCAAGGACAACATGTGTCCCTTCCTCCACATCATAGGCTTGACTTAATCATGATCCAGCTCTTCTCAGCAGAATTAAAAGCCTGAACAGCTCCTGTGCTTCAGACAGAAATAAATGCAGCAGATCTAATCCTAGGACCTATTCCGAGCCTCCTTTGTCCCTTTTCTGCTGAGAAACCTTGGGGAAATCAGTCCTTTCCTCTTCTCCCCTCAGCACCTACTGTGACACAGACAAACCTTGGTTGAGGTTTTGGGGCTCTTCTGCAGGCAAATAAGCCCCAAGCCCCTCACAAATGCCGATGGACTTAGCTTGACCCTGGGGAATGAATCATACAGAGAATCAGAGATTCACTCAGTGATGCGGCAGATACTGCAACCAGCTGCAAGGTCACTTTTGGTCCTCCTGAATGCCCCTTTGACAATACCCCATGTCCTTCTGACACCTTGGTAAGACTGGAGAAGCAAATGTGTCCCTTCCCACCTCCTGATCATCTTTTCCGAATGTCTCACTTATTTACCATTGTTAAAATTCCTCTCCGATTAATTCCTATCCCTCACTTGGTTTCACTTTTTAATTCTCTTCTGCCTTTGTAATAACTTATAGTCTTACTAATTGACCAAGGAACTTGGGGACAGGAACAATTTTTATTTAATATTTCATTTTATTGCTGCTCTTCATTTCCTATTCTCTTGCTGTACTGGCTCTCTGATGTAACCCGGGAGTGGATTTTCTCATTCCCAATCCCCTGCTTGCAGCCAAGTTTCATAAGTCTGAGAAGGAAAATGAAAATAGTAATAATAATAATGGTAATAATAATAACAACAATAGAGAAAGATGAAATTGTAGCAGTCTGAAGGCAGATCAGCGGTCATCAACACTAGATAGCATTGAGAGCTGATGCTGTATCATGGATTGGTCCAGAGGTTCATAAACACAAACATGCTCTATTGGACTCTGGAGGACTCTTTATTAAAGCCTCCAAATTTTAAGCACTTGAGTTGTTCTGCATAGTCACGTCCCCAAGACTTCATGGGAGAGATCTGGGCTAGCATCCAAGCATCTGCTTCAAGAGATGGAAACCAGGGGCTTGGCCCATGGCCTTTCCATAGGGCTTCCGTAGGCTCCACAAATGGAGCGAGACCCAGACTCAGGAAGCTTCTCACATCTGACCACAATGCAGAAGAAACCTGTCCACAGCTCC
Organism: Eurystomus gularis; assembly: GCA_013400335.1. NCBI lineage: Eukaryota > Metazoa > Chordata > Aves > Coraciiformes > Coraciidae > Eurystomus > Eurystomus gularis. The sequence goes on from VZZY01010641.1 coordinate 124,459, forward strand.
TTCCAGGTGCAGTGCCTTGAAACACCTTTCTGCAGCTGGCTCTGAGTGTTGTTGGACATCCTTCAAGAGCTACTAACAGGGTTAATACCTGAGTGGAAAGGAGCCTGGAAACATTTCAGAGAATATTGCAGGTACCTCTGCTTTTTATGGCTTCTATTATTACGCCCATTATTCTGCTCAAATGTGGTTATTGTCTCATTAGTATTTAAATCAGCTGATAATACGTGGAGAGATATTCCTTCTGACAAAGGCTCTACAGCTGGTCTCTGTAGTGCGGAGGTTCTAACGGTGCCAGTTGATGCCATTTGTGTCAAACAAGCTTTGATTTTTAGCCTGCAGTAGCGATTGAGAAGGGCCATGCAATTTGGGGAGATTAGCATTTTGCCATCCACAAAGGGAGGATTACGAAGCGTATTGTGGACTGCGAAAATGAGGTTGTGAGGGAGCAACACCCGGCGGTTTGCTTTCTTTATGGACAATATCGCCCTGTGGCAGTGCTGAGGGAGGAGCAGAGGCGATGTGTTTTAAGCAGCTTTGACGGCTGCAGAGTCCCCATCACTGGCACTTTGTAGGCTGGATAATGAGCCACAACTCACAGCTCACGGGGGAAAAAAAACGAGGCGAGAGGTAGGATGGGAAGAGGAGAGTTGGAAGTGGGGAGATCGGCTTCTTTAAGGAGGATGAGAGCCGGGGCAAACAGAGAAGGTGGTTGTCCTCTCCTTTCCATACCCTTTATTGAGACACTTGCTTTGGCCCTTTGCAAGGAGGAAAGAAAATAGCAGAATTGCAGACTTCTGTTGTCCCTGGAGATCTTGCTGGTGATCTTGCCACCTTTTGTGTGGGCTTGGAAACTTTGCTTTGGAAATAAAAAATTAGCCTGATTTTCTCTACCTGGCAGGTAGTTACAGCCCTGGGTGGTTTCTTATTTAAGTGTTTGACGCACACACGGTTATTGGAGGTACGTTAATGTACAGGTTAGATGTCTGGCTCTGTGCACGTCTGTCAGATATATGGTTTAGTGTAAGGATCCTTCCGGGGAAGGTGAAGGCTCTGTAGAATTTGTCTGGGGACATCTCTTGTTGAGTGCCGCAACTCCAAAATCCCATGTTCAGGGGGTTCCATATTCCTCCCTATCCCCAAGCAAAGAACTTGGGAGTCTACCTAGTATCCAGCCGGACATTTGACCTAGGAACCCCAAATGTCCTGAGACTGAAGGACACAAAAATGCTGGAAGTCACCCCAGAACTAGAGATCCCCATGAGTCCTCACTGAGAGAAAGACCTCAAAGAACACAAGCTCTCTGACATGCACCAGGGTGGTTCCCACATATCAGAACAGCCACCGGGACTAATTGGATTTGGGACTTCTTGGGTTAGGAATCAAGAATTGCCTTCAGCACCATTGGTGTCCCTCATGAAGGCCACTCAGATGATAAACCACATGTGCACAGGAGCTTGGCCATGTTCCTCTTAATTTTTTCCTTGCAAGTGAGAAAGAAGCAGTGAATGATGGTGCTAAATAGAGCTCTTATTTCACCCAGTCACTACCCAAAATTTCTAGCACACATTTCCTCTCCTGCACAAGGGAGGTAAATCATCTCTTCCTACATCAGGCACAAGGCTGGGGGTGAAAACCTAATATGAGCCCTTGTTGGAGAAGGTTTCCTCTCTCTCCAGTGTCATTCACTGCAGGGTGTGTATTCATGGGGGTGCTTTTGTGCCTGGGAAGGGGTCAGGGTCCCAGACTGAGCTACCTACCTGCCTCTCCAGCTCATGAATCTGCCTCATTATTTACGTCACACCCAGCCATTAGCTGTAGGTGCTTTAGCAGGCTCCCTAGAAGGAGCACACAGGTCCTCAGATTCCTCCTCCCTCCCAGCTGGGAAAAAGAGATGTGTGCATGTGTGTAGGGTTAATAGATATAATAGATAATACTGCTCTGTATAGCCTCCAGTGGTGTGGCTCCCTGAGGAAAAAAGAAAACCAGTGACAACATAAAATTAACAAAAAAATTAGCAAAAAGACACCAAACCCCTTCAAAAAAACCAACCTCAAACCTTCTGTGGGATTCTTCATTCTAAAACACAAACTCATTGCCTTCTTGTGCAGCTCGCACTGTGAGAAGACAACTTCCTTTCACCTGTCCCAGGACACTGAGGAGCAGCAGTCTGAACGGGCTATCTCCTCCCAGAAAAAAAATACTGGTAAAATTAATATTAAGGAAAGAAGGCTATTTTGTCACTGCCATCAGAGCAGAGCCTGGAGGCATGGTGCCTTTCCAGGCCTTGACAGCAGAGAGCTGTGCTGCTGTGGTCACAGAGCCACCCGCACGTCCTCTTTTTACTCTTTACAGGGAAAGCAGTTGTCATAACTAATTACAGCTGTGGTGGAGGACGTGGTCTCCGGGCATTGAAAGTGCTTCTGGAAAGCGCTTCCACACTGGGGAGGATGATCAGGTGTCTGGGCATCTGCCTAAGGATTCAGGAGATAGATGTTCGTGTCCCAGCCACCCTATAGCTTCTTGGGCGACCTTGGCCAAGCCAGATGAGGGCTGCCAATGGTGATAAGCAATGCAATTCCTCTTGACAATCTGGCCTCTGGCCTCTCAGCATCTTACTTACATGTTTATGAAATGAAGAGGGTGGTCCTCTGGTCTCCCAGGACAGGACATTTCCCATATTTTGCCAAGACAATTTCCCACCCATCCTCTAATACTCTGCCAGTTTGGTGACCCTGTCCCAAGTAGACATAAAGGTCAACAGAGACCACGGTGGGAAAAGCAAGACCAAAGGGATGATCCATCTCTCCTCTAGCACCTGAAGCCTGCCCGAAGCAGGGGTGGCACAGGGAGGAGTCCTCAGCTGTCCGAGATATGTACAAGGGAAACAAGAACAGCCTCTTCCCAGCGCCCTCCCTGCTTTGAACAGAGGAGCGAATGCTTTCCAGCCTTGCAGCAGCAGAAGGATGGGACCAGGCTCACACATTCAGCAGCTGTTTTTCCTGGGGCTGGGAGGCACCCATCAGTCAAAATTAACACTGCATGAATGCCTGCAGTGAGGGCTTTTCACTGCCAAGCAGTAACAGGATAGGAAAAGAGAAAACTTAACTGGGGAGAGCAGCCTCGTGCAGGGGATGAGGGCAAAGAGAGATTTTCTCCTCTCTTCTGAGTCAGGGTTTGGGAACATTGGTGTTTAAACCCCTGATCTGCCAGAGGGTTCCTGTATTATCGGTGTCTTACAGATTAACCAAGGTCTTGTAGCTTTTATTCCAGAGCATGAGACTCACACGGTACACCAGTCGTTGTGGGGTGTTTGTCCACTCAAGTAACAGAGATATCTGGGAGCAGGTCTTACGGAGAGGTCATCTGAGTGTGGATGGATCCATACCACTTCTGTCCTGCTCCCTGGCTCTGGGTTGAAAGAACTTTCAGGTGCCTCATTCCAGTTCCGATGTGGTTTGTCCTGCAAGGGAGCCCTGCACTCCGAGTTAGGACCACTGCCCTGGTTTGAGCTAGAACAGAACCAATTCTGTTCAGTGATTTTCCTTCGCAGCCAAGTCTCTTCTAACTGACTGCACTTTCTGAAGTTAACAGGAGGTTTTCACAGACAGTGTCTGTTTCTAGCAGTGATAACGCTCCATGTTTAGAGTTACTACCAAGGGTTGGGGTGTGCAGAAAGGCTCTTGCTTAGACTTGCTCCTATAGAAATCAAGGTCACTGCTAAACCTTGTGTACCTTGTTGGGGTGCAGTGAGTAGGAGACGGCACCTGTGGGGAGGAAGGGAGAGGACAGATGACCCTAAACTGACCAATGAGGGATTCCATCCCATGTACTTCATATTCTGTATAAAGCTGAAGGATCACAAGGGCCAAGCCTCTTCTTCAATGGCCGGCATCCAAGGAGGACTCTGTACATTCTTTGATCACAATCTGTGTGTTCCTGAATCCAGTTCAGGAATTCAGCTCCTGGATCTGGTTCCCGTCTGCCGCTGAGTCCAGTCTGAGACTTCTCCAGTGCCTGTTCCACACCATCAGTGGTGACGGTGACACAATTGCTATCAGGGATGTTGGGTTCGATATTGGTTTTGTACAAATTTGTATAAGTTTAATTTTATTACTATTTTCATTAAAGTAATTTTAGTTTTCCAATCCATAAGTCTTTCATTCCCTTTCTCTTCCTGTTATGGGAGGGGAGAGGGGTTAATAGAGAGCATCTGTCATTTGTCTCATGGACAGTTCAACCCTAACCCTTGGCAGCCACCATCTCCCCTCTAGCAGCATGAGCACACATCGCTCCCTATCTACTCTATCATTCAATCAGCAAGAGCTCACAGGACCTCTTGTTCCAGCAGGTTTTGCATCTCTTGCTCCTCCTTGGGACCAGCACATCTCAAAGCCCATTACTGACCTCCCCTGTGGGCAGCCAAGCCACGCCAGCCTGAAGTAGGGGACAAGATGCACTGCCAGGCAATGGGACAAAGGAAAACTCTATTTCCCTCATGAGAGAGTTGAACTGGAGTCACTATTTATGGTCCTGGAATATAGCAAAAAAAAGGACAGCGATTCGACCAAAAATAGATCCTGTTCTCCTTTTCCACCATGGGTCTGGTACCACGCCCTGTTTTCTGGGGCATTGCAAGGGTCACATCATTCAGGATCTGGCTGACTCTGGGTCAACCAAGAGTGGCCCTAGTGAAAAAAATGGTGGTCTAGCATGGTGACTGATGTGAGAAGAGCTGGTGGCTTCATGGTGATTCCCTGTAGAGAGATGTTCCTCACCTCCTTGCCACCACCAACCTGTGGCTGTAATGAGCATCCAGCATCTTCAAGGTTCCACAAAACCTGTGTGAACCCACACAGAGGCGGCAGGGCTATTCTCATGGAATTTGTGCTGTTTTGCTGTGTCAGGGAGGGGACAGATATATCTCCAATGCTTTGGGCTACACAGAAAATCAGAGCAAGAGATTTTCTCTGTGTTCTGTTCTTCAGACTAATGCAGGAGTCTGAATATCTTCTTTTTCTTCCAATTTAATCTGTCGATTTTTTTATTCCTTCTGAACTCAGCAGAACAAGTTTCCCCCATTGCTTCTCTGCAGGATCTCAGCCCAACATTTCAAAGCTCTTCTCTCTCTCTGGACAGAGCCTTAGCAAACAATATTGATGATCTAAGTTTCTCTCCAAAACGAAAGAGGAATATGCTCCCTGGTGCTCTTGTGTATGGTGTGAAAGAGATGCCCGCAGAGAAGAGTTTGCAAATGAAAAGTGACAGGCACTTCCCACGATGGCATCAGTTCCCTAATCGCCTTCAGTGCTGCAGGCACCAGCCCCTCCTTCTCCTTTCCCTGCTTATTCTGTTAGGACAGATGTAGCCCCACAGTCTTCTTATTTCCAGGGCTGGAGCAGTATTCTGGGGTCTGAGATAGAGTTTTCATGGAATCACAGAATGGTTTGAGTTGTAAAGGATCTTTAAAGGTCATCTAGTTCCAACCCTCCTGCTCTGAGCAGGGACATCTGCAACTAGAGCAGGTTGCTCAGAGCCCCGGCCAACCTCACCTGCAATGGTGCCAGGGATGGGGCATCAACCATCTCTCTGGGCAACCTGGGACAGGCTCTCACCACCCTCAGCAGCAACAATTTCTTCCTTCTCTCTAGTCTAAATTTCCCTCTTTGTGTTTAAACCCATCACCCCTTGTCCTGTCACAACAGGCCCTCCCTTAAATATCTGTCCCCATGTTTCTGACAGACCCCTTGAAGCACTGAAAGACCATAAGAAGGTCTCCCTGGAGCCTTCTCTTCTCCAGGCTGAACAAGCCCAACTCTCCCAGCCTGGCCTCCCAGCAGAGGCCTTCCAGCCCTCCCATCATCTCCATGGCCTCCTGTGGCCCCGCTCCAGCAGGTCCATGTCTCTGCTGTGCTGAGGACTCCAGAGCTGCCCCAGCACTGCAGGGGGGTCTCCCAGAGCGCAGCAGAGGGGCAGGATCCCCTCCCTGCCCTGCTGCCCACGCTGCTGGGGATGCAGCCCAGGAGGACATTGGCTGCTGGGCTGCACTTGCACATTGCTGGCTCAGCTCCAGCTTCTCACTCCTCAGCACCCGAAGTCCTTCTCCACAGGGCTGCTCTCCACCCCTTCATCCACCAGCCCGTGTTGATACTGGGGATTGGCCTGACCCAGAAGATTGTGCAAGGTCCTACAATAAGGTTTTGTGAATTCCAGATTTTCCCCTGTAAAGCCCAAACCCAGGGATGCTCAGCTTGCTGTCCCCTGCACAGCAAGAGAGATCCTCACCATCTGGAAAGGGGGTCATCCCTGGGTGATGCCCTTCATCATCCCCATTCTTCCCACTTTCTCTCACAGGTCTCTCTCATCAAACCATTTTGTGCATGGTGTGATAAGCATGTACCAAATACGGGAAGAGGGATTTAGACGAGCAAAATGAATGGCTTGGAGGGTGCTTTCATAGGATGACAGAAAGTTTTGGATTGGAAGGGACCTTTAAAGGTCATCTAGTTCAACATCCCTGCAGTGGGCAGGAACATCATCTCAGCATGAGACTGGATGTGCCTCTATCACCAAGCAGCAAAGACCTTCCTTCTGCCATGGATGGAGGCAGTTCTGGGCACCTGAAGGGTAGAGGTCACAGCCACACACCAAGGAGCATCCTCCTAAGGAGCCCCGGGGCTGAACTGCACTCTCCCAGCAGAGAGAAACATCACTGCATTAGTGGAAAATAAAAAAGAAACCCCCCCAAACCCCCTGCCCAAAGCACATCAGCAGCCAGCTTTCAGGCTGGCAACCTCCGCATTTTTGAAAGAAAGACTCCTGCTCCTCCTAATTCCTCCTGATTCTATTTGCAGCCTTTTCTATGCCGTGGGAAATAAGCTGTTCCATTTTAATTGGGAGAATTGCAGCAATAACTTGTTTAAATGCATTTTGGGCCCACCCAGAGTAAAACTGAAAGAATAGAACAAAATTGAAAACGCAGCATTACCCTCGCCCCTCCCTTCCAATCAGAGGAAAAAAAAACTTTTCCAGATGCACAGTGATAGGATATTATTTTTTTCCCTATCTCAAAGGTTTCACTTCGTTGCTCTTTCCCCCTGTTTTACTTGCAATCATTGCATTTTGCTAAATTTTGGAACGGGGCAGCACTGGAAAATGAAAAATCACAACGTTCCATGTGACAAAATTATTAAAAATGAATTGCTGTGACTGTTCTACAGCAGAATAATCTGGAAAAGCAACCCAAAAAACCCCCAACAACCCAATCCTATAAGTGGCTTTTGACCAAATGACTGGAAAATTAGTTCACTGAGAGTCTCACTCAAGCCAAATCTTAATTTTCCTGCATAATAAACTGTTTGACCAAACATCATTTCATGTGCTAGAGTGGCCTCTTCACTACATACCAATATGAAGGCTTTAAGAAGAAGCATGCCCAGCTGGATGTACTGTTAATGGGTCAATTCGCTGCTCATTTTCCGTTGTCATGTGGGATGGGAGACAAGCTTCTCCATATTAACCAGGAACCCTGTAGAGACAATGGGTTTCAACGGGTTTTATCCCCCTCAACATCCCTGAACATGCCTTTGCCTCCTGTTGTTCCAGGAAATCGTTCTGAGCTCCCATTGTATGTGCTTAGGTTCTCACAGGAGTGTGTGATGGCGAGGTGGGCAGCAAGTCTGAAGGTCTGCAACCTCACTTGACCTCAAGGGAGGAGATCCTGCCCCTCTGCTGCGCTCTGCCCCTCCTGCAGTGCTGGGGCAGCTCTGGAGTCCTCAGCACAGCAGAGACATGGACCTGCTGGAGCGGGGCCACAGGAGGCTCCAGCAATGATGGGAGGGCTGGAAGGCCTCTGCTGGGAGGCCAGGCTGGGAGAGTTGGCCTTGTTCAGCCTGGAGAAGAGAAGGCTCCAGGGAGACCTTCTGGTGGCCTTGCAAGACTTCAAGGGGTCTATCAGAAAGATGGGGACAGAATTTTTAGCAGGGTCTGTTTTGACAGGACAAGGGGTGGTGGTTTAAACTAAAAGAGAGAGATTTAGAGTAGAGAGAAGGAAGAAATTTTTGACTCTGAGGGTGATCCTGTCCCAGGTTGCCCAGAGAGGTGGTTGATGCCCCATCCCTGGCACCATTGCAGGTGAGGTTGGCCGGGGCTCTGAGCAACCTGCTCTAGTTGCAGATGTCCCTGTTCAATGCAGGGGGGTTGTACTAGGTGACCTTTAGAGTCTTTTACAACCCAAACCATTCTCACAACCAGTCCCATCCACAACCCACCACACTGCAGCATCCAAGACTTCCCATGCAAGGAGAGGGTGAAACAGCTGTGGCCACAGAGATTTTTCCTGTAAAGGACCAGTGCATATCGAAGGCTTGATGGACCTGGGGACAAGAGGTGAGATGCTGGCCAGAGGGAGCAGACTGCAGAGCAGAGCTGCAAAGCAGGGTAGGGGACTTCAAGAAGGAGCAGCTCTCTCCCCCAGCCTCCCACTCAGAGCAGGTGGGGGGGGTGAGATGCAGTAAATGAGCTCATTTGCCAACAAGCAGGAGCCTTTGATTGCACACATTCATCCAGAAAGATAAAGTGGATAAAGTAATGGGTATTTACTCTTCTCCGCCTGTGTACACAACAGAATTGTGTTTCTTTTAATGGGAGCTCTGTTCTAATTGCCGTCATTACCAAAGTGAGACTTGAAGCTCAACACCATTCTTCTATTACCTCTGTGTGTGATGTGCCGCATTTCCGGTCTGCCCTCTTACATATCCCCCTCCTTTGACAGGACCTGAGCCACGGTCTGGATAACCCCCCAAAAACATGGTTTTTTTGGCATCCCTGTTGAAGTCTCCCCAAAGCCAGACGTGTTCACAGCTCTGCAGGATCCAAAGGATCCTGGTGATGTTTCATTAATGGAGCTCATCTACCCCCGGATCCAATTTTGTCTGCTCATCAGTGCAGCCGGCATGTTGTGTGAGCAGCATATGCCACAGCAGATGGCATGGACTCAACTCCAGCGAACAGCTCTGGAGTGAAATCACTCATCTGCTCTCCCCTGCTTTGGAGAGAAGAGGGGTGTTTCTGGGAGACAGGTTTGAGCTGAAAGGGGGGAAGGAGCGATGATGGAAAATTAGCTGAACTCTGGGTCAGTATCTCCATCACCTGGACCCTGTGAAGGATCCACAACCAAGCAGACCCTGATTTTGCTCTGCAGCAGGTCACCTTTTCTCCTGGTCAGCCCCACAGAGGAGGATCTTGAGGGCTCACATAGAAGGTGGGGAGGTATTTAAACAATGACACAACAGCACTTGACACAACAAGTTGTTGCGGGCATCTCAAGCTGCTTTTGTGTTGCACCTTGTAACCTACTGTGGTGCATTCCTTACTTGATAATCTGCTCCCGCCTGCTTCTGCCATGTTGTCTAGATGCTTCTTGGTGCTTGGGTTGTGCTTTCTTCTTACTCTGTCTACGTTACCGTTCCTGCAACATTAAAGACTCCCTGACCATTAGTCCTGCCTGAGAGTGGACATTTCAAGAGACATGCCAGTTTCTCTGCCTCTTCTGCCTGCTGACTGGGTACCTGTGGAGTAGCTCGGGCTTATTGTTGCTCCACAGTAGAGCTTTAAACACAGGCACGGTCTTGTCCAGAGCCCCAACAGCAGTTATATGCCTTTGGCCATCTGGCCAGTGGGGAGGAAGTTCAGGAGATGGACTTTGAAAACAAGCTAATCAGTAAAATGGACTGGGCCACTGAATTCTCTAAGTGTCCTCCTTGAGTGACCATGTGTGGCTTGGTCCAACTACCTCCTACAGTCCAAAGTCATTGTATGAATAAAAATGGTGTCTGGCATATGTAACACCTCTTTGATGACCAGCCTCTGAGCACCTCAGAGCTTCCTTGGCCTTCATTTTTAGAAGTGCTTTGCCCCCAGTGCTGAAGAGTGAAGCTGGTTTGGGCTGCCTACCTACATATCGTCAGACTGGGCTTTCTGCTTTTCCAATTGGATGGTCAACGTTCTCCAATCAGCCACTGATTAAAGACTTTGGTCACAGCTCCCACCCAGCCCTCCAAGGGTTTCCTGCGCTAGTTTGTGTGTGCTCCATTCCCAGCAGGCATGTGCAGTGCCACAAGAGGCACAGACTCATTCCTGCATCCTGTTTTCCACCACAGCTGTGTGGTGTCTTCACCACACATGGCTGCTATGTGATTTCTGAAAGTATCACACACTTTGGCATTTGGACCTACTCCATCCTCCATTTAGTTGGGTCAAGGAATCTGAGAGTGTTTCTGTGCTCCTGGTTTGAGTCTCTGTCCTAGTGACCTCCGTATCTCTGCACTCTGCAAACAGCAGAGACAAGCTGCTGGGGCCAGACTCATTTCAGTGGTGCCCAGTGACAGGACAAGGGGCAACGGGCACCAACTGGAACCCAGGAAGTTCCACCTCAACATGAGGAGAAACCTCTTTGCTGTGAGGGTGCCAGAGCCTGGCCTAGGCTACCCAGAGATAAGTCTCCTTCTCTGGAGACTTTCAAAACCCATCTGGACATGTTCCTGTGTAACCTGCTCTAGGTAAACCTGCTTTGGCAGGGTGGTTGGACTAGATCTCTAGAGGTCACTTCCAAGTCCATTCTGTCGTTCTGTGATCCTGTGAAGCCTGGTTTCACATGAGGTTTTCCTCTAATTCTGCTTGGCTCTTCTCCACTCACATACTGCAGGAGATTGCACCACCTCTTACACCTCCAGTTGGTACCTCCATGTGTCAGCTGAGAGAGGAGGAACGATCTTGCTCCCAGAGCAAAGCCTACGGCAAAGCAAAACACAGCCCTTGAGCGAGGTCTGTAGATGAACTTTCCTCTGGTTCCTGGGGTTTGTAGATCAGACCATTAACATTCTCTACCATCCTGGTCAAAGATTCGGATGGTGATCAGACAATAGTTCAATGCATTCAATTTACAATGCAATTACATTTTAATAAGTTGTGACCCCTGAGGCAGGACCCGCCACCTGTCAGTTGAGATCCAGCAGCTGACCTAATCTCAACCACGGATGGATGTGCTGCAGCTGAGTAGGTGGCAGTGTAGTAAAATAGAATGTATGGTAATTGTGCAGCCAGTCCCTTGCTGTCTGACCTCAGCAAGCAGTGGGAACCAGATGCCTCAAGTTGGCATAACAGAGGTCTTATTTCTGGCCTCACAAAGCTGCTGCAGAGCTTTGGAAAGTCCTTTGGCTCCCTTCCTACCAGCCTGGCAGGGAAGGACTCTTTGGGAGAAGGGAGAATTGAGAAGAAGCAAAATGTCCCTGCCCATGACAGGGAGGTTGGATTAAATGATCTCTAAGGTCCCTTCCAACCTAGGCCATACTATGATTCTATGATGATTCTATGAAAATGTGATGTACCCTTGTCTCCCCCTGCCCTGAGCTGGGCTGAGAGCATCTCCAAACGAGTTTCATCCAGCTCTGGCTGCAACTGAAAGACCATCATTGGCTGCGACCATTAAGGAAAATAATAAAATCTTCCGTAATCCCTGAAGACAAATTCCAGAGAGGGTCAAATTCCTTTATGAGAATGAAATGAGAGGGTTTTATGATCACACTGCCTTATTATACCCGGCTCCCTGTAGTGTCATACTCATCCTAAGAACCAATTTACTATGTCTCTCCCTCTCTCTCCAGCAACATTAGGAACAAAACAACTTCTAAATATCGTTCCATGCCCATAGCTGTTGTTTTTTCAGTAAACATTTGTTTTAGCGGCATTCAGGGACCCAATCCTTGCAGAAGGGCCAAGGCATCCCAAGCATCGTTGAGGAGATAAGTGGGGTTTTGTGGTTCTTCCCTAGGAATAAAGGCTGAATGGCTCGTTTTCTTTGTGATAGAAAAGGGTACAGAGTCCCCTGAGCAATGCTGGCTGCAGCAAGGATTACATGAGGCTTTTGCTTTATTTTCCTCCAGTGACTTCCATCAGCAGAAGTGAAGAGTCTCTGGCTTAAAGGAGGAGAGACAATTGCTCCTGCAAGGGAAAGAACCCTCCCAGGACTTTTTCCCAGAATATGGGGTGGGGGGTTTTTTTTTGTATTTTGGGTTGGTTTTTTTTCTTAAATGTGCATGGTACATTGAAGAAGAGAAGGCTCAGGGGAGACCTTATTGCAGCCTTCCAGTATCTGAAGGGGGCCTACAAGAAAGCTGGGGAGGAACTGTTTACAAAGGCCTGTAGTGATAGGACAAGGGGTAATGGGTTCAAACTGGAAGAGGGGAGATTTAGATTAGAAACTAGAAGGAAATTCTTCACTGTGAGAGTGGTAATACACTGGCACAGGTCGCCCAGGGGGGTTGTGGATGTTCCATCCCTGGAGGTGTTCAAGGCCAGGTTGGATGGGGCCTTGAGCAAGCTGGTGTAGTGGGAGGTGTCCCTGCCCATGGCAGGGGGCTTGGAACTGGATGATCTTTGAGGTCCCTGCTAACCCAAGCCGTTCTGTGATTCTATGATTATCTGTTCCTTGAGACAGAGGAGTTAATGTCACCTGGAAGAATAATAGTAGGACTCAATCTAGGAACCGTACTTGGTCAAACACTGGAACAGGCTTCCTAGAGAGGTGATTGATGCCCTGAGCCCATCTGTGTTTAAAAGGCATTTGGACTATGCCTTTAACAACATAATTTAACTTCTGATCAAGCCTGAAGTGGTCAGGATGTTGGACTAGATGACCACCGCAGGTCTCTTCAAACTGAAAATACTCCCTACCATTCCACTCTATTCTATTCCCCTGTGGATGGGGGATAATGGGGATGCTATGGCAGATTCTGCACTCACTGTTAGATGCTTCAGGGTCTTTACAGGTGGCAGCTGCATCCAGACATCCCCATGACAGCTGAATCTGTGTTGTTTAAGAACTGCAGACAAGGTAACAACCCCAGGGAGGACGTGGCTGATCAGCAAATGAGGGGGCTCTGCCTTGTTACAGAGCTCATGGCTCTCCTCCACATCTCCACGTTGGTGCTTTCCAGCTGAGGGCTGCAAACCAGTGAGAAATCTGTCCCTGAAGGTCCTAATAGCTTGTGCTTACAGGAGAGCTTTAAGAAGAGAGTGGGTGTGGACTTTCTGAGCCAGATTGTGTTCACTGTGCTGCTTTGCATTGCTTTTGTACATTGTTCTTCCCCAGATGTCTTCATCCCATAGGAAGCAGCAGTACTGAGCTGTTTAGATGCTGGAAACTGCTATGTCAGAACATCTTTGATGTAATCCCTGCCTATGGATGTGTAGAAGGTTGTTACAATGGGCTCCAGGGAATGAAGTGGTGGAAGGTAACAAGGAGGTTTTTACTTTCCAGGCTCTTAAGGAGAAGATAAGTCAAACACGACTGTCCCAAAGCACTTCAATGCAGCAAATTCAGCCCGCCTGTGAACAAGCCACAAAGTCAGCGCTGAGAAACGATGGGAGCACCAGCAGAAACAAGAGCCAGGTGGAAGAGCACTAGAAAGCCTTTCATCCCAGTGACCTTTATTTCCGTCATGCAGCCCCATACTTGGAACTTGCCAGCTAATTTTCCTTGAAAAGGAGACAACCAATGTATGGGGAAAGGGGATTCTTCCTGGGATCTCCTTTGCCAGGGGGGAGTTTCAAGCAGTAACCTCTGAGCTCTTAAACTAGCTTGGAAGGTTCCATTTTGCTTTGCATTTTTTTATTCCCTCCCTTTGGCTTTATTTATTTATCTTCCCTTTTCCTTTCTTGTAGTGTTCTCAGTTTCCTCTTTCTCCCTTTTCTTCCCTCTTTTCTAATTCACACTTTCAAAGGCAGT
>VZZY01010641.1:139051-246014 GCA_013400335.1 Eurystomus gularis
TTGGAACTGGATGATCTTTGAGGTCCCTGCTAACCCAAGCCGTTCTGTGATTCTATGATTATCTGTTCCTTGAGACAGAGGAGTTAATGTCACCTGGAAGAATAATAGTAGGACTCAATCTAGGAACCGTACTTGGTCAAACACTGGAACAGGCTTCCTAGAGAGGTGATTGATGCCCTGAGCCCATCTGTGTTTAAAAGGCATTTGGACTATGCCTTTAACAACATAATTTAACTTCTGATCAAGCCTGAAGTGGTCAGGATGTTGGATAGGATGACCACCGCAGGTCTCTTCAAACTGAAAATACTCCCTACCATTCCACTCTATTCTATTCCCCTGTGGATGGGGGATAATGGGGATGCTATGGCAGATTCTGCACTCACTGTTAGATGCTTCAGGGTCTTTACAGGTGGCAGCTGCATCCAGACATCCCCATGACAGCTGAATCTGTGTTGTTTAAGAACTGCAGACAAGGTAACAACCCCAGGGAGGACGTGGCTGATCAGCAAATGAGGGGGCTCTGCCTTGTTACAGAGCTCATGGCTCTCCTCCACATCTCCACGTTGGTGCTTTCCAGCTGAGGGCTGCAAACCAGTGAGAAATCTGTCCCTGAAGGTCCTAATAGCTTGTGCTTACAGGAGAGCTTTAAGAAGAGAGTGGGTGTGGACTTTCTGAGCCAGATTGTGTTCACTGTGCTGCTTTGCATTGCTTTTGTACATTGTTCTTCCCCAGATGTCTTCATCCCATAGGAAGCAGCAGTACTGAGCTGTTTAGATGCTGGAAACTGCTATGTCAGAACATCTTTGATGTAATCCCTGCCTATGGATGTGTAGAAGGTTGTTACAATGGGCTCCAGGGAATGAAGTGGTGGAAGGTAACAAGGAGGTTTTTACTTTCCAGGCTCTTAAGGAGAAGATAAGTCAAACACGACTGTCCCAAAGCACTTCAATGCAGCAAATTCAGCCCGCCTGTGAACAAGCCACAAAGTCAGCGCTGAGAAACGATGGGAGCACCAGCAGAAACAAGAGCCAGGTGGAAGAGCACTAGAAAGCCTTTCATCCCAGTGACCTTTATTTCCGTCATGCAGCCCCATACTTGGAACTTGCCAGCTAATTTTCCTTGAAAAGGAGACAACCAATGTATGGGGAAAGGGGATTCTTCCTGGGATCTCCTTTGCCAGGGGGGAGTTTCAAGCAGTAACCTCTGAGCTCTTAAACTAGCTTGGAAGGTTCCATTTTGCTTTGCATTTTTTTATTCCCTCCCTTTGGCTTTATTTATTTATCTTCCCTTTTCCTTTCTTGTAGTGTTCTCAGTTTCCTCTTTCTCCCTTTTCTTCCCTCTTTTCTAATTAACACTTTCAAAGGCAGTCTTGACAGAGAGGTGGGGGAGAGGGGAGACAACCCCATGGAAACTTCCCTCTTCGTTATTTTCAGGCTTGTTTAGAAAAGAAGCAGAGATGGAGGAGCGAGAAAGAACACGCGGCATTAAAAACCCTGGAAACATGCTCCTGCTGCTTCCCTGAATGTCAGGGGACCGTTATCTGGCCTTGCACGCAAGGAAGGAGAGCTTGCGCCTTGTGAAGTGTAATAAGGAACACAGAGCCTAATGGAAAAATCATTTGCTTGTGGCATTTAATTAAATATGTAAATTTATGAGCGTCCCTGAAATCATCAAATTAAAAGGCAGAGCTGTCATGAATTTTGATATGATTTCCTCCACGGGCTTTCCCTCCATCCTCTCCCCCACTCCCTTTCATCAAAGAGGTGACGTGTGGGGATGGCTGAGTTGCTGCCAGGCCTGTCCTCAGGGTTTCCCCAGGGGGTGACACACACACAAGATGTTTTTATTCCCTGCACATCAGCCTCTGGCCCAAGGAGATGGCAGATGGGTACGTGCTCCTTTGCTGCAGGGGATCCAGTGAGCAGAGCATGGAGGCGTAAGTGGTTCTCACCATCTGGTCCTGGAGCTTGGTGGGGTGGCACCACTTCCCTGGAGATCTGACGCAACAACAGGTCCCTTACAATTTCAGCATCCACAAACCTGCCTATCCACAAACCCATCCTGCATCTGGAGGACTTCCATTGTCTTGTGACCTCTGCCCTAACTTGCAGACATCACAATCACATCACCTCTTATCTGATGCCCCCACTACAGCCATGGAGAAGAAAACCCTCCAGTGAGAGGGCTTCAGGCCCTTGATGTGGTCCAAAATCTACCTTGAACTTGTATCCCGGCACCACAATTCACACCGTTTAGTGCTACCATCCATCTTCAGAGATGGGATGACCAGGGAGATGATTTTGTCAGACCCAGGCAACTAATTTGGGCCTTTTGACTTGCAGCTGACCAAGTAAACTCTGGATCTGCCTCCACTGTCCCATGCCCAGCTCAGCTTTTGGGTGCGATACACGGACTACAGGGTTTAGGGTGAACAGTTCCTCCTGATTTGAAGGTGGTGAGACACTGGCACAGGTTGCCCAGGGAGGTTGTGGATGCCCCAACACCAGATGTGTTCAAGACCAGGTTGGATGGGGTTTGGGACAACCTGGTCTAGTGGGAGGTGTCACTGCCCATGGCAGGGGGGTTGGAACAAGATGATCTTTAAGGTTCCTTCCAACCCAAACCATTCTCTGATTCTATGATCCTTTTACCCTTGCGCAGTCCCAGCTGGTGTAGTGCATCAATGGCTCTTTCTCAGTGCAAACTTCACGACAACCCCTGTTTATTTCTGACCAAGGAGCTGCAATGGGCATTCAGGTGACAGAGCAGTGTCCATCCAGGCAGGAGGTGCGGAGCTGAATGGGCTCGTATGGGAAACACCAGCCAAAACCAGAGAGGGTAGAGAGTAGCAGGGAAAGTAAGAGGTCTTACAGGGACAGCAGAGCCCCATGGCAGCCAAAAATGACTACTGAGCTCCAGAGGAAAGAACAGCATAGAAAGGAAAAAACAGTAAGAGAAGGCAGAGTTTGTGATGAAAAGTCCATATGTTGATGTTTGCACAAGCCAGCAGTAAGCTTGAAGCTATGTCCATGAGGACATGGAGATGGCTTTCTCCTACCACAGCAAAGCTTGCAGAGGGAAGAGGTTTGACTAATTTTACGATTTTTTACTGAAGACCAGCTGGAGCTGTGCCTGTAAGGTGGCCTCATTCCCCCACGGCCCCTCTGTCACTGCAGCAATGCCACCTCTGCATGCGGGCTGTCAGCTGTCAAATGAGGAAAATCCTGAATTTCAGCAAGTTTCTTTTAAAAGACCCCCATAATCCATTAAAATATTTCATCTTCTCACTGAGCAAATGCAAGACATCTCTGCAATAACTCCATCAGCATTTCCACCAGCTCCAGGCTTTCCCTGGAGTGCTTCACAGGGGCCACCCCAGGCTTCAAGGAGGCAAAACTGAGCCCCTTGTTTGTCTGTGTGTTTCAAAAAGTTGGACTTCTTTTCCTGCCTCCCCAAACTGCTTTAGATCTGGGGTGCACAGGTCTTGAGATGCAAAATCCATTCAATTTGGCACCAGCAGCTGAGACATTATGTGAACACAGTGCCCGGAGTAAGCGACGCGCCTCACTTTCCACTTAGAGCTGCTTGCAGGAGATGCTGCGAGTGGATTGTCGTCTCCCCAAGTACGCCACCGATTATCCCTTCGGTTTATTTATACGTCTGTCTGAAGGAGGGAGAAGAAATCTGTCATGTGTCATTCAGGGACACATTTATCCTGCCAAGATGCTGCAGCGATACACTCAGAGAACAGCAAGCGGTGAAGGGGTGTCCTTTCTTCCAGCCCACTCCAATCGCTGGTTCTCCAAAGAGACCAGGGACAGCTCCAGCTGTGCAAATGAAATTGGAGAGACTTAATAACATTTTAATGCACGCTCTTAGCATTGAGAGTTGGGTTTTTTTTCCCCTCCTTTCTTGCTTTCCCTTTGATGGTTATAAATGGAGGGGATGTTATTTGCTTGTACAGCTGCAAGGCCAGGTCTTTGGAGAAGGTAGGGAGGATGAGGGAGATTATTTTATCAGGAACTTGAAAGAAGGCATAAAACAGCAATATGCAAGTGTGCTGATTACCCAGAGAGCAGTAATCAGCTAATAATCTAATCCGTCAGCCTCTCTCAGCAGGGATAAAAATCTTCATGGCACCTGGGGTGAAACCGTGCTGTCCATTATCCCAGCCCCATCACTGAGTTTTTGGGGTTATTGCTGGAGAAGACAAACCTGGTCACCAGCCCAGGAGCTGCCAGTGGGGAATTGCCCACTCAAGGCTTGTACCTTCACATGGTCTTGATTTCCAGGAGAGGTGAAGGACTGTTGATGGTGATGTTACAGGAGATGCTGTGAAGTAGACCTCACAATTCCTTTGTCTACAGGACAGCCAACATCCACCACTCAAATATTCCCAAGAGTTTCAATGCCCCTGGACTTGCGGTCAAGACTGAAAATCCCAGACTGTAAGGTTCAGAATTTCTCCAGTGCTTTCCTGTGGTGGCTGATGGTTGGTGGTACAATGGCCCTTACTGTTGTCCTGTCCCATATAAATACTTTTGGGAACTCCAAAGATGTGCACTACATTCCTGATGGAACATTGCCATTAAGGATGTTTCCACAGTCTTTCTGTTGGTGAGCACAGAATCACAGAAGGGTTGAATTCACCTATGATATACCCACAGGCATTCACGCTACATTGGCTTCATTATCACCTTTTGGATATCAGGGTGACAGTGCTCAGTGCTAGTTGTCTTTGTTAGGGCAAAACATGAGTTCTTAGTCTGTTAGCCAAGGCACAGCCTTGTCTGGTCATCTTGGTTTTTTCCTCTATGAGCTGTTCATTCCCCATGCGGAAGAAAGAGTAGACTGAGCTGGTAATGAACAAATGAAACAGAAAAATTACAGAATCACACAGAATCCCAGCATGGTGGGGAGCTGGAAGGGACCTCTGGAGATCATCCCATCCAACCCCCCCTGCTCAGCAGGGTCACCCAGAGCAGGGTGCCCAGGATTGTATGCAGGTGGGTTTGGAATCTGTCCAGAGAAGGAGACTCCACAACCTCTCTGGGCAGCCTGGGCCAGGCTCCACCACCCTCACAGGAATGACATTTCTCCTTATGTTTAAGTGGAATCTCAAATTTCTTGTCACACCTATAGCTATGGCATCCATGTCTGCTCTCCTCTGCATCACCCTAGGGAGACATACCCAAAGCTCACAGGGTGGTGCTGAACTTCTGTCCTTTCCACCCAGGTCATCTGAGGTCTTGGTACCTGCACAGCCTTTCTGATCCAGCCCAAGAGCATGTGAGAGAGAGGAGCTGGAGGTTTGCTGTTGTCTCTGTCCTCTCCTGGGCCAGAAACATGACCAGCCCCCCAACAAGAGGGGCTGTCCATCTCTTCATCCTCCTGGCTGGTCCAGAAAGCAGGGAAGTCTTTCCAGCATCCTCAAGTATCTTGGCTAAACACAGCAAAAACAACACAAGTAAAGACGTAATTTCTTCCTACACTTTGAGGAATGGAGCAGACGCAGGTGACTGTGACCCGCACCCTGGACTCATCAAACCCATACTGAGCTAGGCCCATCCAGAGACGATGAACAAGAGTTGGAGTGATGTTAAGGCAGGAAATGTTGGGTTTGTGTAATCCATAGTTAGGTTCCTGCTGCAACTCACTTGGGGGGAATTATGCATCCTCCCGATGGAGCAAGCTCTCTGGAGGTGGCATCGCTGTGATAACACAGCCATGCTGGAGATGCTGCACATCTGGCTGAAGTGGGATCTGACTGACTATGGGGGAAATAACTGCAGCAGGATTTATCACAGGATGGCCTGTTTGCATCATAATCACATCTTTCTCTTCAATAAATCAGTAGAATTACTGTTTGGAAGTCTGCCATTACTAAAAAAATACCTACTATCAAGAAAATGTTCAGTTTTGCAGCACGAGGCTTGAGCCAAAGGTATCATGTTTGGAGCAGCCTATGGCAAGGCGTAGCCATGGCATGGGAGACAAGGTGCAAGTGGTTGGGTGCTTCTTAGTTTGGAGAGTGGAGCCAAGCAAAACCTCTGGTACACCCATGCATGTAAACAGGGAATAGAGCCCAAATGCCACCAAACTTCTCCCAAGCCATCTTGAGCCCATCTTCTCATCAGAGCAATGGAATCAAATGGATTGAAAAGGTTCTTCATCCCCATAACCAATCAATCTGTTCAGGGTAGGGCTCAGGTTCCCTGCTTCAAACATCACCCTCCAGCCCTCAGCAAAATGTCAGTGCTACCTCTGGGCCATTCTGTTACTCAAAGATTTGCAAACACTCCCAGGGGTGATAGGAAGAGTGTTTTTCTGATCCAGGGGGACCATAGGAG
This sequence comes from Eurystomus gularis, assembly GCA_013400335.1. NCBI lineage: Eukaryota > Metazoa > Chordata > Aves > Coraciiformes > Coraciidae > Eurystomus > Eurystomus gularis. Next base: position 145,402 of record VZZY01010641.1, read on the forward strand.
TAGTCCATACCCTGGGCATGAGCCTCACTGCCCTTGGCATTCTTCAGTGCATCTTTGAACTGGCTGAGGACAGCAGAGCATAGCCAGGAGAGCTGTCATCTCTCCAGGGATCTCTGATTATTTAAGACAATAAAGCTTAATGAACAAATTGAATTCCTCACCACAACACAGCCCAGGCCCTTCCAGCTGAACGAAATGGACTATCTCTGCAGGACTGTATCTGGAACATCAGGCTGGAAACACTTTCTCTATCCTTTAGATACCACTGGCCCCTGTGCAAACACACACGTTATGTATGATTATATCCCCTCCTCCTCACTCAGCCAGGCCCTTCTACTCTCCCCTGCACAGTTCATCTTCTTTCCAGAGCTCTTGGTGGTTCTTTGTTTGGAGAACTGCTGGATGGTGCCATCAGGGAAAAAACAAAACCACTCACATCCCATGAACTCAGCGCAGAAGCGCTTTGAAAATGTGAACAGCCAGGACAGACTGCCAGGAAGGGGCTTGGCTTGACTTTGCAGCCAGATCTCTGAATGTCTCTAAGTTCAGCCCAGGAGTTGGCTCACAACATTCCTGTCTGTTGTCTGCTGCTGTTGCATTGCTCTTCTCACATTCAGGAGCTGCTGCACCAAATGGGTGGGTCTGGCCCTAGAGCAATTCTGTGGGGTGTGTTGAAGCTGAGGAAATGTTCAGAATTTGATTAAAGCAAAGTGTGAGTATAGAATCACAGAATCATAGAATCATAAAACGGTTTGGGTTGGAAGGGACCTCAAAGATCATCTCATTCCACCCCCCCTGCCATGGGCAGGGACACCTCTCACTAGACTAGGTTGCTCCAAGCCCCATCCAACTTGGCCTTGAACATGACCAGGGAAGGGGCATAAACGACTTGTAGGGCATCTCCTCTTTCTGTTTGGAGCAGTGTCTCCCATCAAAAAGTGCAAGACCTTTGAGAAATGCAAGTACGTTACAATCAGAGGCTCTCCCAGGATCCACCCCAGGCTCTAAAAAGCATCCTGGAGGGAACCAAGGAGAGCGTGTTAATAAGCTGAGTGACTCCAGGGTCAGACTCAGACCAAAGCTGAAGTGACCACTGCCTCCCTGTTAGTCTGAGCTTCCTGCTGGACAAATGGTTCAAGATGCCAGCTTAGCAGCAATGTCTCATCTGCCTGCCAGGTGACCTGCACTCTGTGACCTACACTTACATTGCTTCTGCACTAGATGCTTCCCATTTGAAGCCCGCCTTACTTGTTCTTATCTTTTCTTCCATTCTCATAAAGTCCCTCCTGCTTTCCTTCAGCTGCTCTTCCAGCTGCCCTCAGAGGTGTGGAGCACGGGAAACAAGCATAGTTTAAGGAATTTCTGGCCGTGACCCTGGGAGAAGTTAGAAACGGCAATGCATGGAGCAGAGCAGGAGCTGACACCCCCAGCAGAGGATGTTACTTTGGTATCTACAGCAGAGACGCCAAAATCAGGAGTGATGGGAGCAGGAGCAGCTGGGTAGGTAGTGATGAAGGGCAAGGTCTGGGAGGCACCAGACACCTGAAGGAGGTGGGACAGAGAATATTTGTGGAAAAAGCCACTGGCAGCGTGGTCACAGCCACGGAGGTGCATAGAGAGTGTGGGCTGAGGAGCAGGGTGGGTCGTGGGACTGAAGAAATCACTGGTGGAGTGTGATCCTCCTCTCAAAAGGTTCTCTGCCAGGCCCTTAATCCAGCTCCATTCAGCCTTGGGAAGGACTTTATGTGAAAACAACTAAACCGAGCCAATTTTTTTCCTCTTTCTTCTTCCTTCCAATGCTGTCAGTGCTGGCTTGGAGCTCCAGACTCTTCCCAAAAGGAGAATAAGTGTGATGTCACGTGCTGAGCTGCTGAAAGCTGGTCCTTTCATCCTGCTGGACTGGCTTTCCCCTTAGCTAAGCTAAGCTTAATGGCTACTAAATGTTATAGACGCTCCCCTAAAAGTTTTGGGAAATGAAGCCCCACCCATCCTCTGGGGATTAGGGCACTAAATGTCAAAAATCTGAAAAGTTTCCTAACTGCTGATGGTGTTTGCTGCCACACTTCTCCACTCTGCTTCTAAACCCGCTTCTGAAGCTACCCAACTCTGCAGATTTTCAAGGTAGTCTCCTAATTTTGGAACCTGAGCTACACTGGGATGCAAAAAAAAAATCACTTTTTTTTTTTAAATCTATCTCTCTCCAAAAAAAGCTTTCACTGCTTCCAGCAAAGAGAAGGTGGCAGAGGGTTTCTAATTCTGAAGCTGTCAGCTCATTTGTTTCTGTGGCAGCTGGAGCAAGCAGAAGTGACGAGGGTCTGGAAATCGGTGTGTCTGAAAGCTGTGCCTGAGCCAGCAGTTTTTATCTGGCTAATAATGTTTATAATTGGTTGACTCTTATTAGAGGAAGGCAAAGAAAAAAAAAATCAGAAGGTTGAAAATCGTGTCTGGAGATTTTAACTCTGTCGGGTACCAGGCAATCTTCTACCGTGTTTGGTTTTTTTCTCTGTGGTCAGCATGACAAATTTGCTGTGTCTTCCTTGAGTGGAGATTTCTAGTGAAATTAGTGGTTGTTTTTCACTAGTGCATACAGGCGCTGGCTTGCTCTTGCAATGGCTCTTGTTATTGTCATCGATGCTCAGACAGGACTGCGTCAAAGTGGTTGTTTGGAAAGGAGGAACCCACCATTCATCATTCTCTAGGGCTATAAGGGTTCATCAGACCTGGTGTCACCCCACTTCGATCATGGAACTGGACATCTGGTGAGTGGGGCAGCACAGACCCAGTGGCTGGGGAGATCAATGCTGTATCTTGGTGCAATTCTAGAGAATGGACGGTAGACAGCAGTCTCAAAACAATCTCAAGGGCTCAAGTCCTCTCATTTGGACCTCATTCTTCCATCCATGAAATGGAGATGAACACATAGCATGCTGGGAGAGCCTGAGCTTTAGTCATCCTGCCTTCACCTCCCTATAAAACTTGCCCAGAGAAGCCAGCTCACCTTTTCCTTTGGCTGGTGATGCCTGGATTCCCAGCACAGGGAGAGGTCACCAAGGGCCTGGAGGTCTCAGAGGCCATGATGCCCAGACCACATCCAGTACTCCCAGAGCCTGAGGCATATCTCGCTCAAGGTCAGAATGGTGGCTGACTTAGGGCAAACCAAAGCCCAGCCTCTCCCGTGACTGCAAAAAAATAGTTGGTCTTTCAGAGTTAACTCAAGTTTCTAAGACAACTGAGTGGAACTGGAGTTTTCTCTGTTTTCACTGTTTGCTCCATGTAGTTTTCTTGCAGAAGCGTGGAAGCTTGTAAGAGACCTCCAGCCTGGAGAGGAGAGGAGGTGGGTGAGACTGGCAGGGTTCACCTTCAAACTCCTCACCCTGCTTTTCAGCAACCTGTGCTTAGCAGGCCAGGTCAGGTCAAAGCTCAGCATCTGCTCAACACCAAGCATGATCAGCTGCAGGAGTCCCTGGTCACCATCCCCAGAACTGCAGCGCATTGTCACAGAGAATGGGGCCAGTGCTGCCCCAGGCGGGTCAGGGAAGAATGGGAATCAAAGGGAGTTGTGCTGGTGGGGAGCATGGCAGGCATGAAAGCCTTCCTTTGAAGAGTATATTTAGGACTTCAAGGAGACCCCGTGTCCTGGTCTTCCTAGCAACAAAGCATCCTTTGCCCTCAAAGCAGATAAAGCCGAGGACTCACCCCACCTGCCTTCCCGCATGCTATACACAAGGTGGAAGGGTGACCTTGTCCCTGCCTGACTCATGACAACCACAGTGGTGCCTTCTCTCCTCAGGCCCCAAACTGCAAATGGTACCAGAATGGCCACAGTGAAGTACTGCAGATGGTTAAAAAATTGTGTTGAGCCAAACCACCAGAAAGGGATGTGGAGATCCACATCCATGCTGCAAGGATCTTCACCCCATGCTCCGGTTGGTGAACATCACCTTCACAACCCTTTTACTCCCTTCTGCTTCCCTGTTGGGTGGCTCCATGCAGGACTCTCAGCACAGAGAAAAGCTCACCTCTAGCCGGTCACTGGGATTGTTGGGCCACTGGGAAGGCTTTACTTGGGCAAGCCCTAAGTCTCAAGAGCTAACCTGGCCTCTGATGGCAACCAGCAGGATCAGAGCACAGTGGCTGACCCTTTGCAGCTGCCTGGATCTGGTTTTGTCTGAGATTTTGAGGCTGCTAATTTGCTCTCTCCACATAGCCATGATTCTTCTTTTGAGGGAGCTGAAAAGGCTTGAGGTTTGCTTCCCAGAAATGAAATCAAGCTGATAATTGTAGGATGCAGTGTGACCCAGATGGTGAAGGAAAAAGGTTCACTCCCTCTCCAGGCTGGCCTGAAACCCAGACCTATGTCTGTCCATCTCAGACAGACAGATGCTGTCAGACAGTGTGTTAGTGCTGCCAGGACAACCAGACCACTAAGAATGGAGTGGAGGAGACAATTTCTCTGCTGTTCCTATCACTGCAGGGCCTCAGGACTTTGGCTCATCATTAATATCCCTCCTATCTATAAGTTTGCTCAGACCAAGAGATACCATGGCTGGTACCCCCCACCAACTGGGAAATAAACCCTCAGAGGAAAATCAGTCATCTGTGAGGGTGACAGAACACTGGAACAGGCTGCACAGAAAGGTTGTGGAACCTCCATCTCTTGAGACATTGAAAACCCATCTGGATGTGTTCCTGTGTGATTTACTCTAGGATCCTACTCTAGCAGCATGGTTGGACTAGATGATCTTCAGAGGTCTCTTCCAACTACTAACACTCTGTGACTCTATGAGTAGATCCAGATACCACAGCTGTCCACAAGGATCAAGTTCATTATGAATCCAAAAGCATCTCCCTCCTGAGACAGAGGAGAAATCCCCTGGTAGCTGAAAAAACAACCAAAGGAGGCAACTTTTCACTCATTAACTATCTGAGCTGCAAAACCCCTTGACAGAGAAGGCGGCAGATGCTGCTACAGGGGCTCAGAAAGGGACCAGAAGAAAATGCATCGAGAGCTGTTAAACACAAAAAAGCCATCTCTGCCCCTGGAAGGTGCCTACTAAACATGACAGTCCTGGGTAATGCTTTCATGGCCAGGAGCTGGCGTGTATCTCAACATACTCTGTGTCTCCTGCAGCAACCCTAAAGATCAATCTCTGCTTGTTTTAATCTTCCTTCTTATTCATTTGCTGGTCAGAAACACTGCTCTGGCTTAGAGGCACCTTTGATTGACTCCAAGAGGGCTGTCTGACTTTCTCAGGGCTCCTAAAATCAATGAAGTAAAGGGATGGAGGCAGAAGAAGCTCTCAGATGGATCCAGTCTGACCACAAAGCTACCTGGCACAACAGTCACTGATGTCTGGGAAAAGCTGGTTGCCCTCCACTGGCTGGGACCTTCGCTGCTTGCTCTTTGGGACCTTCGCTGCTTGCTCTTCTTGCAAGCCTCTGCTTGCTCCGAGCACTGCTTGCTCTTCTCCAGCCCAGACAAACTGAAGTAGGCATTGTTGTTCCCACCCCAGCCTCTGCTAGGAACCTGCAGAGACTCACACGGGCTAATTAAACACCAGCTCATTCTTTATCATCACTTGTCTCTGTCAATGACAGCAGCAGCCTGTGATGGCACGGATCGGGTCACTCTTAATTAGCCATGAGATGATGTGATAACCTTGAAGGCCCTGACAGACCTAAGCAAGGCTCATCCTCCCTGTCAAACTGGTGGCATTTCAAAGGCTGTCAGCTCAGATGGGAATGAACCAGGGAAAACAAACCACTTGCCTGGGCTCCTGCAACATCTCAGAAGCAGGGAGAGATGAGAGGATGGAGAGGAGCATGAGGCATGATGCCTGGTTCCCTAAAACAGGCCAAGCTTTGCCTTTGAGCCATCACTGTGGACAGTTGTGCAAACAACTGCACATCGAGAGGTATGGATGGTCACACATGGAAGCACATGGAGGATAATCACCAACCCTCCTTTCCTATGGAAAACAAGCTGTCAAGTCTCCCTGAGTCTCTACTTGAGTTCCCCCCAGCACAGGCCATGTCCCTAGCATACCCTCGGCATCACAAAATTCTTCCATTCCCAGCTCAGCCTCTCACGTTGGGGATGGCAACAGGATGCTGCTTCTCCACCGCCCCAATGGACACTCAAGTGGCCCTCTTGGTCTGAAATCTTTGTGCAGCAGGAGATGCCTCCGTGAGGGCACTGCTTTAACACTCTTAAAAAGAATCTGTGAATTTTCATGGAGGTTAGTACGACATTTTTGCAGAGGCCTGGACCTCTTGCCGTTCAGGTTCGTCAGACTGGACATGGAAATTGCAGCCATTTCCAGAGACAGCAGTTGAAACTTGCCTCTGGGCATCCTTCTGCTGCTTCCCTCTGTCTTAACAGCCAGATTGCTTCTCTGGTACCTCCTTCTGCTTCTCCTATGCTTGCTGGGAAGCTGGATCCCAGATCTGAGCTGGGCTCCAGCCTGTTGCACGAAAACTCAGAGTGGAAAGGGGACCATGTCTGAGCCTTTTTGGCTACCAATCAAGGCTCGCTTGTTTGCTTCCAGCTTTTTCCCCAAGATCCTGATTTCATATCCACCCATGACTGTCCAGAGTAGGGACATGTGGCAGCTGGAGGAGGAAGCTCTGCCCTGTATGATGCAGAGCCCCCACTCCAGCCCCAAGCTCTTCCCACCACCTCCAGGAACTCTGCAGCAGTAAGCCAACCTGCTCTCATGTTGGAGCCAACCCCAGAGATCACAACAAGAAATAACAAACCAGAATCTGGATGAGTCAGATCTTCATCTTCAAGCCTTATTATGTTGGGAGACCCAGTCTCTATAAACGTAGACCTTGACGAAGCATCTAATGCATACAGAGCATTTTCCACCTGACAAGCCTACGGTGTACAACTATCATGGCTGTGTTAGATTCTGAGTTCCTCTGTCCACACACACAGAGACACACAGGCAGGCCCATGGCACCCTATCCTTTCTGTTAGACCCTGCTCAGCTTTTCCCGGGCAGCTCCAGCTGGTTTCACTCACTGGAAACCAGTGCAATGTGAGTGGTCTTGCCAACCTGGGAGACATCAGTCCAAGGTGGGATGGGAGCAGAGAGGAGCACAGGGCTGTGATGTGCTGCAGACAGTGAGGTGAGAGACACATTTTCTTCCCTGCATGGTGCTGGAGAAGGGTTTTGGGGCTGGTGCCCATGGCTGACCCAATCTGGCAGGCTGGGCCAGCTCCTCCTGCCTCCTGTACAAACCCTCAAGGACATAAGTGAGGGCTCAGCCAGTTCTCTAAGGAGAGTATTTTGAGAGCTGCTTGGCCTCAAAGCACTAAGGGTTCCTTTCTCCATCCTGGATTGCAACAAACCGACTTGTGGACGGACAAGAGAGAATCATCATTTCTCCTTCAGCCAGAACAGCCTGAAATAGCTTGCAACGATTTTGGATCTCACCAGGCTCACTTGGGAACAGCAGCAATGCTATTTTCACTGCCGTCAGTGTATCTGCCACTCCTAAGAGCTAACAGGCTGCAAGCAGTGTCCTCCAGAAACCCAGGGAGGAGAGAAGGAGGCAGAGCACCGTGGTCCTGCTCTTGCTTGATTTGGTAACTTTGCCGGAGTCCCCCAAAGGCTGCACTGAGGTGCACACCAACCCTTATCTCCTCATTGTAAAGCTGACAAATGAAGTACCCCAATGCCATTTTGCACGCTGACCTCAAGGCCTTTCATGAACTGGCAGGTGCCAAATTCTACGCAGCTTTCATCCCCCAGTTCCACTGTGTCCTTTGCAGCTGTGCCTATACAAGTCATTTATGGACTTTTATCCATGGTGAGGCCATGGGAACATCTTCTGTGTTGTTCAGCTCCTGGTATGATTTTGGGTTGTACAAGCTAGCACCCTCCCAAGTCAATGTCCTGGCATGACTGACATGGCCACAGATGTTCCTCCTCATGGAACCTCCATTCCCCTGAATGCCTTATGAAAGCAAGACCTTATTATACTTCTGCATTTACAGCGATGCAAACCAGATATATAGTTATATTAAGGGACTTTTCCAAAGCTGCAAGCTGGATGGTCCTAGGAGAATCAGAAGTGAATCCCAAGCACATAAATTAGGGCTACAAAGATGATTAGATGATTAGAGGACTGGAACATCTTTGTGATGAGGAAAGGCTGAGAGCCCTGGGGCTGTTGAGCTGGAGAAGAGAAGCCTCAGAGGGGATCTGATCAATGCCGATCAGTAGCTAAAGGGTGGGGAGCAAGAGGATGGGGCCAGACTCTTGTCAGTGGTGCCCAGTGATAGCACAAGGGGCAACTGGCACAAACTGGAACCCAGCAGGTTCCACCTGAACAGGAGGAGAAAGTTCTTTGTTGTGAGGGTGGCAGAGGCTGGCCCAGGCTGCCCAGAGAGGTTGTGGAGTCTCGTTCTCTGGAGAGATTCCAAATGCACCTGGATGTAATCCTGAGCACCCTGGTCTGGGTGACCTGCCAAAGCAGATGGGTTGGACCAGATGATCTCCAGAGGTGACTTCCAACCCCCACCATGCTGGAATTCTGCAGGTTTGTAATTACAACCCAAATAGTATCTAGTACCCATCAATTGGTGCTTTCACTGAAGCACGTAGTGCCCTAAAAAGTCAGAGCAGCAGTTCACCTAGCTCAGTGTATTGCCTCCCATGGCACCAAGAAGAGACAATGTTCAGTGGGATGATGTGAAACAGGATCAGTTCTGCCAATTCTTCTCCTCCGGCATCCCCATTTGTTCTACTGGGGGTGGTAAAGGGACATCCCTACCCCTCTTATATCTCTGCTTGAGAGATGGACCTGCTGTCCATGAAATTACCTAATCCCTGGTGGGCTTGGACGTGCCATATGCCTGACTACCTGAGAAGGAGGTTGGGGCATAAGCTAGGGTTCCAGTGCCAGCCTGGACCAGGCTCTACGCAAAATAATAAATAAAGCCAATAGTGCTCCAGGCACTGTGCTCTTCTCACAGCCCTCGAGGCAAAGCCCAGAGGCAGCTTTCCCTACACAAGCACCTGCAGACTCCTCTTAACCAGAATCCAGCATTTCAACACAGTATGTTCCACCTAAATCAATATATTGTTTTCTTTTTGCGTGCATCCTTGGTACCCCAGCTAGAAGCGAACACTGCTTGTTGAGGACGTGCTACTTTCCATTTCAAACCACAGACCTTACAAATCCCTTGGATGGAGAGGGACAAGTGAGAGGCAGGGAAGAGGGAATCCCTGCAACTCAATGGCCTCTAATTTGGCCTCCCCTGATCATCCCAAAAGTGAGAGGGGAGGGAAATGTGATGCCACCCATCTGTTTGCTGGGCTGCCACTGCAAACCTTCTCCGCTTGTCAAGGTTTAGGGTCAGGGCATTGTGCAAGACCTATAACAGGCTCTCTCTGTTATCCCCTCTTTCACCCCCAAAAAGAGGAAGAGAAAGGCTTATGGATCTCTGTTGGCCAAAAAGGGAAAGAGAAAGAATTATGGATCTCTGTTGGCCAAAAAGGGAAAGAGAAAGAATTATGGATCTCTGTTGCCCTCCCCTCCCAAATGGGAGAGAAAGGGATTGAGAGAGAGAGTTACAGATTAGAAAACTAAAACAGCTTTAATGGAGATAATAATAAAATGGAATAACCCCAGGGCTGAACTAGGGTTGGGAGTTTTCTCTGCACATCCTTAACCCCGGCCCCAGGAAGGCAGCAGATTGCCCTAAGGAGTGGGTCTGCTCTGCGTATAGGACCTTCCAGTCCCTTCAGAAGCAAGTCCCCTATGACAAGGACCCATATTGAGCAACCTGGTCTAGTGGGAGGAGTCCCTGCTCATGGCAGGGGGATTGGAACTAGATGATCTTTAAGGTCCCTTCCAACCCCGACCATTCTAAGATTCTATGATTCTATGATCTTTCTTCCTTTACCAAAGATGTTTTGATGTGAGACATACTCCATCTTAGCCTCAGTGACACCTCCCAGCTAGGTGAGCTATGATCTTTGTCATTATTCAGTTCCCCACACAAAACGTCATACATATTATGCAAGGGCATCTGGGAGGGTGGGGTGGACACACTTGCCACATCAGACAGGAACTTGTTGCCATTGCCCCCTGTCCTCTAAATCACCACATCCTAAAGGCACCAGCCAGCCCTTTCTCCTGCAGGATCAGCACAGCTCTTCCAGCTCCACTGAGCAAACGCTTCCCTGCAAACATCTGCACAGTCACTGCATGCCTATCTCCAGCCAGAAACCAAAGAGGGATGGTGATCCCCATGAGCACATCCCACCCTCTGATAAAATGCTTGGCTTCACATCAGGCAGCTCTGCCAGCTGTCTCCAGGATGCTTGCCTCTCCCAGCTGGCTCTCCGGAGGGGTGTAGCTCTTCTGTTTTTCAGCTTCTGTGACAGAGGTCCTTTTTTCTAGGAAAAACAAATGTACAGCGGGTCTCAGTATCCACTTCCCATAAACAAACAGCATGAGACCAGCCAGCGTTGAGCTCGAGCTGTGGCTCTTGTGCAAAAGTTGTGCTGGGGCATTTTTACACGCCCCACCAACTCCAAAGGCTATAAAAGCAGCAGGAGATGGTGGAAAGCATTTCAACAAACCCACAGCCTTCCATCTTCCCCATCATCATATTATTATCATTATTATTGCTGTTATTGTAAATAAAGCAGTAAAACCCCATTCCAAGTCTTACAGGGGGGAGCAGCAATTTCTCAGAGAGGTGGTAGGAAGCTGGGGAAGCCATGAAGGAACTGCTCCATGTAATAGCCACGATCCTTCCAGGCTGTCATCCAGCTCTGAGAATATCTAGGTGGACATGGTTCAGAGGGTGGAGGGAGACTTTTCTCCCTCCTGGGCAGTTTGCAGCCAGAACAAGGCCTAGGAGGTAATCCTTCTGGAAATCAAAATTTACTATGTCCAGCTCTGGAGTCCCCAGCACAAGGACATGGACCTGTTGAAGAAGGTCCAGAGGAGGGCTACAAAGATGATTAGAGGGCTGGAACACCTCTCCCATGAAGACAAACTGAGAGAATCAGGCTTGTTCAGCCTGGAGAAGAAAAGGCTCTTGGGACACCTTACTGAGGCCTTCCAGTATCTGACGGGGGCCTACAAGAAAGCTGGGGAGGGACTTTTCACAAAGGTCTATAGTGATAGGACAAGGGGTAATGGGTTCAAACTGGAAGAAGGGGAGATTTAGATTGGAAATTAGGAAATTCTTCATTCTGAGGGTGGTGAGGCACTGGAACAGGTTGCCCAGAGGGGTTGTGGATGTTCCATCCCTGGAGGTGTTCAGGGTCACGCTGGATGGGGCTTGGAGCAACCTGGTCTAGTGGGAGGTGTCCCTGCCATGGCAGGGGGGTTGGAATGAGATGATCTTTGAGGTGCCTTCCAGCCCAAACCATTCCATGATTCTGTGATTCTATGACATCCACCTCTCTCCCATCTCTCCTGTCTTACCTTCCAGCAACAGACAAGTCTGTGGTTGAGCTGGAAACAGGTCTAAGATGTTGCATTGCCAAGTGTCTGCCTCAACCATGGAGCTTGGGGTAGAAGATTGCTCCAGGGGATGAAGGGCTGTGTTTGATGGGTGCAGTCACCCGCAGAGCAGCAACGAGGTCTGCTCTTGACAGGCAGAGGGGAAGGTCAGCTTCCAAAGCCACCAGCCTGAGGCAAAGCGATTGAGGGATTCAAGCGCTTAAGAGATTTTCTGCAAAGGTTTTCACTTCGATTGACCTTTTAAAGGCCAATTCTGTTGCTTTTGTAGTTAAAGCTGATCAGTGGGGGACATTGTTATCACTTATTTACTTTTTTTTTTTTTAATCCCTTGTTTTTCCAAAATGACACTTAACTCTCTAATCCCAGCCTCAATCAAATCCAGAAAAAACAGGTTAGTGACTCAGAACTTACTTTTTTTCTTCATGTGTGTGCTCTCAGCGCAGCTTCCCTCCATCCCCTTGGCCCTGCAGAGCCACAAACACAGACTCCTCTTCCAGTGTTTCACCAGCAGAACATCTGCTAGGCTCACATCCAGTCCCTGCTGGATCCCAAACCACCACCCCTGAAGCACAGGCACTCTGTGATTCTGTCTCCTCCTCACCAGCCTTCAAAATCACTACCCTCCCGGACCAGTTCAACACAGTGCCAGAGGCTGTGTCCTGGTGAGTGTGGCACTGCTCCTCAGAGGAATGGGTTGTAGGACAGGAGCAACTGATGCCTCTTGATCGAGCATTTAACATATTTCTTACTGCAACACGTTAAAACATGATGGGACTCAGAGACTCCACCACTTTTTGTGCCAGGGCTTCCTCAAATGAACTTACTGGTTGCCTTCAAGTATGGTGGTAGCATTGGCTGACGGATTTTGAGGTGCAGAAGAACCATCTCTTCATAGAACAATAGAATCATATAGAATGGTTTGGGTTTGGAGGCACCTTAAAGATTATGTACTTCCAACAGTCCCCCTGCCATGGGCAGGAACTCCTCCCATTAGACCAGGTTGCACAAGGCCCCGTCCAAACTTGGTCTTGAACAATTCCAGTGATGAAGCATCCACAACTCCCCTGGGCAACCTGTGCCAGTGTCTCATCACCCTCATAGTGAAGAACTTCTTCCTTACATCTAATCTAAATCTCCCCTTCTCCAGTTTGAACCCACTAACCCCTGTCTTATTACTACAAGCCCTTGTAAAAAGTCCCTCCACAGCTTTCTTGTAGGCCCCTTCAGATACTGGAAGGTCACAATGAGGTCTTCCTGGAGTCTTCTCTTCTGCTCTCTGTGTTCTGATAAGTGCCTGCTGGCCTTGAAACTTCACCTCCACATTCCTCACCTCCCTGCCTCTTGCCAGATCCTAGTGGCACAAACCACCTCTTGGATGATGGAGGTATCTCTGCAACATCCTCCAGCATGGCTTTGTAGGGTTCAAAACAAAATTGGTAGCAGGGTTCTTGTTCTTTTGCCAAAGCTTTCATTCCCTGTTGATGATGTTTGCTTAGTAGTTAAAGCCAACTCCACTCTAAGGGGAGTAAAAGCTCCGTGGGAGATGGATGGTGGGAGGTGGATCTTCATGGGAGGTGGATCTCTATGGGAAATGGTGGCTCACAGATATTTCGGAATATTTCTGAATTTCAGGGGTGTCCAGGATGCATTCCTGCCTCAGGTCACTGCCACTTACAGCCACCTGGAAGCAGCTAGTAGCCACAGCTTGGGGACTTTTGTCCCTCTGTTAAGGACTGCATTGGTTTGGTGACAACACTAGGTCCCATACAGTGAAAAAGGATAAGATGTGGTCTCACTGGGGATGAGGGAGGATGTACAACAGCAGCAAAATCGAGCCAGACCAGAGGCTCACCTCCTCAGCAGCCAACAGCAGCTGCCAAAGGAAGAGCATGAAAACCAGCCAGCATGTAGTGATGGTTTCCAGATTACTCTTCATGCTCTTCACATCTCAGCTTTTCCACAGAAGTGGTGACTTCAGTTCATTTACCACATCTGTTATCTTTTCTTCCCTGATTTTTTTCCTAGTTACTCCCATGTAACCTCTTGGCATCCACAACATACTGCAGAAAAGAGTCATCAACTTTACCTGTTGGACGGGGCCATGTGCTCTATTTGGAGGCCATCACCTGTTACATCCTATTTTTCATCCAGGAGGAGACTCTGAATTGTCAATCTCACCCATCTTCTCCGCGAGCATTATGATTTTTGTAGACCACCCTCATACTGGTTGATACTGTCAGTGTGTATTTGTGTGTAAATTTATACATAAAAAGGGGAAGAAAGATTCCTTCCTTATAGCCTAAAATGCTCCAAAAAGATCTACTCCCACCCTACTGTTTTTTTCACATTGTACCGCTGTTAATGAATTAAGGTTTTTATAGACTAAAAGGGCAGGGGTATTGCCACCAAATAAATTATCTTATCTTCCCCAGCTGAGAGGAAGTGTAAAGAGAGCACAGAAACAGGTGAGCTGTGGAAAATCATACAAAAGATGCATTGATTTATCTTTTTTCATTCCCCTTCCCTCTTTCCCACCTCCCAGCTGGTGCCAAAGAGGAGATAAGAGCTGCCGGGACTTCTAAGGGGATGAGTCATCTTCTTTCAAGCCCCCGTGACTTAACTTTAAAAAGTCAATGAAAGAAAAGCCTCAGTGAAGTGAAAACTAGAGTCAATGAAAGAAAAGCCTCCCCAAAGTGAAAACGGGAAGATTCACCCAAGCCTGTGCAAAGGAGGAATTATCTAAGGGAGGTCTGTTAATGCGAGCAGGAAGGGGAGGCAGAAGACTTTTATGTGCAGAAGTAGTTTAAACCCTGCCTCTGCTCTAGACTCCTGCCCCAACCCTGGGCTAGCCTGGTGGGATGAAGCACCCCCTTAGCACCCTGTAATCTTGTATTTCTCCAGTCTGAAATGATGGGGCATCAACTAAAGCCCCACACAGTGCAGCCCCTCCTGAGCAGGACATGGGTGAAAAATGCACACAGCAGGTTCACGATGGAGAAGCAGCATCCCCTGCAAGGTGGCAAGAGCCCCGTGTATGGGTGCTACATGCCCTCGTGGTAGGAGTAAAACAGAAGGGAGGTGACTGAGAAATTTTTAGGTCATTTCACATAGCAAGAGGGTCTTGCAATGATCTCCAGGGCTGGGAGCTTGTGAAAGAAGCTCCCAGCAGAAAGGACACAGAAAGGACATTTGTTCCCTTTGCCTTCATCCTCCATCGCTTCAAAGCCTCCCAATCATCAGCTCGGTGGCAGGCTTGACTCATAGGAGGCTTCAGGGAGGCATTTTCCCTATGAGACCTCTCTGAAGGCCCTGGTGACTCATGGGGGCCTTTGGGCACCCTGGCTTCCTGCCCTGCTTTGCCCCTCAGGAAGGGCAAGGGAAGGATGCTGCCTTCAGCCTGCATTCCTCATGCTACTCTGGTCCATGCATTGCATGGTGACCTTGGTTGCTGGTCCTTTCCCAGCAGACTCAGGGCTCTCAGCTGCTTTGGACCATGCTTGTTGCCAAGTCCTCATGAATCTGACCTCATTTCCCCCAACAGCTGCCCAAAGCAAAGTGCTAGACACAATCAATTCTTGCTCAAAATCAGCCAGCCCCCTGATGTACCACTGGTGGCTGGGCCATGATGGCTCCTTGTCAGTTGTCCTTGGCTTTCCCAGCCCCAGGGGTCAACCCTGCAGCCTTCTCATCTCACAGAGTTCAGCATGTCTTTCCTGCATTTGTGCCTGCATATGCATAAGTGTGTCATGGCAGAGACAGCTCCAGGTATAAGGTGATGTGACTTTTCCACCCTTTCCTGAGAGCTGTGCATCACTCGGAGTAATCAAGCTTCCAGGTGCTCCCCAAGCAAACTTGATGGCTCCATCTCTCCTTATCATAGAACGGTTTGGGTTGGAAGGGACCTCAAAGATCTGCTAGTTCCAAGGCCCCTGCCATGGGCAGGGACACCTCCCACTAGACCAGGTTGCTCACGGCCCCATCCAACCTGGCCTTGAACACCTCCAGGGATCCACAACCCTCCTGGGCAACCTGTTCCTGTGTGCAGGAACAGGTGCATCCTTGTGCAGGATGTCTCTACCATCCACTGCCCAAACCCTGCTGTCCACACTGACTCCTAGACCCAGCAGGACAGTTATAGGCTATCCACTGTAAATTGGGAATCTATCTCATACACAGACATGCCAAGAGCGATTGAAGGAACTGGGTTTGTTTAGTCTAGAGAAGAGGAGACTGAGAGGAGACCTCATTGCCCTCTACAACTACCTAAAAGGAGGTGTTGGTCTCTTCTCTCAAATTAGTAATGATAAGACGAGGGGGAATGGCCTCAAGTTGCGTCAGGGGAGGTTTAGATTGGATATTAGGAAAAAATTCTTCACTGAGAGGGTAGTTAGGCACTGGAACAGACTACCCAGAGAGGTGGTGGAGTCACCATCCCTGGAGGTGTTTAAGGAATGAATCGATGCAGTGCTTGAGGATATGGTGTAGTGGTTAGAGAGGATTTGGTGTAGTGGTTAGAGTGATGCTAGGAGAAGGTTGGACTTGATGACCCTGGAGGTCCTTTCCAACCATAACAATTCTGTGATTCTGTGATTCTGTAATATTTTAGGTTGTGGGTTTGGGGGGAGGCTCTAATCCATTTCCCAAGCTCTGCATTGAAACCCCCATACAGGTGACAGAAAGGGGTGGAAAGCTCAGATGGTCTCAGGGGCTGATCTCATCCCCCAGGTTAGCTATCTAAATAAAATACACTGAACCAGAGCCTTAATCACAGATTTCCTAGCAGTGCTCATTATCACAGCATCAGAGGATGTCACAACCCATTAATTAACTAATCTTTTGCCTCCTTGGAGTGCATTATCCTTACTTACAAATGGAGAATTGAGGTTCAGAGAGCTCAAAACCAGAAGTTTCCAGGAATGCTTATTGCTCCATATCACATATAATCTGGAGCACTTGCCAGCGCCAGCAGAGAGCTAAGATGCACAACAGAAGTGGTGCCTTCTTCCACCCTTTGTGGCACCAATTATTATATTTATCATCTCTCCCCCTTCCCATTTTTCTTTCCCACCTTTTTTTCTACCCACCTTTTTGCCTGCATCAGGTCCCTTAGAAAAAAACATCTCCTGCATCCCGCATCCGTATGGCATTTGTGGCCTTTAGGCTTGTGTTGAAACATGGGATGTGGCAGGTCCTGGTTGATCCAGGTCCACCACTGGTCATAGCTGTGACCTATGGGTGACATGCTCAGCTCTCATTCCTGCTAAGGTGCTTCACTCTCCACATGAAGACTTGCCCTAGTCCCTGGGTCAGACGTCAATGGTCATTCCAAATCACTGGCATTTAGAACCATTCCCTGATGTGCTGGAGAGAAGGGAAGAGGAGAAGTTTGCACAGTGATCAGGAGGGTAGATGTATGTATGCCAGGCCACCCACCCCTCATAGTGCTGCAGGGTGGGATGGCTCCAACTATCAGTCTGAAACGGCGTGAGATCATTGTCTCCGCCATCTCCAGATCTTCCCACCATTCCTTACAGCTGGCCCTGATGTGTCTTCTCAGCAGGCTAGTTGCTGGAAGCCAAAATTTGTTTCCTTGCAGACTTCCCGGAGAGCTATTACTAGCTTAGGAAAAGCAGTCTGAGAGACGGTAATGCCATCTCCCGATAAATGCCAAGAATACAAGAGTGGCCCTCTTTATATCTGCCTATTTGTACGTACCATCTGCCACACTCACAGGTAAGAGAAGTCCCACAGAGGAGGAACACTTTTGGCTATGAAATGAGACCCCCAGCTGCTGTGTATCAGCAGAAATGCTTCAAGCTGCCCCCATTTATCTGAGCATCCCTTCCTCCCCCGGGTGACTTTACATCCCATGAAGGTGGTGTTATCCAATAGCAATCATCAGCTCTACAGCTCCAATTGACTATGAAATGGAGAAATTCCCAAATGGGAGTGCAATCTGTGAAGCACTTTTTGATGGATGTTTAGTGTGAATATTGACTATCTGGGCTTTTCTGCCTATTAAGTGGAGTGGATTTATGTGAAGGCTCATTGTTCAGCCTTCGGTGTCATAAGGCAGCTCTGTTTTGATTATGGTGATTTATTCTGCTCTGCTGCACTATCTGTAACAGCTTATAACTGATTCAATTCCCTAGTACCTATCCCCCTCAAAAAAAAAAAAAAACAACAAAAATCAGCTGCATTTGGGACTTCATGGATTTTTCAGAAAGCACAAAAAAATCCATCGCCATAATTTTCTCTGACCTGCTGCTCAGCCAAGCCCATGAGCTTTGTGACAGCACTAATTCCCACCTCAGATCCAATAACGGTGATCAAACAAGAATCCCTCCTTCTGAAATGCAGCCTGCCTCATTACAAACATCGCTGGCGACGGAGAAAGCAACACAGCCTTTGTCTGCTGCTCCTGTGATCAATTGCCCTCATCGTTGGAAAAAAATGGCATCTTTTTCTGGTTTGATGTGTCTAGCTTGAACTTCCAGCCATTCTCTCTTGTTAAGACTTCTGTCTGCAGGACCAGAAAGCCTCTGTCATTGATTTCTGTTCTCCATGAAGACTTTCACGGAGCTGGCATAAAGTCCCTCCTCAAGCCTCTCTTTGTTAAGCTAAATACAGCAAGACCCTCGAGCTTCTCACAATAAGCAGGTTCCAAATCCTTTAGGCATTTTCTTGGCTCTTCTCTGAACCCTCTCCAGTGGATCCCAGTCTGGACATGGTCTTCCTGTAGCTTTTGAAGCGCTGCCAAAAGCAGAGGTGACACAGCATCCTTTCTCTCCCCAAAGCATCCATTGTTCATAAGGCCAAGGATGGCATAAGCCTGTTTAGCCCCTGGCAGAGAGCTCCTGTTCAGCTAAATATTAGGTCTTCTTCAGCCTCTACTTCTTGGAAAATAGTCTTGCATTCTGTAAGTATGGGCAGTTGTCAGGAGCTGAAGCTCAGATCCTGCCCAGACCCTCACTAGGTCTGACACTCAGTGTGTCGGTTTGTGTTGAGTGGTTGTATGGGGCCTGGTCCTTCTACACGTGCTGTGTGGACTATGTCTGCCAAGACATTTAGCTGGCTCTCCAGACCCAGAGGTGTTCTAAGCCATCTGTCTGCCCATGTCTCTAAACCGGAGTTGCACGTTCAGATTCTGCTCGTTCAGCAGGCAGCAAAGACCACAGTCCTGATGCACCACCCAGTGTCACGCAGACTTGGACACTAGCCCAGATTGAGTCCTGCGCAGGAGCTTCTCCTCATAACAAGTCAAGTCACCATTTAATTCCTCTTAGCCAGTAAGCTACACCAGCTGCAGATGAGCCTTCTCCCCACTTCACCCTCACCCCCACCACCCCAGCCCTGGCACGTTGTAGACAGTGAGTTAAACCTCTTGCAAAACTGCCCTTCCTTGCCAAGCCTGGATCAACCAGACAGTGAGTGACAGTGCTCCCATTCAGCTGTCACACACCAGATGAGACCATCTTCTGCAACGCTGCCAGACAGCTTTTTCTCCTAAGGGTTCGAGTGTTTCAAACCCTTGGTATGCATTTGGTGTCTTCATATTTTAAAAGGCCATCAGGAATGTGTGTGAGAGATTCGCCACAGATGTTGAAGAGAGCAGTGAATATCTCTTGTTTTCTGGATTAGCTTAACAAGAAGTCTGAACATCAGCCTATGGCTCAGAAAAGAAGGACACAAACCCACTTGAGAGCAGCAAGAGCACTCAGGCTACATCTGCACATAGTCACATGTAGAGGTAGTTCCCACGTTTCCAGTAAATGATCCTTCTTTCTTAATGATGGGAGGGCTGGAAGGCCTCTGCTGGGAGGCCAGGCGGAGAGAGTTGGGCTTGTTCAGCCTGGAGAAGAGAAGGCTCCAGGGAGACCTTCTTGGGGCCTTTCAGGACTTCAAAGGGTCTGTCAGAAAGATGGGGATAATCTTTCTAGCAGGGCCTGTTGGGATAGGACAAGGAGTGATGGTTTAAACTAAAAGAAGCACATTTAGTCTAGAGAGAAGGAAGAAATCGTTGATGCTGAGGGTGGTGAGAGCCTGGCCCAGGTTGCCCAGAGAGGTGGTCAATGCCCCATCCCTGGCACCGTTGCAGGTGAGGTTGGCCGGGGCTCTGAGCAACCTGCTCTAGTTGCAGATGTCCCTCCTCAGTGCAGGGGGGTTGGACTAGATGGCCTTGTAAGGTCCCTTCCAACCCAAACCATTCTATGTTTCTATGATTCTATTTCTCGGTCCAGAACCAATGGCAAGCCAGCAGACACCATTAACAGAATCCATCCATTTACCACCTTAAAATATTGGTACTCCTGCTTTCTTCTTGCCTTCAAGAAGTTCAAGACCTCAAGTAAAATCAGCTCAAAATTGAGGTCTCACTTGATCAATATTTTTGCCACCTGAAAGTTGGGAATATAGTTTAGACTAAAGTCTCTGTCTAGTCGCTGGGGGGAGATCAGCACCTTCAGGCGAGATGGGTAAGGCTGGGTGAGATGAGGTCAGGTTTGGGAAGCATCCTGCCCATCTCCTTTAAAACTCTTCCAGGCAAATGTTCCTCACTTGCTGGTGGTTATAAGGTGCCTTCACCAGCAGGTAGTATCACTTAAATATTCCACTTCCCAAGCCACCGCTTGGACAGGACCCATTTCCCCATCTATTGCAGATGAGGTAGTCAGGCCCTTGGAAAGCAATTTTCCCAAGGGGACATCTTTTCCTCTCCTTCCATCATCAGACTTGGGAAAGAGTTTCAAAACTTGGCTCTGCCTCAGGCTGCCCATGTGATTTTTTAACAAGCTAGATCAGGCCAGAGATTTCAAAGAGCTCAGCTCCTGTTAGAAATCCAAAAAAATAAAGAGCCAGATTTGTTCCTGACCATGAGGCATCTGGCAACTCCCACTGTGACATGAAGAGCCAGATCTTCAAAAGGGCTGGTTGAAATCCAGCCCTTATTCCTCCCAGGGCTTCTCTTTCTTCATCCAAAAGGAGAATGCTGCCTCAGATCACTGAGGTGTTTCGAGGCCAGACTCGCTAATGTCCAGGAGCAGAATTTCAGTGGAGGAAGGAAAGGCAGGTAAGATATTTGGCTGGACAGGTGGAGCAATTTTCCACTTCTCTGTTACAGTCTTTGTAGAGATGGCAAAAGGATTTTTCTCTGAGCAAGAAGCATTCCTTGCAGCATCTTTCCTTTCAAGATCTGCAGGAACTTGATGATACCATGACAAAATCTCTCCTGAGCACAATCCCAGCATCCACCCCTTTGCGGCTTCCCAAACCAGCCAGAGTTTCCATGCATCTTACAGTCCTCAGCGCATCTCTTCTCAAGGAACATCTCCAGTTTCCCTTCACTGTGAGCTTTTGTCACACACCGTGCTGAAAGTTAAGTGAAGGAGGTCTGCTGCCCTAGGACCTGAAATGCAACGACCTTCTGCTCTTGCTTGTTGTGAGCCTGTCATGGACTGACTGACCCCAGAGCATGACAAACCACCCTTTGGCCACCAAGAGGGCATCCCACAGCATCTCAAGGCTATTCCTCTCACTGAACAGGATGGGAAGAGAAGAGGACGTGTGGTCACACACTGAGGGCCGCTTCCGGTTTCGCCGCATTTAAAAACCTCCTGTGGCTTTGCCTGGTGGTCATCAATTTGTGGTAAGGCTTTTGCTCTGGAAACGCTCTTTGCTGTGGTACTCTGCTGCAGGGAGTAGCTCGAAAAAAAGTGACGTGTGTTCAGCCGTCAGAGTTTGCATCGTACGTAACAGGGGAGTACAGTGGACTGTCTCATGTAGATCTCTGTCCCAGCCAGCCTCGCAGGCAGCACTTCCCAGCTTTATTCTTTACGACCTTAGCACTATTTCATCTGGTGGTTCCATCAGGTTTTATTTTTGTTGGCAGAGAGGTGGAAAGCAAAAGTGAGGAGTCCTGTGTGAGGCTTGTAAGCTTCTCCTCCCCCTCTACTCTGCCCTGGTGAGACCTCACCTGGAGTACTGCATTTGGTTCTGGGCTACCCAGTTAAAGAGGGACAGAGATCTACTGGAGAGAGTCCAGCTCAGGGCTACGAGGACGATTAGGGAACAGGAACACCTGTCTTATGAGGTAAGGTTGAGAGACCTGGGGCTTTTTAGTCTGGAGAAGAGAAGACTGAGAGGGGATCTGATTAATGTGGATCAATAGATGAGGGCTGGGTGTCATGAAGAAAGGGGCAACCTCTTCTCACTTGTGCCCTGCCATAGGACAAGGGCAATGGATGCAAGCTAGAGCACAAGAAGTTCCACCTCAACATGAGGAGGAACTTCTTTACTGTGAGGGTTCCAGAGCACTGGAACAGGCTCCCCAGAGAGGTTGTGGAGTCTCCTTCTCTGGAGACTTTCAAGACCCGTCTGGATGTGTTCCTGTGTAACCTGTCCTAGATTCTATGGTCCTGCTCTGGCACAGGGGTTGGACTTGATGATCTCCAGAGGTCCCTTCCAACCCCTAACATCCTGTGATTCTGCTGATGGTGCTGCCATGGTCTACAGGGACTGCTCAACTTCTCACCTCTAAAAGAGTTAACCTTTCCATTCAAAATCTTAGGCCTTTGTTTTGGCAAGCCTAAAATTCCTTCCTGGAAAATTAGCTTGTTTGCGGCATGCTGGGGGTCAGAAAGTCACTCAGTGTGGGGAGCCAGGTATCACCACATGATTGGCAGCAGCACAGCACGGGTATTCATGGCAAGACAAGATATGCATTAGCGACCTGAGCCGAGGAGGTTGTTGATGTCCGTGCTGGCAGTACTGCTTGCCCTGTCTGCCCAAAAAACCTGCCAGAAGCTGGTGCCCGGGAGCTATTTTTTATCCCAGCACCCAGACATCTCCCGTCCTTGTGTCAAACTGCCATAGTCCTGTGCTGACAGTGTTTTGCCTTCCCTGTCTGCCAGATCCTAAACAACAGCCTGGTTTCTGGGTCTTCCATGCTCTCTGCATACACAAGTATGGATCTGAAAGCCTGCTGCTTGGCTTTCTGCCCCTGCTCCCTCCTTTTTGACTCCTTCTACCTTTCTGCAGCACTTCAACTTTCAGTTTTGCACATCGACAACAGTTGCCCAGTCTGCTAAACAGGGATACGAGTTTTGCCAAGGTCTACTGAAGGTTTCTCCTGAGCCCTCGATATCCTGCCACTCGCACCACCCATATTTATGCTGCATAGCGGAGAGGCAGGCAGGGTTTTAAGGGAAACATGCTCTAATCCATCTACATGAGGATTTCCAGCTCTGTTTGGTGGCCCAGCTCTCCCTGCCGTGGGCATCCAACACTCAGCACCTCCCGCACAGAGGCTGGAATAACTCTCTCAGATGGCCAAACGCCAAGAAATAGGGCATTTGTAATGGGAGCAGAGAGGACAAAGTGCTCCTGTCAGAAACAATCCAGCTGCTCTTCCCATCTTCACTGCAGCAAGAGCTTCAATGGCAAAACAAAGGTAGGCACCCTGGATGAAGTCGTCAGTGACGCCTTGCCAGGAGTAATTCTCTGTATTATTCAGCAGTGATAAAGCTCTCAGCAAAGGACAGAAGAAGACAGCCCAGCATAAGGAGCTGCAGGTAAAGCCATTGTGGCTCTGGAGGAAATGGTCCTCCATGGAGTGGAGACAGGACAAGGCATCATGCCGCTGCTGCCTCTGTGTATTGGGGAATAGAGATGCTGATGATGCCTGAGATGGATTTTCAGCTGTGAACGCCTGAGGTCAGGGGGGATGTTTGGTCCAGAAGGATCCATAGGCTATCCATCCTGTGTCCCTAATGACACAGGTCCCAAACCCTGGATCCCTTACACATTCCACCTCCTAAAAGGAGTGGATCACACCCTGTCTTTCCTTGGAGGTGCCCAGAAGGTCAGTTTGGAGTTGGCACACCTTTGCAATGGGCGAGGAGAGGTGGCTCCATGGGTCTGAGCCAGTCATTTATCTGAAGGCTGTCATGCTTACCTGCAGCTAGAGTCCCACATCCTCAAAAGCTACTGAAGCATCCTTAAGAAGGCTGCTGCAGACTTCTCAGCATCTGCTATCCCTTCTTCCTTGTTTGAGAGACAAGCTCCCAGAGAGCCACGTAGATAATAAAAGCAGGAAAAGTCAGAGCCATCTCCAGCAAGCAGGGCCCACTTTTGATTCTCACAATAATCTGCACTCTCTCTACTTTGAATGTCAGCAAAGTAGCTAATTCCCTAAACTCCTGTAAAAAGTTAGGGCCGGGCCAGCCACTAGACAAATGACAGATGCTCTCTATTAACCCCCCTCCCTTTCCAAAGGGGAAAAGAAATGGAATGAGAGACTCATGGATTGGAAAAGAAAGCTAAAACAGCTTTAATGAACCAATAACAATAAGATAATGAAATATATAGAAAACCAGTGTCAAACCCAACCACTTGGCAATTATGTCACCATCACCAGTGGTGCTGGGGAGCAGGCTCCAGGGAAGTCCCAGACTGGACTCAGCAGCAGACAGGAACTGAGTTCAGGAGCTGGATTTGGGAACGGGATTCAGGAACACACAGATTGGGACTGAAGGTAGAAGAACAGACGCTGGCCATCGCAGAAGCAGCTTAACCCTTGTGATCCCCCAGCTTTATACTGAATATGATGTGTATGGGATGGAGCACCTTGCTGGTCAATTTAGGGTTGCCTGTTCTGTCTGTTCCTCCCTGCAGGTGTGACTGTTTTACTCACAACCTTTTCAATTACAGCACCCCGATATGGCACACAAGGTTTAGCAGTGACCTTGGTTTCCATAGGAGCAAGTCTGTCTAAGCAAGAGCCTTTCTGCACACACCAGCCCTTGGTAGTAAGTCTAAACATAAAGCATTATCACTGCTAGAAGACACTGTGAAAATCTGCCACAAACTCCAGAAAGAGCAGTCAGTTAGAAGAGACTTGGCTGAAAAGAAAAATCACTGAACAGAATTGGTTCTGTTCTACCTCAAACTGGGACAACTTCAAATTGCTGGAGACTGGGACAGCCTTTGAGGGCCCACCACTTCACGCTAGCCCTGTCCTGCAAGCCCTTTTGGAGCCATCCAGTGGGACAGTGGAGGCACAAGCTATTTGGTCTGAACCAGGACGTTTGTCCTCATCAGAGAGGCCAGCACTGAGCTCCTCTTTGCCAAAAAACACCCAACCCACCCTCCTACAGAGGAACCGTTGTTCCAGGGCAGCTCTACAGGCTTGGGCAGATAGCTGAGGATTTGGGATGCTATTGAGAAGAAAGCTGTTATTTTTACTGGTATCACACATTACACCTAACTCAGTGGTGATTTTTTGCAGTTGCTAAACCAGCGATGACAAAAGACATCCCAGCCCAGCCATTTCAAAATGCTGTGCTCTCGCTGCTATTAAACAAATGGCTGAAAGGGCTGCCGTGTATAAAGTAAAGAGAATGTGGAGACCAGCTCCTCAGGTGGTGCAAGAGGGCATCCCTCCAAGGGAACCAAACAACTCTTACTGATTTTTAGCCCAAGCAAAACACTTTTAAAAACTCAGCAGAGGAGGTTGCGTTGCTATTGATCAGATCCCAGCTATCAGCAACGCAGGGGGAGATTTGTGCTTCTTGGGGCGCGACAGAACAAGCTCCTAGATCCTGCTGAGAGACACCGCAATTTAATAAGTGTTGAAACATGCTGTCCACTGAAAGGAAATGGAATAATCATGCAGACTGTTGAGAAGGGGGACATGATTCCTACAGAAGGGAGGTTTCTTTGTAAGGAGAGCCAGAGTCTGAATCCCAGCAGCTTGGCTCTGGACCAGTAGCTCCCGTCTTTCACAAATCTCCAAGTAAGGGAGAAGGAGTTGCTTAAAGTAACATTAGGGCAGCAGCATCCACACCAATTTTCCTGATAAAGCCTTTACCCTAATCTTAATAGGAGCTGACAATTGTTGTCATTGTGAGTTAGCAGCTCTGAGCTGCAGCTCCTGGAGGGTTTTTGTACAAAATACAGACTGAGGGTCCAATTCATCTCCCTGTTTCTCCAGCATCTTGCTTTTAGGGAGCCCTGGAAGGATGATAGATGGCTGCAGGTGAGACCTCACCAAGCTCACCTCATCCTGGTGCAACTGCCTGTGCAGGCAGCAGTGAAGCTCCAGGCCTGGTGCAAAGCTTGCTCCTGAGGACCAGGCTGTGCGAAGCCAGGAAAACTCTCCAGGAGTCTTCCAGGCCTAGCTTGGCGCCAAAATAGCATTCAACATGGACAGGGAAGGCCTGAGAGAAAGCCAGATCTATGTGGTAGGGTGGTGGATGTAGGTGCATCCATGGTGACAAAAAGAAAACGCAGGGAAACAGGATGGTTCCTGTTCTGCAAATGAACCTCTCCAGATATAATGATGTGAAACTGATCTTCTCATGTTCTCCTATCACCTCTATTTCTGTCTCGCAGCTCTGACAACTTCAGATATTTACAACACACGTATCCATTTGTCTCAGCTTTCTTTCTAGGCTGCAATTCATCTTGTTGCAGGTAGACACCTGAAAGTAGGTCATATTCATCTGAATGTGGACAAATGAATCCTACCCTAAGTGACAACTTCTGTCATGTGAAATTCACCCTTCTCCCTTTTTTGTCTCAAAGGGAGTGAGTGCGTGCATCCAGCAGACAGTGTTATTCTGTAGGAATTGTTTAAATTTTTGGTTTGCAGTTTTTTTGGCTGTCACTATAGATGTTACAGACAGGGAGCTGCACCAGAAAAGCGTCCTGCCTGATGTCCACAGGCCATAGTAGGTAGACCACAAAAACATCGCACTTCTACAGTATTTTCAGCCAAACTGAAAGCTTGATGACAAGCTGGAGGATGGTTCTCAAAGGACTTAGAGGGTCTGCTAAGCCCTACAGTCCATCTGGAGACCACTGTTCTATCCTATCTCCTGGCTGGTAAGAGATCAGATGTGTCAGTGACTTAGCTGAGAAGATAATTAGACTCTTACTAATTCTGGCCTGGAAGTCCTATAAGTATTTATTAGGTGTCACATCAGGTCTCTTTTTTTCTCTAAATCCCTGCTGGAGATGATGGCATGTCAGGAATTTGGGAGGTTGTGAGCTGGACCCATTGAATGGAGAGCCTGTGCAACCTGTCCCACCTGCAGCCAGGTGAGATGAAGGTGGACCACCCTTTAAGTCTGTGTAGGGTACTTGGGGCAACTCCTGTGGGTGCAAGGCAACCTCTGCCATGGGCTGTCCCAAGGGTGTCTCACCCCAGAGCCCAGAGCACAGGGTCCCCCCTCCTCCTGCGTGGCAGTGGGTAAACAAGCAGGAGAGGCATCAGGGCCAACCACGATTGACTTGGGACACTAAACACAGGAGGACAAGTTTCTCCTACACCCCACTCAAGGGAGGTGCTGATTTTTGCACCATGGACTTTCCCCAAGTTAACAGGTAACCGGGCTGCAAAGCTCCTCTTGTACCTCGCTGCTTCTCACCTCTGTGCAGAACTGGAAAAAACGGCAGGAAAAATCACGGAATCATTAAGGCTGGAAAAGACCTCTAAGAGCACTGAGTCCAACCATCAACCCAGCACTAGCAGGACCACTAGACTATGTCCTGCAGCGCCACAACTACACATTTTTTAACCCCTCCAGGGATGGTGACTCTACCACTTCCCTGGGCAGCCTGTAGATGCAGCATTATTCCCACCACCCCCTTGAAAAGACCTTTGGTATCAAATATCTCCACTTTGTTTTGTTCTCTGTTGAAATATTCACAGCTTAATTTTGCAGCTATCTCACCCTCTTCTCCTAGCCCTCCTCCTTATCAGGACTATTATTGGGTTGGGGTTTTCTTTGCTGTTGACATTTCCAGGCATTTTCCTGCCTATGAAAACTGAAAAGTGACCAGCACAGATTTAATTGTGCTGTTGGGCAGGTCTTCTATAAAGGCCTAAACTGCCTTCACACTGTGCTTCAAAAGGCTTTGCGGGAGGGCACAGTGGGTCTTGCAAAGGGTACTTAAAAGCTTAGTGCTCACTACCCTATGAGCAACAAGGGACAACATCTGGCTTTGCATCATAGAGTGGTCAGAAAACTTTTCCATGCTCATTTTCTTTTTTTCTCTGAATTTCTCCCTAAAATCAGTGACAGCAGGTGCCGCACAGGACACAGGCGTTGCTGCTCTCTGGGATTTTATGGCAGTTGCTTTCTGCCTCTGCCCTGAGCACTGTTGCTGCTGTCATTAAGGTGTTTCTCTAATTGCAGAAACAAGCTATTATCACATATGTCCTCTTCAAACCGCATAAATGAGAAGGGATATTGCTTCAGCTCCCTTGTTTCTAAACCAAGAGACAAGAAGTGAAGCAGTGGTGCTATCAGGCCCTAAAAAGGGCTTTTCACTAAAAAAGACCCAAGCAGATCGTGTGCTGGGGAAGACAGTGCCATCAGCAGTCAAAAAACCACAAGTATGACCCATCCTCCTCTCCCAAGTCACCAGCTTTAGGTTAAACATTTTTAACTAAGGTGATTCTTATCTGGCCACCCATTTTAAGGTGCTTGAGGTCTCACTTTTCAGCTTCCCTCCGTAATTACAAGAGGTTTTACAGGTTTTTTTTTAGAAAGGGGAGGAAAAACCCAGCATAATCTTGTAACTTCTGGAACTGGAACTTTGAAAGTGCATCAGCAGCTGAAATATTTGAGATAAACAGTATTGCTAGCTGAGGAACTGTTACAGAACTTTGTACGGCTGAACGTAAACTTATGTCCAACACAACTTTTGGATCGTTCATTTTTCTTTCATTTTGACCTCTGTCTCATGATCTTGTGCAAATGGGTTTGACACAAGCCCTTGAATTTGGAAAACTGATTGTTTCAGCTAAAATACACAGCCTTAGTACTTTGCTCCAGTGCCTTCTCCCTTTTCATATGCCTCATGGCATCCATACCAGCCCTTTGGTCAGTACCTGGCCAAGTGGGACACACACACTCAGTGCTTTCTCCCCGAGGCCATGCTTTACTCATGTGTTTGCATTTTTATATCATTTTTAATTAGAGTTCTAAATCAAATTAAGAGTAATGTGGTGGCCAGGTGGGCTACTCATCCCACCTGCCAGGGCTGGATGGTCACAGGGCTGTAGAAAAGCAAAGCAAGGCACTGCCTTGGAAGTTAGAATCATAGAATCGTTTTGGTTGGAAAAGACCTTTAAGATCATCAAGTCCCACAATTAACTCTACCAAGTCCACTGCTAAACCATGTCCCTCAGCATCACATCTATATGACTTTTAAACACATCCAGGGATGGTGATTCAACCACTTCCCTGGGCAGCCTGTTCCAGGGCTTGACAACTCTTTCAGTGAAGAAATTCCTCCTAATATCCAACCTAAACCTCCTCTGATGCAAGTTGACACTCTTTGCACCACTCCAATTTCCCCAGCACTGGGCCTTTACCATAATCCTCCTGGAAGAAACAAGGAGCTGCAGCGTGCCATGGCAAGAGGCTGCAGTTCATAGCATCAGGTCAGACAGGACATATTTCCGTACCTTCCCATCCCATCTCCACCCTGTCACAGGTAATGCTGCACAGCAGGTGCTCCAGATGGCTTATGGAAGGCGTTTGCCAACCTTTGGAGGACAAGAGGGAATAACCCAAGGCAGGGAAATCTGTGCACGCTCATGGCATGACATGTCAAACCCTTTACGGTGGGCTGTCAGAGCTCACAGCCGGTTGACACACATGGGAAAAGGGGTGGGGGGAAGGGGTGGAATTGCAGAGGCAGCTCTACTCATGAGAAATGCTTTGCTTCAAATTACGCTCAGTTTTGGCAATTGCATGCAGAAGTCTGGCTGTTAAGGCAGCCTGCAACCAAATCAAAACTGATTGTTGGAGACATGTCTTCTTTTTGGTGGCTCTCTGTAGAAGACTCAAAGGGACGACTCGTTTAACACTGTGGTTATTAAAAGCCATGCTGCTTATTTAACGTACTCTTGCAAGATAACAGATTTTCTACCCCACAGCCCTTTGATGGACAGGTAGGATGATCTTAAATGAACATGGTACACATTAAAGGGGTTCAAAGCCCTTGGCTGACCTCAGCTTGTGTCAGCAGATGGGAAACGTTCAGAAGGAAGGTGTGGTGCCCAAGGGATCAGCGCACACTCATCATACCTGTCAGTGACCCACAAGGCCTCACCAGTGAAGTCTACAGAAGAAACAAGACCTTGGCAGAATATACTGCTGATACAAGGCAGGCTAGATGATATGGTGAGAAGGACACAAGCTATCAGTAAGCACGATAATACCATCCCAAGTGTGATGAGTACAGAGGCTCATGGTGTGATGATGAAGATGGTGTGGGGGTTGGATGTATAAGCCCGGGATTTTGCAATGAGAGGTCCAAGTATCATGTCTGCATGCAGCAGTAGGGCCACTGTGAATGGGACACTGCGTCTTGTTCTGGTGTGTCCATTGAAAGCAAAAGCAGAGAGTGATTGGAAAGTCTGAGTTTACTTGAGAGGATCCAGGAGTTCAAGTTGTTCTGTTATGAAAGACGAAGGCCAAGGGGTGGCTGAAGCACAGTCTACAAGACCCCTCATTAAGTGCAGAAAGCTGGCACCACTTGTCAGTCTGCCAGACAAAGAGATAACAAGATCCCAAGGCTAGATGTGAAAGCAGGACAAGATCAAAGAAGAAATTACATCCGGATGCTCTTTTACTAGGAGGGATAAATAAAAGTGGATCAGCTTACCAATGGCTCTGCTGGATTGTCCCTTGCTGGGAAAGACTTTAAAAACAGTCCTAGGTGGGTTTTGCTCTCTTCCCTAAAATCTACTCTCATCCCATTAAATAGGAGGAGGCCGGTGTCTTCCTGACCTAACAAGAAATCTCCAAAGTCTGCACGTGAGCTGCAAAGCAATTTCCACATCCACTGAAAAACCTGGGAAGGAGGGGAGCTGCAGAATTATTGTCTAGGCAAAAATTTGCAACAGCTCCCTGGTGTCCCTTCATTTCTTTTGCAGGATGGAGATGCATTGAGCACACCTGCCCTGTTCCTGGGCTGCTGGTTAGCTGTTAGTTACACATTCATCCTTTCTCCCTATGAGGAAGAGCTTGTAGCCCTTCCCCGGTCCCCATGGGGCACTGGCATATTCAGTAGCAGGCAGTGCCACCTTGGGAATCCAAAGAGGAGAAGGTAAGCTGCTCTTCTTGTCTTGCGGTCCCTCTGAGGCTCACCAGGTGGTGGAAACACTGTCCTTTCAGGGCATTTCTTGCGCTTTCCTCAGGATGGAGGAGATCATCACCACCTTCTCCTCTTTACCAGCAAGAGGGACAACCCAAGAGACTTCACAGAGCTCAGCGTAACCAGTGTCTGCAGGGAGCAGATGCTTAGAAGTCAGTCACAGTCCTGTTCTGTCAGGATCTTTCCCGTGAAAGGGCATGTCCTCCTGTGTCTATGATTAGACATCATCGTGGCAATAGTGATGAAAATGTACAGTTGAAAAAAAAGAAAAACAGAGAGAGAAGGAAAATAGAGCAGCCCCTAAAATCAATGAGCCATTAAATAGGTGATGATCATTTCCAGAGAAGTTTCAAGTACTTAATTAGAACAAACCAAGGTGAAAAAAAGGGTAAAAACAAACCACCTGTCTGGCCTCCAGACCAGCCCCCAGTGCTGTTGCTCCCTTTCTCTCCAAGAGGGTGGAGGTAAAAGGGATGACCCCAAAAGGAACAAACCGATCCAGCTCTGGGTCCCCATATTAGCTTCCCTCTGTAGCGAACATGGTGAAGAAGAGACCTCAGAGAGGTTTTCCAGCAAATGATGATGTGGGCCAGGACTAAGGTTACTTGGGTCAGGACTGAGTCAGTGAGACCAGAACTACTCTTTGCTCTCTGCAGTGGCACTGGGTAACACCACCACAGGGGACTGGCCCTGTTCTTCTTCACATCATGGATCCACTGAAGCACTAAAGCCTTTTTGTCACCCTTCTCCTGGCTGTGTTGTCTTTTTCACGTCTCCGAGCTTACCCAGAGTGATGCCCAGCCTATGATATGGGCAATGAACAGTGTCTGGCCTTGCCCACCCAGCTTTTTAGAATTGTAGAATCACAGAATCATTTTGTTTGGAAGAAACCTTTAAGATCATCAAGTCCAACAGTTAACCCAGCACTGCCAGGGCACCACTAAACCATGGCCCTCAGCACCACATCTCCACAGGTTGGAATCCCCTCCAGGGATGGGGACTCCACCACTGCCCTGGGCAGCCTGGGACATCCTTCACAACCCTTTCCATGAAGAAATTATTCCTCATGTCCAACCTAAACCTGCCCTGTAGCAACTTGAGGCTGTTTCCTCTTGTCCTATCACTTGTTCCTTGGGAGAAGAGCCTGATCCCCACCTAGCTCCAACCTCCTTTCAGGGAGCTGTCAAGAATGTGAAGGTCTTCTCTTAGCCTCCTTTCCTCCAGGCTCAACAACCACAGGTCCCTCAGCCACTCCCCACAAGACTTGTGCTCTAGACCCTTGCTTCCTGACCCAAGTTCAGCTCTACTCCATCTAGTCTAGCAAAACCATGCTGCTCACTCTTCCATCACATGCTTCCATCTCCTCGGGCTAGGAAATGGGGTCCAGTCTGTTCTCATCCCACCTTGTGAGGATATTCCTTCCTTGCTAGTGGAGACCAGCATGGTCAGGAAAAAGGCACTGACACAATTTCTAAGGTAATTAAGAAGAGGGAACCTCCAGTAAATCATCTGCAGTGGGTAGAGGAACTTGTTGCACTGAGTAGAATTCCCATCCAGAAAGGCTTTCACTGAGCTGGTCTAAGAATCAGGCCAGGACTTGTCTAAGGACAGATAAATCACCTACTAGAGGTGCCAGTCACTCTCTACTGCCCAACCCCAGAGACTAGAGAGACATCTTACATCAGATCCATGTGTAGACCCTTAAGGTTAGGCAAGATGGGGGATGCCATATGGGGACTGGCTTAAGCCACTTAGTCTGTTCAGCCTGGAGGACACTGAGGGGAGACCTCATTGCATCTGACTGCTACCTCACTAGAGAAGGGGGAAGAGCAGGTAACCAATGATAGGACCCAAGGGAATGGTAGGAAGATGTGCCAGGGGAGGTTTAGGTTGTACATTATGAAGAGATTCTTTACCCAGAGGGTGGTGGAGCACTGGAACAGGCTCCTCAGGGAAGCAGTAATGGTACCTAGCCTGACAATATTCAAGAAGCATTTGGACAATGACTTCAGACACATGGTGTGAGGGTTGTCAGGACCAGGCTGTCCAGGGAGGTGGTTGAGTCACTATCCCTGGTGATGTTTAAAGGACAGGAAGATGTGGGGCCGAGGGACAAGGTTCAGTGGTGGACAGGGTAGAGTTAGGTTGGTGGTTGGACTCAATGATCTTAAAGGTCTTTTCCAACCAGAGTGATTCTGTGATTCTGTTTAGATAAATCGAACCCCAAGGCCTGGAAATGTTTTCTACATCATCCCACAGTCAGTGTGAGCCACTGCTCAACTCACAGCCCTGACTAGTCACACAGGCAAGAAGAGCTGGTGGTCTTCATAGTGGCCATCACTGGTTTGGGCACAGTCATGATGCATTTTGTGAGAGCTGTGATTAGTCATGTCCTGCCTCCTTGTCACGATCCCAGGAGCAATTCCAAGCAGACCAGTGCTCCTTGAATCCTAATAATTGCCAAAAAAAGCAAAATCCAGGTGCACATTTTTGGAAGACCAGCCCCCATGAGGATCACAGTGGCCTGCCTCCTTGTTAAGCGTTTGGACACCTCCAGAGAGCTTTTTAAATGCAATTTATTTTCCCTCCAAATGAACACAGGCCTGAATATTTCAAGAAGAGGAGGTTGGGAGGGATCAAGGGGTGTATTCTGCAAGCAAATCCCCATTGGCTCTGGTTGTTATGCTGAATTGGGCTGCATCTGTCACATCTGATTAGATTGTGTTGTCCTTTTTTATCTCCCTGATCTAAGCTATGATTCTTCCGTTTTTATGTGACAGTTCCTTGGCAATAGAGCTGCAAGGATTATATATTCAGAATGTTTCCCAAACCGTAAAACATCCAGATTGCAAAGGGTATTTATTTGCACAGTTATGTTTTGCTTTGTTTGGTTGAGGGGTTTTTTTTAATGTTGCTATTTTTTTTTTTAAGCTGATGCTGCTTGTAAAGAGGATCCATGAGGCTTTTTGCATTAAAAAGTCTCAATGGGTTACGTTTAGAGCAAGGTTTTCTGTATCATACTTGGGCAAAGATGGGACTTTTCCATTTCAAGAACAGCATCTCTCCTTCATTGACCTGGTATTAGGGCTCAGTCAATCCCTGACTTCTCTTAGGTCAATAAAGGCTTAGAGGAGGCAAGAATCTGACCCCAAATTATCATACCTACACTTGAACTTGCTGGGAGGCCCTTGACTATATTGTCACTTGAACAAATTGTGATTTCTGGGAATATTGACAAACATAGGGATTGGGGCAGATGTTTTTCAAGCTGTGGTATCTCCAAGACCCATCAGTTACCCAGTGGGCTGAATTAGTAGCAGAAGAGACAGCATCCTGGCCAGTTCCCTCTCTAGTAGTGGATATGTCTACAAGCATGGGTGCAAACTGCAACAAAACTAATCCTTAGAATCACAGAATAATTTAGGTTGGAAAAGACCTTTGAGATCACCATGTCCAACCATTAACCTAACCCTACCAAGCCCACTGCTAAACCATGTCCCCAGGCAGCAGATCTACATGACTTTTGAACACGTGTAGAGATGGTGAGTCAACCACTTCTCTGGGCAGCCTTTTCCAGGGGTTGACTACCCTTTCTGGAAATAAATTTTTGCTAGTATCGAACCTAAACCTCCCCTGGTGCAACCTGAGGCCATTTTCACTTGTCCTATTGCTTGTTCTTTGGGAGAAGAGACTGAACCAAACCTCTCTACTACTTCCTTTCACCCTTATGAAATGTCTCTATGGAAGAAATGTTCTCTCACAGCAGCACAGCAGTAACAGAGATCCTGCCATGGACAGGCCCCATCCCATCACCGGGATACATACCACCACCCCAACCACACACATCGTTCTTGGGAAGAAACCCACTACCACATGCACAGAGGCCACCACCAAGGGAGCTGATTCCATCTGACAGGACGGGATCATGTGGAGCAAAGCATCCATGGGTCAGGTCACTGAGGTGAATATTTGATGAGGGACTGGGGGGCTTCTGTCTGCTTGGTAAAGGGAGGTTCTGGAAGCCCTGTCCTGTCAGGCAGGTCTGGGGCCTAAGGTTGGGGCTGCCCAGTGGACGTGCCCGTGATACAATCTGGTGCCTGTGACATCACTGGGGACATGTCACTATGGGGGTGGGATGGTTATGAAGCTGGGAGCAGGCACAGTTGCCCCAGTACAGGGGGAAATTGTACAAGGACTCCTGCATCCATGTGGAGCTGGAGTGCGCCTGCATGGGAGACCAGCTGCTGGACAACATGCTGTGCTCCCTCCACCATGCAGAGGTGTAGAGTTGCCCAGTAGAGACCTGGTCGCACACAGATGGCTGCGCAGACCCCAGGGCCAAACACTGCCCTGTGAAAAACATCCGACATGTCTCTAAATCTACCTGACCCCATCTCACTAAACCTGGTGGCATCTTTGTGCCGATGTAATCTTTCCTCATTTTCATCCATTATCAGCAGGGGCTGAAAGAGTCCTTAACAGGACTCTTCATGTGTGTGTGCGTGCACTCAGGAGATAAATATAATCACTGGGACTGATTGACTAATAAACTCCTTTCCAGAGTCTGCTGATTATTCCTACGGAGGAGAAACCATGCTGATGAATTAGGAATGGATTATTAGAGTAGACCTGTGTCCTGTCTGCAGGGCTCATTCTCCTGCTGAGGTAACGTGTGTTTACCAAGCCAAATATTCAACTGTCTTATCTTTGTCTCCTTGTTTGCAAGAAAATAATTCAAAGCTTCCTCACCAAACTGTGTTCACGGATAGGGCAATGACTGAAAGGCTGAGCTGGTTTGACAGACTGGGAAGATAGGATGTGTAAAGAATTGCATCTCAGCTCAAACACAAGACACCTATTAAATAAACCAAAAACACAGACCAACCAGCTCCCTCAAACCTCTAGTGCCATCTTTGGCTCTTCTGTTTATCACAGAGACCTTGAACACGTAGGTCAGGGATGTCACCTGGGCATTTGATACACTGGCATGGAAGCCTAACACCAGAAGGGTGGTTAGCTGAGGTGCCAAGGCTGTTGGGAGCCCCGTAACACAGCTGAGGGAACCAGGCGCGAGGTTCATACATAGGGACCAAAGCAAGTCACATTTTCTTCTGAGAGCAGCAGGCTCATACAACTATATTGCTCTGCTCTAGTTCTTCAAGAACAATGAGATTGGCGGACCACAGACAACCATCCATGAGTGGACAAGATGAGAACAACAAGGAGGACAATGCTGGTTAGGGAAGGAATTGAAGATTAATTTGGCAATCTAGGATATCTTTGCAGAGTCATGATAAACAACAAGACAAAGCCCACATCTGCCAAGTTCCTGCTCCCGTACAGCCTTGAAATGGAGTTTCTGCCCCAGGACTGAGCACCTCCTGCTCCATCTCAAGGGATGAACAAGCTAAGGGAAATTCAGACCCTTTTCATTGGAAAGACCCTTTTTCTGAGCCACATCTGGCTCTGAGCTCACCATACTCAAACTGTTCAATGGATGTTGTGGGTGAGTTACCGAAATGATATTTTATAGAGGGTTTTTTTCTCCAGTCAACAAATTCTCTGCCTTTGCAAGGCCCTAAGTCAATGCTGAAGCCATTCGGTCTATTTCTTTCTGTCTTTCCAAAGTACATTGAAAGCTTTACAGGCTGTATCCCTCTCAATCTCTACTCTGTCATTGGTGTTGCAATGGTTGAGTGCACTGTGCCATGTAGGACCACCTGGACCTATCCTGAGCCAAGCAGTTACATGGGATGGTGATGAGGCCAGACTCAGTGGCTCAAACCACCTATGGTCTGACAACCTGATCTAGTAAGGGAGGTCCCTGCTGCAGGTGGGTTGGACTGGATGACCTTGGAAGGTCCCTTCCAACCTAATGTGTTCTATGATATGTGTTTAAGTGCCAAATTCCAGCTTAGCATTTTCCCCCAGCCCAATCTCTCGGCATTGGAGAAGGCTCCTCAAAACAGGTCAAACGAGAAGACAAATGATAGAGAACATGATGTGGGGGAGAGCTATAGCCCATGATCCTCCCTCCCATTCTGGATCTACCTGGGCTGACTGCTTGGAAGAACCAGGACTCCAGGATGCCTCAAGCACTGAGCCAGGGGCTGCACCCTCCCCTCGCTAGCCCATGAACATGACAGTATTTGCATTTAGATGGGAACAGTTACGAGCTCAAATGGCCTTTTGTCACCACACAGCTGCCGCACACAGCTGCTCCTTGATGCAAAAAGGTCCCTTATGGCTGTTACACCTCGGGGGCCGCAGTCCTTTGGTGTCTTCCTCCATTTATCTGAATAAAAGCGCTGGGTGGAAATGCCAGAGAGCAGTGAGATTTCCCTGCGGAGTCCTCTCGTCGCTCTGTACCTCGGCACTGCCGTGCCTGCTAACACACCACAACGCATTGGAGGAGGAGAATCTGCACACAGATTCAGACACCTAAACGTAAATATTTCTGCATGATCTGGGTGCTTGAGTCCGTTGCCCGAATGCAACATAGGACATCAAAGATGCTGTAGGTTATCCATGGGGTTCATCATGCTACAAAGATGCAAGTTTTCCATGGTCTACAATCCTTGTGTAAATGCCCTTGGACCCACTCCGTGCAGACCCCCTGCATCTCAAACACCCTGGACATCCCAAATACCACTATACATCTGTCTAAGAAACTGAGTCAAGCCCCTAATAAATACACATTTGAGCTTGGAGAGCAATCCATCTGAGCCTGTGGCTGCTTCAGAGGGAGCAGAACTGCTCTCCAAACTCCTTGGACTGTACTTACCTCTTCTACCAAATTCCAACATGAGCTCCCATGCCTTGCTCCTAGGAGACACCTGCAAGAACGGAGCTAAAGCCAGGGTGTGAATCTGGAGCTGAACCTCTCCTGGAGTGTTTTTGGCATTAAAACAACAAAAAAAATTGGTTTAAAAACATACTTCTTTCATGACATAGCATCAGAAACAGCCTTTTTGGTAATGCCATGAGAAACTTGGGTGACACTTCAGAGAGAAAGTCCTCAGAAAGCATAGCTCTGATCTAGTTTCATATTTACCCACTGCGATGTCCAGAGGCTTCCAAGGAGCTCTGTGACTCAACAGGATGGCAGGATTACTGCCTTCATAAGAAAAAAATACTGATTCATGTCAAATGAAGTGCTTTGCTGAAACACAATAGTTTGAGGGAGGTCAGTGACTCACGGGCATGTGGGAGCTCACACCGTCCACTCTTGGAGCTGAGGTGAGATAAAAAGCAGAGCATATAATGCAGGACTTTATTAGGACCCATGAGCCCTGTGATTCCCCAGTGCTGTAAAACATCCTTCGCTTGAATCCTTCACCTCCTGAGTTCAGGAGGTTTGCATTTCCAGCTCGGAGCTGTAAGGAGGTGGGTGAGACTTAGCAGAGCTGGAATTCGGA
The DNA here is from genome assembly GCA_013400335.1 of Eurystomus gularis. NCBI lineage: Eukaryota > Metazoa > Chordata > Aves > Coraciiformes > Coraciidae > Eurystomus > Eurystomus gularis. The sequence goes on from VZZY01010641.1 coordinate 183,486, forward strand.
CGCTGAAACTCAGGGTTTTTTATACAAAACTGCTATAAAAATCTCATCGGAACATTGAGATTTTCAAGTATGCGAGTTCAGCTGAAATCCTTTTGAATCTGGAAGCTTTTCCCTTCTGGAAACTGCAACGTGTGTAATGGAAGATCTCCCCTCTCTAGGAAGTGCCCGCCTGCCCCTTGCAGACGCACTGTTTATATGTTTACCAACCTTATTTTAGAACCAATATTAACTGGTATTGCTCTCTTGGCAAGGACGGTTTTTTTCTCCCTCAATGGTGAAATTGCATGTGAATTCTGGATTTTCCAGTTAATTAGGCAAGCTAAGCACTAGCAATGCAAGCGGCTCCTGTAACGTACATACGCTTCATTCTGTTTTTCCTCAAGGGGTCTGTATTAGAATAGTCATAAGGAAAAGAAAAGAAAAAAAAAAGGAAGATGCTGTAACTTGCCAGGTCATTTTTTGGGGGCCACTGAAATCCTTTCTGGCTATTTTTCTCTGCATCTTGGAGGTTATCTCAGGATCCCCCAGAAGCGGTGACACCTCTATGAGTGATAGGTTTGAGGGAAAAAGGGTTCAAACAGAACTAGGAAGAGCAGAGCTGATGGGAAATGGGACCCTTGTTCAGCAGCAAACAGCAGGAAATGGCCATCCTGGGATGGAAATTTCAACTTTTCCCACAAAACTGGGTCAGGTTTTGATGTTAAAGTGCAAGTCTGGCAGCCTCGGCTGTAGGAGGGTTGCACGGCAAACCCAGGGCTCAGACCTCAAACGGGGTAACCTGGAAAACCCCTCTCCAGCCAAGTCAAACCTGTTTGGCCACCCTACTATGGAGTCAACCCCACCCCAAGAAGCACTTCAGCACTGATGGCTGGGGTTTCCCACCAGGGAAAGTCCACCCACCATGCAATACAAACCCTATCAGCTCCAAGACGAACCATAATTGAGGGTCAGGTCCTTCACTGGTGTGAAGCATTGAGGTTCCACCAACACTGAGCAGCAGAAAGCCAGCAGGACACCGCCAATTTACAGCAAGCAGGGAGCTGGCCCCGCATCCAAACACACGTTAAATCTCCATTTGGGCGACAGCACTTTATTTAACATATGTTCCTTCTTGACACAGTTTGTTTTATGTGAGCAAGGATTTGCATTCGGAGCATCGGCGAGAGAAGCAGATGGATGTGAACAGCACACTCAGCAATGGGGATGTCCCCCCACGCTGGAGGGGACAAGACTGGTGAAGCCCCTGAGCTGAATATAGCTCCGTATTCTGCAGACAGGGCTCGCTTTCTCCTCCAGGTTTGGAACTGAGTTGCCAGTCAAAACATGAGTCAGGTGTGACTTCCACTGCCCATATGAGTAAATTCCTTCCCTTTTCACGAAAATAATATGTTGTTCTTCCCCTGTTTGAACTGGGGCTTTTCAGGAGCTCTCTGTCCCATGGCCGAAAGCTAGGGATGGAAAGCCCACGTGCTCCACCTTCATGGGTTCGGGATGTCCCTATAACAGAAGGAGATTGATTTCCAGTCCCCTATTTTTAACCTCAGTTTTAAGGCCCAAAGAATAGCGGAGCTCAAATGTTCCGCTTAGGTTTCCCAAGATATTTTGTTCTGTCCTTATGGCCCCAAGATTTTAGCCATTTCCAAGTCTTCTCGGTTCCTTTCCTGCCTCACACTGGAGATTTGGGAAACCATTCCTAGCTCAGGCATCCACTAAATAGTTTTTTCCCTCTTCCCTTGCAAGGGTTAAGAAAAAATCACCTCTGAGTAGCCCAGCCACTTACTCCCAGAAACCCATTCAAGCAGGACCTGCTGCCAACGCCGGAATGTATTTGTATCCCACTGTTCCCAGCCGTGTGGCAGGTGATTCTTAGTCACAACGAATTTGCTTTGCTCCTGCAGGACTGTCATCCAGCATTTACTCCGGGACCGCAGGAAATCTCGCCGGTCTGAGGCAGGCCTCGAATGTGGGAACTACTCATTTACCATCTTGCACAGGGTGTCATAATTTTATTAAAACCCCGACAAGCCTGACATCTTGGTGACACAATACAATTTCCCTAACCAAATGCCTTGACACCAAAAATTAGGCGGAACTGCCGTATTTTAAAGGAGCAGAAGGGAATGATGAACATTTACCCAGGGAAACGCTTAGATTGCCACAGCCCATTACCGCCACGGCACGGCAGGGTACCTAATGGCCTCCATTAGCAAGGGCAAAGCAGAAGCCACAGGTAAAAGTCCAGCCCTAGGTGGTCATGTTCCGTCGCAAGAAATAGCTTTGCTCCTCCCCGAACACAGCAGGCCTGGAGATGCTGGGGTGGAAGATCAGGTTTGCAGTGAGGCGGTGAAGATAAGAGGATAAGAGGTTAATGAGTGACCTGTGGGGTACTTCTCCTTCCAATCAAACAGTAGTCCTGAAGCAGAGTGTTAGAGATGACTGCTTGGCCAGCTACATAGAATCAAGGAATGGTTTGGGTTGGAGGGACCTTAAGGATCCTCTAGTTCCAACATCTTCAGAAACCTCCCACTTGCCATTGACTGAACATTTCACAAGCGAATCCTCCCTGTGCAGTTCAAGTAGAGGACTACAGAAATGGGGCTCCTGACCCACACAGTGTTGGCAGCTTTTATTCAAGCCAGGGTGACAGCACAGACCCCAGGAATGAGCATTAGTGCCTTTCCAAGCTGTATGTGGCCAAGCAAGCCAGGAGACATGCCTGTGCCCTTGTCCCAGATGCCAGTAGCAGGTCCTCACACTGGACCTTCCATTCCCAATCTCCAAACAGCAAGATCGACACATGGATTTGGAAGCTGTACAGGGGCAAGCAAGCTTTTGCCTAGAGAATGATTGGGTATTGGGGTGCTTAGATTGGCTGGTGAGAGGTGGGGATTCCTGGTTTCTCTGTCTTATCATCTCTGTCTGATTGAATAAAATCTGGAGGAGATACCTGACTTCCTAAGAAAGAAAGTAGTGATGCCTGCTGCATCTAGATGGAAGGAAGCCAGCTCCTGGAGGCTAGCTGAGCATTTGGGATCTTCAGTTCAGAACAGCTGCTTCCTTGTGTTAAACCAGGGCATTGACTTTTGCACGGGCAGCAGTGAATTGCCTTTCACCGACTTGGAGCCCATCAACTTGGAGCTTGGAAAGAGTTGTGCCCCTGCTAATTGATAAGCTGTTGTAGGAAGAAGGCATTAGACTGGGAATTTGGAGATGCCAGTCCTGGCTTAGCCACTTGTTTGTAGTGTGACCACAAATCCTGGCTCTCACCTGTAGAGTCATGAACATGGCACAGCAAAAGCCATACACCCAGAAAGCAAACCAAGCTGTAGGTACAGGGCATTTACATCTCCCATTTTAGCCCCCAGCTGGTCAGCAAACCAACCAAACCTCCACATGTGTGAAGGAACGACTCTCTGCTTCATCTCTTGCATTCTTGGATTCTCATGGGCGGAGGAAGATGCAGGTCAATCCAGGCTGGTTGTCTGCTACTATCAGAGCTGTACACCACAGCTGCTGTTTCCTGCAGTGTTTCTGGCGAGCATGCAGCACCTCTTGTCCCTAATGATGGATTTGGGGACATATTAATGGAAGAAAACTCCATCAAGTAAATGTCAAGGCCACATTTTGGTTCAGAAGGGTCCTGAGCTGCAGCCTGCTGGTGACTGGAGACTTGCTGGAGTCTTTTTGGGATAGCGTCACTGCTGTCCTTTATCAGCGACATGTGCTACCAACCACTCTCAGAAGCAGGATATAAGCTGCTCTAGTGGGGACAGCCTCCTCTCGTGCTGAACTTGCCAACTTGCAAAGAAAAGAGGACTGGATTGTCCTGAGTTGGGGAACAAAATGTTGCCTTCAGCTGGCAGCAGAGCAATAATTAAAGAGAGGTGCAGGTTTCCTCACAGGCTCTTTGCTCCCACAAGAAAAGCAGATTGTTGTGCAAAGATCTCACAAGTTGGTGTCTTGCTGCTGCTGGACTGAAAACACTTCCGAGTGCTGGATGGAGGCTTCAGACCAGCCCACAGTCCCCACAGTGCATTGCGAACCTGCAACAGCCAGCATTGCACAAGCACTTCAATGGGGCAAGACAGAGGAGGGTGGAAGGGCTGTTGCTCCTGTGCTTTGAAGCACATCTGCCCACATTTCACAAGCAGGTGGTGGTAGAGAGACAGTGTCCCTCGGGAAGGAGATGGAGGAAGGCAAGGAGGAAAGTCTGAGAAATCTCCTTCACCCAGCAGCAAGCTCTGTCAAGAAAGCACCCAGCCCCAGAAGATGAGGGGGATCTGCAGGTCCCAACAGAGCCACAGCGTAGGGAAGACAACTAGGTCAGGAGGTGGAAGTCCTCTGCCCTGGGCCCTCTACCAGCACTCACAGACCTGCAGATGTTTTTCCTCGAGACTGAGCTCACTGTGTCCATCTTCAGCACAGCTGCCCAGGCCAGGTCTGACCCAAATCATAGCTTAGTTTGAGCACTGCTGAGCTTTAATAACCTGAACATGCTGTTGCGCCTGCCAGATCTTCATGTCTGCCTCAAAGCTGTCTTGCAATTGGCTCCAACGATGAGCAGGGTGAGATCCATGCTGACACATAGCCCATGTCTTTCCCTGCATGGCAAGCTGGCCACAACTGGGATCTTACTAGTGGCACTTTTCTGAATGGTTTCCAAATGGTCAATGTGCTTTTGGAATCAAGGACTCCATATTCAACCAGTCATGTCAAGAGCTTTGGAGAAGGATGGCGTATTTAACCCTCTGGATGCTCTCTTGTTACATGTCAAGGCCCCTCAGGACTTGCCAGCCCCACCCCTGATCTGAAACACCATCAGCCAGAAGTCTCTGTAAAAATAAAACAACCCATAAAACCCAGGGCAATTTCTAGAAATGCAAACCCAAGCCCAAACTGGAGTAGATTGGGCAATTTCTGCCCATTCTGGAAGCAGAAAAGCAAGGAGTGCTTAAGAAACGGTTGGGGAGAAAGCAATCAAGAGGACAACAACAACAACAAAAAAGAGAAGTAGTTGTGAAAAACAAACCAACCAACCAACAACTTGATGTGCTGGAAACAGCAGTGGTTTAGCTGGAAAGAGACCCCCAAGAGAGCAAACAGATGATGTTGGGAGGGAGGAGAGAGGAGGAAGCAGCATCAGAGAAAACACATAGCAAAGAGGTTGAGCTGGGGAAAGAGAGGGAGAGCCACGAAACAAGCAGAGAGAAGACAAAACAATCATCAATTAGAGGAGGAAAGAGAAATAATGTGCAACAAATTGCAGAGAGCGTTGGCAATTAGCGGCAAGGAATCCATTCCCTTCTGCGTACAATCGACGCCAGATGAGAACATCCATTTCAGGATGTTTTGCTGAAGTGTTGCTGGAGGGTAAGTAGCCCAACCAGTGCGGGCATTTGTGCTGGCAACGCCTGGGTGAAGGGAGGAAAGATTTGACACGAGAGGGAACAGCTGGCTGGGACCCGTGGAGATCGGAGAAGTGTGGGTGGCAAAGGATTAAAGAAAAGCATTCCTGTTCGAAAACACTCTGAATGAGCTGAATCACAGAATGGTGAGGGTTGGAAGGGACCCCTGGAGATCATCTCACCCAACCCCCCTGCTCCAGCAGCTCACCCAGAGCAGGGGGCCCAGGATCGTGTCCAGGCAGGGTTGGAATCTCTCCAGAGAAGGAGACTCCACAACCTCTCTGGGCAGCCTGGGCCAGGTTCTGCCACCCTCACAGTAAATATGTTTTTCCTGATGGTGTGGTGGGCTTCTTATGTTCCAGTGTGGGCCCATTGCCCCTCATTGTATCACTGGGCACAACTGAAAAGAGTCTGGCCCCATCCTCTTGACAGCCACCCTCTCCATCCTCTCCAGGGTGGACATCAGTCTTAGAGCAAAGGAAATAACCCACCTCCCTCACTTTTCACACCTCTCAGTTGCCTTCAATGAGTGAAACACCATTGAAAGTCACGTGGACCCTGAAAAAGCCAGAAAAACCCCTTCCCCAACTAAAGACAGCAGCACGAGCACAGGGATGAGAGGTCTCAGGTGATTTGTGAAATGTCTTTGAAGGCATCACTACTGCGGTCTTGGAAGAAAATGACTCTCTCAGCCTGTGATTTTTTTTCAAAGAGCATCTCAGAAGGTTTCATCTATGAGACAAATGGTTGAAGCGAAGGGTTGGGGAGTGAGAGGAAGGAAGGAAAAACAGAGTCTGGCACACAAAGTGGTTGGAAACGGGCAAGAAAGCAATGCCAGAGGTAGAGATCATCTGAGCTTGGAAACACACCGTAGGACAGGCTGCACCAACGGGGCCATCAGGACAGTTGTCATTTGTAATGGGCAGGCATCAAAAGTCTGTAGGTTTTTAGCAGGACCGGGCAAAGAAGACCCAAAGCACAGAAATTATCTAAGGAGCCTAAATCTCTCTTTTCAGAGTAGATGTAGGCACCTATGTTGTTTTTTCCTTTCCTTTTTCCTTTTAAAGACCCTTTTCACTGGCTTTCAACAGTGCAGGCACATGCCACAGCACAACCTTTAGCTCCTCAGTGCTGCAGGAAAACAAACCAAAAAAATCAAACAGTCCTTTTGAAGCTCATCGGTTTGGGATATAACCGAGTGAAATATTTATCATACAATTCCACCCCCAAAAGGGGAAGAGAGAAACATGAACAGAAGCAGGGGGAAAAGGAGAAGACACGGGATCTGTTTGGTAGGGCCGAAGAGGATTTCAGATCCACGTATGTTGGTGTTTGCAAGTGAAAAGCTCACTGTAATTTTGTTTTCTAGGGAGAGAGCTCTTATTTCATCTTTTCTTAGTGCTGGGAATTAATGAAATATCCAGGAGAACTCTTGCGTCTCAGGTATGAGCCTTATGCCTTTCACTTTCAAAAAAACCCCAACTTTTCAACGCTTAAAAATGAGAAGAATTCAATTCAAGCTACGCCGAAAAGCACATCTTATTTTGTTTCTAAATTTCTTGGCGAATAATCAAATCTTTCCATTTAACATTTAATTCTCTATTCTGGGGAGCAAGCGTTTGGAAACCAGAGTCTTGTCAAGCAGCCTATGCTACTGGGAAATTATTCCTCCTGTGCAGCTAGAGCAGCACGCTGACACTGAGAGAACCTCCCACATTAGATGTTAGAAAATGAACCTCACGCGTGTACCAGGTAGCTGGTTACCATGCGTCGTTTTACCTCTTTTCCTGATTTTTTTTTTTCAACTCCTCTATCAGAAATGCCATTCACTTTTCAGCTGAATGTTTCATTCAGGCGCAATGGATTCTTTTTTTGGATGAATATCTGTCACTGCCTCCTATCAGCAGTAATTAAAGTCCTATGATGCAGCTCTCATCGTCACGGGTGATGAGCGGTTCGTGGCTGTTGTTGATGGTGACAAATTCTTTTGGGGAAGGAGCTGACAGTCACTGTACTGACATGAGCCACCGCCAGCTCCTGGATCCTTCCAGGACAGAGGCGCCCAGCATCACGCTGCTCCTGGGATTCAGCAACCCATTTGCTTCAGCAGGAGATTGAGGCTGGAGCTGTCAATGCCACCTGGCCTCCTAAGGTCATACTCACCCTCAGGGTGGTCATTCTCCAGCCCCAACCTCCTTCACTCAGCGCCGAGTCCAGAAAAGCTCTGTTTTTTCTTGTTCAAAGGTACTCTGACCTTCCAGCTGCATCCCACTGACGTCCCACATCAACCACCTCATGCATCCCCATCCAACCCAACCCACCTCCCCTTGCCCATGATGCTTATCCCATCACTCTGGCTCTGAATTGCTCAGATATATAAATATTTATCTGTCCATATATATCTGTTGGACAGCTATAACTAAGCTTAGTTGCCTTACATATTCATGCAGAAGAGGAGGTGGCTGCGACACCTGGACATTTCATCACAGCTCAGCCCACTGTTCTCCTACAAGTGCCCAAAACACCATGTCCCAGGGACTGCCAAAAGGAAAATAAGGCCCCAGAAACTTCCACCCCACCAGTGAAAGCAAAACCTGGATGCAGCTGATAACTTGCTCTGTCACTGTTTCTCAGACTGAGGTCCCATCTTCTCTCCCTCCTGCTGCAGCTAAGCTCCTCCAGCACCTGAACCTGACCGATGGGCCTTGGTCTGTTCAACCGAGTAACAAGTGATAGACAAGAGGAAATGGCCACAAGTTGTGCCAAGGGAAGTTTAGGTTGGATATTAGGAAGAATTTCTTTACTGAAAGGGTTATCAGGCATTGGATCAGGTTGCCCAGGGCAGTGGTGGAGTCCCCATCCCCGGAGGTATATAAAAGACATATAGACATGCTGCTTAGGGATATGGTTTAGTTGAGGACTTGTCAGTGTTAGATTACTAATTGGACTCGATGATCTTAGAGGTCTTCTCCAATCTAGGTGTGGAAGACCTTCCGACCGCGACACTAGGCCACTCTGTGATTCTGTGACCTTATCCTCACCCGTATCCTGCTCCTGTTTGCAGCACAGACCTGCCTTTGGTAGGTTCCCAGGTCATCAGGAGGTGGGGAAGCCTCATCCACTCTTGACCTCAAAGCATGTGAGACTCCTCATCCCCAGAAAACTGAAGGGAAGGGGATGAAGTGGCATTCCTGGGTCACCCGCCAAACAGGACACGTTAAACTTAGACACAGTGCAGCCAAGGAGGCTGGAAGGAGACTGGACATTTTCTGCATTCCCTTCACTTTGCACCATACACCATCACATGCACCAGGCAATCCTCCACCTGAAGACACGCACACACAAGCCACACAACGCGAACCACACGTGCACTCCTGCTGTCAAGCCCCAGCACGGCTGAAGACTCCAGCTCTGCCTCCAGGGCTAAAACGTAACTCAGAGCTTGAAGACCAAGCAGCAGAGATGGTGGTTCTCATTTTCATGTCAGTTCAGTTCCGCATCCTCCAGAAGCAAAGCCACACACAGGCGCTGATAGCGGATTCCATACAAAGTAATCAGAATGCAATAATATTCTCCCCAGAAACCGTCCTGGCAAAAGCCTGGGAGGTGTTGACATCATTTGCATCTTTATTGTTCCTGAGCAGCAGAGCAACGATGTTGCCGTGTTTTGACTAAAGAGACGAAGAGAGATGTTTTGTTGCTTCCTTGAGTATGGAAAGATTAAGCCCAATTACACGTCCGCTCCATCTCCCCCCGTTCACACATACCCATTCCGCCTTTGCCTGAGTTGCAGAACCACCCTGCGAGTTATTTAAGGTGGGCATCGTCTGTGGGAAATGGGGGGGAGTGCCACCCGCCAACGAGGACTGTCATGATTGTGTCTAGATGGGTTGAGAGTGGTAGTGCAGAGGAGGGTCACGCCATGGGGACCCCACAGAGCCCGTCCCATCCCCAGTCTGCCAGTGTTAGCACGCCCAGGCTGCAGGCAGCATGGCTACAAAGGGAGCTTGCGGGCTTCATTGCATCCCTTTTTGGGCTGTTTTGAGAAGAAAAGACAGCCTCTTGTGCCCAGCGCTGCAGGAGCATCCAAGCAGAGTCATGACAGGACGAGAGGAAATAGCCTCAAGTTGCAGCAGGGGAGGTTTAAGTTGGACATGAGGAAAAATGTCTTCCCCAAGAGGGTTGTCAAGGCCTGGCCCAGGCTGACCAGGGCAGTGGTGGAGTCCCCATCCCTGGAGGGGCTTAGAAGACTTGTAGATGTGGTGCTGAGGGACATGGTTTAGTGGTGGACTTGGCAGTGTTAGGTTTATAGCTGGACTTAATGATCTTAAAGGTCTTTTCCAGCCTAAATGATTTGATGATTCTAAGGCCATTGCAGGGCTCCATAAACCACCTCCCTGTGGAGATCACACATGGGGCTGCAGCACGGCTCTGGCTGCAGCACCTCTGGGAAGGATGTGACAAAAACAAGGGACAGTACTGGGTAGTACCCAGTCAAAGAGGATGAGCACCCATCATCAAATCTGCTGCCTTCCAGTGCAGAGGGAACCACAAACCAGCACACTCCCTGGGCAGACCAAACCCCTCCCTCCAAAACCGCTGTGAGCTTTGCAAAGCAGGTCCCATCCTTCCTCCCCCCTTCTTTTTTGCTGTGCATGTCCTCAGACAACCCAAACCTCTGCAGTTCCCTTGCCAGGGAGAAAATTACGATGTCATTTTGGCTGTCAGGCTTCTGGCGAGGCATCAGTGAGCAGCCAGAGAAGGAGGAGAAGGAGGAAGAGCAGGGGGAGCAGGGAGGGGGAGGGTGAAGGGGGTGGAGAGGATGGTGAGCAAAGGTTTGTGCAGTAAAGTGGGCACCAGCTGCTGCTGCAAGATAGGAATGGCAAGGGGCCAGCAGGAAGGATGCATTTTGCTCTCTGGCCTTCCCACCTGGAGGGAAGAAGGAACCATTGGTTGAGGGTCTGGAAGAGAAAATTAAAGTCCAGGTGGCGAGGCTGACTGAAGGTAGCCCACATTAACCAAGAAAAGGTGGCACCTGGTCTTCCCCAGGTTCCTAAGAAAAATAATCATCCTTTGCCACCCTTAAATCTCATTTTGCAGGCACTGGACAGTGAAGTTGGGATCTACGTGCATCCTAAAGCCGGAGTTGCAACAGAGTGGGATGAATGGACTTAGTAGAACCATCCTGGGCTCAGGAAACTGATTCCCACCCTGCATGGTACCTCACCACCTTTTTCTAACCCTCAAGTTGGGCATTTGTGCACAAGCAGGTTGTGATTCTAACTAGTGCTGCTCAAGAGCACAACCCTCACCTTCACACACAAAACACCGAGGGATGGTGCAAGCCGGGATGACAACTCCTCATCCCACCTTGGCAGGGCCTGAGGTCTGCCAGTGCAGTGGGCCTCCCTGGCTAACCTGCTCCTCCATCTCTCTGCTGATGCCCTCTCCAGAGGACCTGTCCCACAGCCCCCATGAGCTTCCCCTCCACCATCTGCAGCTGCAGCCTCAATGGATGGAGATCACTCAAGCTACTGTGTAAATATAATTTGCCCGCCCACATATCATGAATCTCTCTTGTTCTGAGCAAGGCAGGGCACAGTCTCACTTCTTTCTGGCCTTCCAGGTGATTTATTTAAGCTCCTGTCACCCCACTAGGGAAGGGGCTTTGCTAAGGCCTAATGCATGGCAACAGCTGCTCCTGTTTCCACATTTGGTCTTCTCCTTCCACGGTTTTCCCCCTAAGCTCCTCTCCATCCCTCCCTCCGTGTTCTCCAGAGGTTTTCAACCTACAGATTCCACAGGAACCTGTGGTTTTCTAGGGATCTGATCAAGATGCCCAAGAAAAATAGGTTCAACTGGGAGGGCCTTATGGGTTTGCCTTTTTATTGTAGCATGTTGGGGATTCACAAAGAAAAGAGTTGAAAACTGCAGGTGTAGATGATTCCTTCTTTGTCTTCTTTCACATACCTCAAAAAGGCCAGGTTTTCAGTGGAGCTTCCTCAAACCATCACAGGGTCCAGCTGCACCCAGTTGTCCACAGACAGGTTCACCTTGTCCTCATCCCTCAGGCATCAGCTTGACTTCTCTCCTTTCTTCTGTACCCCAGGGAGCTAGGAAATAAAAGGAAATTAATGTATATTCCCCACAATACTACCTCCAGAACTTGGTCCTATCTGTAGTGACAGGACAAGTGGTAGTGGTTTTGAGCTAGAAAAGGGCAGATTTAGGTTAGACATTAGGAAGAAGTTCTTTAATATGAGTGTGGGGGATCACTGGAACAGGTTGCCCAGGGAGGTGGTGGAAGCCCCATCCCTGGAGTCCTTCAAGATCAGGCTTGATGGGGCACTGAGCAACCTGACCTAGTTAGAGATGTCCCTGCTTATTGTACGGGACTTGGACTAGATGGCCTTTAGAGGTCCATTCCAATGATTCTATGATTCTATGAGTTGCATCCCACCCTTTTTCAGACATCCTGGAAAACAACAAGAAACTCCATTTTCTCAGGGTGAGAGATGGTTTTATCTGCTGTGTCCACTCTTTGCTCCACCCTGACATGAGAAGCCAAAGACAATGTAAGGGTAGTTAATGGCTCTCCAGGCAATGCGGGGACGTGCCGCCAGGGTTACTTCATTCTTCACTTTCCACCCTGGAGGAACTGAGCTGTCACCAGTGAACACTCATTTTTTCACATTTCCCTTCAATTCCAGCAAGAGCAGGAACAGATACTGTTGGGTATCCACAGCTTAGCAAGTCGATCCAGTTTTTCAAAATGGCAACAGAAAGATGGCTGAAACTGCAACCAGAAGCTGACCATCACTTTGCAAGGAGGCACGGACCACCTTCAGTTCCCCATTGTATCAGCTTCTTTGAAATAAAAAAAAGTAACAGTAGGGTGATGTTCATCCTGGAGAAGACAAAGATCCAGGGAGATCTTCTTGTGGCCTTTCAGGACTTCAAGGGGCCTGTCAGAAAGATGGGATGGACTTCTTAGCAGGATCTGCTGGGACAGGACAAGGGGTTTAGACTAAAGGAGAGGAGATTCAGACTAGGCAGAAGGAAGAAATTTTTTACAGTGAGGGTGATGAGACCCTGGCCCAGATTGCCCAGAGAGGTGGTCGCTGCCCCATCCCTGGCACCATTGCAGTTGGCCGGGGCTCTGAGCAACCTGCTCTAGTTGCAGATGTCCTTGCTTACTGCAGGAGGGTTGGACTAGATGACATTGAAAGGTCCCCCATTCTATGATTCTATGTTTATGGGATGGTTTTGGCTTTGAGTCCTCCAAGGGTCTTCACTCATCAAGCCGCATGTTCCCACACAGGGGAGGGACCCAGCACCAAACATGAAGCTGGTGAGGAACCTGAAGTGCAGTGGTGATCATTTGATACAGTCCAGTTGGGATGGGTGCAGATAAATCCTCCCATGGCAGAGGGGCAAATCTGGGGGAGGGATGCTCGGCTCTGTAAGAACTCACCCTGCAGGACCGAAGGATTTCAATAAAAGATGGGTAATGAGAAATTCCCCTCTTTTTTTGAGGGGGGAGCAAGTGGGAATTGCTGCAGAGATGGCCCTGGGGTGCTGGCTTTGGCCATGGGGTGCAGCACATCTGGGGCTAATGGTACATGGGTGTTTTCCCCCCAGCTCAGTCGTTGAAGAAAGATCACTGCCTTCTATAGACAGGAGAACAGCCTCAAGCAACAAGCACTGCATTTTCTGCTCCCACCACCACCACCTCCTCCCAGGATTTGGGAAGGCTTTCAAACAGCCCATTTTTGTCATTAGCCACTGAGAAAGAAAGGTTAGTTGCTACTCCCCATGGGTTGCCACTGCTTGAAGGCTGTGAGTGGAGGCAGCAGGCACAAAGCCACCACTTGATCTAGTGGGAGGTGTCCCTGCCATGGCAGGGGAGTTGGAACTAGATGATCTTTGAGGTCCCTTCCAACCCCGACCATTCTAAGATTCTATGATTGATGGCTGCTGCTTTCAACCAAAGCTCAGTGGAAAATGGGGAATGAGGCTCACTAATTAGTTAACTTCAAGCCCCTCCACAGTCCTCCTTTGCCAGGGTGCTTTTGTTGCTCTCCTCAGGCAAAGTTCACCCCTGGTGTAAGAACTTGCATCAGGTCTGTGCATTATTCCAACCTGAATTTGAAAATATAATGAGCGCACCAGACCTGTGCTGGCATGGATTTCCCTCTCTCACCTCCCAGTTTACCAACCTCCTTCCACCTCAGCAGGACCTCTTGCTGCTGCCCAACCATTGCACCCCATACAACAGTGAATTTTTAAATAGCTGTCCCATTCAACCTAAGGGATGGCCACATTCTGCCGCTCAGGAATGTTTCTGAGCCTGCGAAACCCAGGCATAAAGTTCTCCTTCCCTGGAGTGGGAGTTTTGTGCTTGTGGAACTAGCTCTAATACTTAGTTTTCAGACTTCAGTGGGTTTTCAGGACCTCTATTTATCATTTCCCTGCTCTGAGCCTCCTTTACAGGCTGGATCAATGGGCCAAGGCCAGTGGGATGAGGTTCAACAAGGCCAAGGGCTGGGTTCTGCCCTTGGGTCACAACAACCCCCTGCAACACTCCAGGCTGGGGGAAGAGTGGCTGGAAAGTGCCCAATGGAAAAGGACCTGGGGGTGTTGGTCAACAGGTGGCTGAAGATGAGCCAGTGTGTGCCCAGGTGGCCAAGAAGGCCACCAGCATCCTGGCTGGGATCAGCACTAGCGCAGCCAGCAGGACTAGGGCAGGAATCTTCTCCCTGGACTGGGCACTGGGGAGGCTGCACCTCGAATCCTGGGGTCAGTTTTGGGCCCCTCACTACAAGAATATTGAGGGAGTGCTGCCCTCCAGAGAAGGGCAATGAAGCTGAGGAAGAGTTTTGAGCTGCTGGAGTCTTGTGAGGAGTGGCTGAGGCACCTGAGGTTGTTGAGCTTGGAGAAAAGGAGACTCAGGGGAGACCTTTTCAATCTCTACAACTACCTTCAAGGAGTTTTTCAGGAGGTGGGGTCTGTCTCTTCTCCCAAGGAACAAGCAATAGGACAAGAGGAAATGGCCTCAAGTTGCACCAGGTCATGTTTAGATTAGACATGAGGAAAAACTTGTTCATGGAAGGTGTTGTGAAGGGCTGGCCCTGGCTGGCCAGGGCAGTGGTGGAGTCACCATCCCTGGAGAGGTTGAAAAGCCATGGAGATGGGGTGCTGAGGGCCAGGGGTTAGTGGTGACCTAGAAGTGCTGACTTAATGATTTGACTCGATGATCTTAAAGGTCTTTTCCAACCAAAACCATTCTATGATTCCTGGAGAGGAGCCCCATGCATTCCCCACGAGCAATGGGGAGCAATCCCAGGAGGAAACACAGAGCTGGGATTAGGTCACACATGCTCATCTTCCTCTAAGGGGATCTTACAATGGTTTTCCAACTCTAGATACTTGATTTGAGAGATGTGTTTGGATTCACACCTCGGTAGTTTGGATCCTCTCCTTTTTGAAACATTTCTTATCAGTAGCAACCACAAGCTAGGAGATCAGGGACATTTGCCCACTCCAATAACCTCCAAGCCAGTAACCTTGGCTGGTGTGACAGCTCCTGCAGGATGCAGCATGGATATCTGCACACTTGCCAGGGTGGTTACAGCCCCTCAACGTGCTATATTTTAGGCTATTAGGTTCACACAGTCATTGCTGCACCTACTTAACAGCCAAGACAACCTCTGCTGAGCTGTCTGGGCTCCTGGGGTCATTACTGGAGAGCACTCAGCATGGTTTAGCTCATGGTGGACTAAAATGAAGGAAAGCAGCCACAGACATGGCTGTTTCTCTTCACTTAAGATAAATGGGTTCATGACCTGCTGGAGACAGCAAAAGCAACATCTCACCCATGGTCTTGGGTGAAGACACACTGGAAGAAAGCTCTCTTCTTGCATTACAGCTCCTCTCCTCCTGGTCCTCTTGGCAATAGGAGAACTCACACGGCTTTAACCCCACCAGCTTGTGGCACAACCACATCTGTGCCCACCAGACACATCTGCATCTCAGTAGGAACCAATGGGATTTAGATGCAGAAGAAAAATCACGTCCCTTTTCTTTCTGACCAAAGCTGGGTGTTTTACAACAGATTTTCTTCTAATTGGTTTTTCAGTACGATGCCATCCAAAACCCACGAGGCCTCGTGGGAAAAGGATCCTGGGAAAAACACGGAGCTCTTGCTGAATTTCAGTATCAAACACCTTCCCCAGGGGACTGACCCTGCTCAGGTCTCTAAAAAGCCGGCTGAGAAGGGATGAGAAAGTCCTTCCCTGCTGAAACAGGGCTTTAAATGGCAGCATTTCTGCACTTCTTGGTGGCATCAGGGATGGTGGTTGTGGGGCAGGGGGTGGATGAGAAAAGCTCTATGATTAAGTGATTGAATGAAGAAAAACACTCTTCTGGCCCTCTCTGAAAGGGTATACTTTTCAATTTTTCACTGGCAAATCATTTGAACAAAATAAGCCCATTTTGTTTACTTGAGAACTTCTCTCCATTTAAAATAAATACTTCCATGCTTTAAGTCGAAGTGAAGCAAGTGAAATATTGTTTCAAACGGAGACATCAAACTGTTTGACGGGTAGGGGGAGAAGTAAATTGAGGCTTTTCTTTTTCAAAATTGTCTGTTTTGGTTATTTCAGCCTAAACAACGAACCAAGCTTGATATAAAACCCCAGCGTGCTGCAGGTGACCTGAAAGTGTTTCTTTCAGTGTAAAAAGCTCCAGGTGAAAATGTTTTCCTGGCTTCAGCAACAACTGACTCATGAGCAGAATTAGGATTTAAAGCTTGGGCCACACAGTTTAATCCACACCCCGCCCCGCCAAGACCAGCCAAATCTGCTTTGAACAAGACCAGGTTGGAGGAGAAGAGGGGTGTGGGGAGCAGAGAAATCTGCAGGGGAAATAGAAGAGCAGCCTTAGAAGGCTCTGGCATCCACTTAACTTGAAAATGAGAAAGAAAGCGGCGTAAGACCAGAACAATTAGATCCTGAGCATCACAGACCTTTCCAAAAATGAAAGGCAGCAGGGGGAATTAATGGGCATAAACGCAACCCGCTAATTAATTGATAAATGGCATTAGAGAGTTTTCTAAAGAGGAAGACTCCAACGTGACTTATCTTCCCAAAGGCAGAAGACAATTTCTCCCTCCTTTCACCTTGCAGATAAGGACAGAGAACGGGGATCTTTGGGTTTTGAAGCTTAAGAGGAATCTGGAAGTTGAAGACAAAAGAGAAAGGAAAAAGCCCCACACGGTAGGAGGAACACCACAAAGGGCTGTGGTTAACTACTGAGCTGCTGAAGCTGGAGAAGAGCCTGCAACTATTCACTGCCAAATAATTCGTAGATTATTAATGATTAATTATTAATTCCTCTTGCAAGTGTGGGAGCAAAGTGAAGAGTAAAATGGGAGTGGGAGCAAAGCGAGTCCTGCTGCAAAGGCAACAGGAGACCTTGTAGGGAAGAGGGGGACCCAAGGGCTGCTGCACAAGCCCCTTTGCCTTCCTCACTAGGCAATGGGGCAGGTCTGCAGTGTGGGACCACGTCTGTTTGCTGCAGCTGTGACATCCCAGCTAGCCCCTCATGGACAAGACAAAGCCCAGCTGTGGGCTCTCCACCTCCTCCCCTTGCTGCCTTCATGCTAGCTGTAAGGTTTCATCTGGGCTTCACCCCAGCCAAGATGCTCAAGCCAATGCCCCACACAGCTAACCTGCAGGGTCCACCATCTCCTGAGGGTCCAAGCAGCCCCATCACCTCAGCTGCCCAACAGCGCAGCAATGGCTTTTTTCAAGGCTGAATAAGCCTAATAATTGAGACACATCCCTCCCGCCCTGCTAGACACTTATTATTAACAACCACCTTGAATCACTAGGCGGGATTAACCAATAGATGGAAACGCATAAATTTCAGTGTCTACAATCCTGTTGCAGCCCGTGGGGACCAAAGGCTCAGCTCAATTACCTGAAGTTAGCCGTCTTGTGCCATCTGAGATACCCAAAGGTATGTGAGACACCTGCATCCTTCTGGAGCAGCACATAGAGGCCACATGAGTTACAGCAAGGCATCAATGTAAGACCTAGATGACTGGTCTTAGGAGACACCAGCTCCTCAGTGGGTAATTGACCCCACTGGTCTTTTTAATGTGTGCTGAACAGTGATTCCTCTCCAAGCCAACTAGAGGTGACCATGGTTAGTTACCCAGCTTCCTCCAAAAGACACAGACCCAGCTTGGTTTAAGTAGGAGAGGCAAAATTTGGGCAGAGCGGCAGGAAAAAAGGAGCCAACCTTGCTCATGGTCAGCCCAGAAGGAGTGAAGAGGCACAGCTGTTTGCTGGATTCCTCCCAGCCTTGGAGGCAGGAGGGTGGCAGAGTGGTGAGGTCAGGCCACACAGGTCAGCAGGGAATGGGACAAGAACCAAAATACCCTGGACAGCTGTGTGGTGGGTTAGACCCCCTGACCAGCAGCCACTCACCCACTGCTCCCCCTGCTCTGTGTTCTGGGGGGGAGAATCGGGAGGAAAAATGAAACCCCCATGGGCTGAGATAAGGACAATTTAACAGAACAACTCAAAGAGAAGAAACAACAGTAGAATCACAGAATCATTTAGGTTGGAAAAGACCTCCAGGATCATCTAGTCCAACCTTCGTCCAACATCTCCCTAACCTCTAGACCATGTCTCAAAGCGCCACATCTACCCATTTTTTTAACACCTCCAGGGATGGTGACTCCACCACCTCCCTGGGCAGCCTGTTCCAATGCCTATTTATTATTTTTTCAATCATTCAGTGGCTGTGTTGTTTTAAGGTACGCTCAAAATAGCTGCTAGAAAACAAAGGAAAACTAACGCCTTTAAGTGGGTCTGCAGCCTAGTGTTCCCTCAGCTTCCACATTCACCCCTTAACAGCACCCCAAAATTGGTGAGCTTGCTGATGGTGACTGGTGTTTGAAATCATGCTGACTAACTCGAACCAGAAGCATTTTTCTTTCCCAGGCCTTTATTTGCATATGTATATATATTTTTTTTTTTCCCCAAGGATGTGGTTTAGATGAAGCCTGCAGGTAAAGGACGTGGCTGATGAAAGTAACAGCAGGGGGGAAGGCTCAGAGTTTAGTAGAAGGTGATTCCAAGGTAGCTGGTCACAGGGATACTTCAATGGCAGCTGAAGGAAATACACAATAATAATACTAATGGAATTATGTACAAAGCAAGTGATCCCCGGAGGTGTTCAAGGCCAGGTTGGATGGGGCTTTGAGCAACCTGGTCTAGTGGGAGGTGTCCCTGCCAATGGGAAGGGGGTTGGAACTAGCTGAGCTTTGAGGTCCCTTCCAACCTGGACCATTCTGTGATTCTATGATATAAACCACAGGCTCTATCTGGTACCTGAGATGCGCTGTCCCTGAAGCCAGGGACAGAGCAGACAGGTGAGACCCAAACACTGGCAATTTCATAGTGGTCTCCAGAACCACCTCCAGGGTATCACAGACCTGTCTTTATTTCCCATCCCTTTAAAAGACCCCTTGGCAGGAGATGATCTAGAGGCAAGCACAAGGGGTGCTGTGTGTTTGGAGGGTCCATTCTACTAGTCCTACACAGTCGAGATGTCCAGCTGTTCCTGCCCCTACCTGGGGTCCTCCTCTACTCTTCCTGCAATGCTGTACTCACTCAGAGTTCCACTCTGAACCATGCAAGATGCTTTTCTGTGCTTGGAAAGGAAGGTACGGCTGTGAGGTTGCACAATGAATGCCCAGGTCTTGCTCCTACATGGACAATAGGATTTAGCTAAGACATATTTCTGGTTCTGGGAACTAGGAAGACTTTGGCTTCCCCAACTCAGGCACTATCTCTGGTCCCGTGAGCTCGTGATGATGAATCACAGAATCCCAGCATGGTGGGGGTTGGAAGGGACCTCTGGAAATCACCTCATCCAACCCCCCTGCTCCAGCAGGTCACCCAGAGCAGGGGGCCCAGATTCACAGTCAGGCACGTTTGGAATCTCTCCAGAGAAGAAGACTCCGCATCCTCTCTGGGCAGCCTGCTCCAAGGCTCTGTCACCCTCAAAGGAAAAAAGTTTTTAAGTGAAGTAAGAAGTATGAAGTAAAGGAAGGTCTATGCATCAGGTATTTATCTGACACCCTGACTCTTCCCAGAGCAGTTCCTCCATTCCCAGTCCCGCTGGGTAGCGGGCAGGCAGAGCAGCCCAGCAGCGATTCATCCTTGTCGTGAAAATGGGTGCAATCTCCAGCCAACAGGACAAGCCAATTCAGCAAAAACTTGTGTGATTGCCCTGAGCTGAATCAATAACCCCTGAGCTCCAGCGCTGGAGCAGGTCATCCGCTTATCAAGGGAGAGCTGAAATCGTTCATAGGACGCTTGTGGTTTCACCGTCCTTTCGATGGCTTTCCTGAACCCCGTCCAGAGCAGAGACATGTCATTTAGATTCTATTAAAACAAAAGTGCACGTCCACGCACGCGGGAAGAGAAGGAGGGAAGAGAAAAGGAGGAGGGAGCTGGGTGTCCTTGAGGTCACGCAATCTAACAAATCACGGAGAAGCCATTAGCACCACGGAATGACAGGAGGCAAAACAAGGCAGAACGTTGAGCACCCGGCGCTACCAAATCCATCAGCTGCCCCCGTTATTAGGATGGCATTGTCGGTGCAGCGTATAATCATCAGAATTGGTATTCTGCTGCAAACCATCCGTCATCTCCTGCCTTCACTCCAGGCTGAGTTTTGCTGGTCATTAGGGATCAAGGAGAAAGTAGAAAGTCCAGCTCGCATCAGTTCTTGCTTGGCCCTCCTCCATCGGCAGAGCAAGCAAGAAGGGTCCTTCTCCTCCAAGCAAGAACTAAGTCCTGTTGTTTGCTGGCAAGGAGGGGAAATAACTGGGACAGAGGCTTAATCAGCCCTGGAGTCATGAAGACTTCAAGCAGGGTGGTATTTTGGAGGTGGACGATGGTAAAGCTAGTAATGTGCTAGATCTTCGAGGCCCTGGGGCAGGGTCAGCATTTGGCAGGGTCCTTGTATTGTTTGCAGACCTGTGATGGTAAAAAAGTGAATTACCACCATCAGAGCTGGAACAACTTGACCATAGCAGATGGTGTAACCCACATGTGCACATAGAACTGTCACACAGGGGACAGGGGCTGAAAGAAGTCCCAAGGAGCCTTACAAGGAGGGATTTGCTCTTACTCAGCATGGGGCTTGTCTCACCAGCATAGACCAGGTGTTATAAGACTCCCTTGTTGAAGCTGGCAGGGGTGTTAGAATTGACCAGATACAAAGTGCCATCACCACCAGCCTTTTCATGGAAAGAAGAAGAAGAAAAGCTCTGAATGGACACTCCAGACATCTGATGGAGGTCCTTTCCAACCAGCACCTCTGTGATTCTTGGGAATGGATGAAGTTCACATTGTGCAAACCAAGAGAGTGCCTTGTCTCACCCAGAAGGTCACAGAGCTTTGAAGCAACAGGAGATCCCCATGAGAGGTAGTGCTTGCCCTGGTGTGGTTGCCAGCAACCAGGTCATTCCCTGGCTCTGAAGGAGAACCATAGAATCATATCATAGAAACCAGCATTGCAAGCTCTACTTGAGAGACCTCCAAAGACCTCTCCTCCCTCCAAGTTAGCAAGGTCAAGACTCTCATCAGTGGTGCCCAGCAACAGGACAAGGGGCAACAGGCACAAATTGGAACCCAGCAGGTTCCATCTGAGCAGGAGGAGAAACTTGTTTGGTGTGAGGGTGTGGGAGCCTGGCCCAGGCTGCCCAGAGAGGTTGTGGAGTCTCCTTCTCTGGAGGGATTCCAAATGCACCTGGCCTTGATCCTGGGCCCCCTGCTCTGGGTGAGCTGCTGGAGCAGGGAGGTTGGATGAGATGATCTCCAGAGGTCCCTTCCAACTCCAACCATTCTGTGATTCTGTGAAAAAAAGAGCCAGCAGGTCTCAAAGCTCTTTTGCACCAAGCTTTTGTCTGAAGAGTGTTGGAGATCTAGCACACGGGCATCCAAAAGGGCAGTCACACCACATTTACCTGTGCTCTTCCACCCTCAAACCCTGCCAGGGGACATCCCCAGTATGCTGCAAGGCATCTGAAAGGAACAGCATCATCTGGATGTTTGGGATGGCTCAGTCTCAGCTCTGCAAGTCCTGGAGAAGATCGTGACCTCCTGCTGAGAACAGAGCAGAGCTCAATTTATACGCCAGGGCCTGTCCTCTAACAAGACAGAGCAGAAAAGCAAGAGCAACCATTTCCCATCCCAGACAACAATACCGTTTTTGAAGTTCAGTGGAGAAAGTTCTCCAGCCAATTGTCTGGTGGGTTTTTTTTTTCTAGGTATTGTGCATGTCACTCAGTGCCAAGGATTTCAAAGTGTGTCATTGTTGATTTTCTTTTGTCATTAAGTGCCAAGTTTGGGGGGTGGTTCAGAGCTGAGCCGGAGGAAGATGGGAGGCAAAGCTGACTTGATTAAGACTGTGTTTTGAAACCTTTCTGCATCTTGTTTAAATTGATTTTCTTCTGCTTCTGCTCTAAAAGGGGAAGGAAAAAAAAAAGGAAAAAAAGAGCTCCATCCAAGGGAACATCAAAGGGAACTGAGCTATTTTCACTGCTGGTATAAGAACTGAAAACATGCAAAGACCAAACTGCACGACTGATGATAATGAAGGGCCCAGAAACACAGCTCTGCAGAGACAAGGCACAATGGACCCTAATACCTTGACTTGGTCCTGAGATGCTTGCAAAAGCTTCACGTGTGCAGAACCCTCCTGGCAAAGACACTGCTGAGACTGTGTGGTGAGCAAATCACGCCAGGAATGATTCGAAACTCCAAGAATGAGTAAATTCTGTCTTGCAGTCATGGCTTTTCTTCCTGGAAAGGAAGAGCAGGAGGTTTGGCTGTTTAGCCAAACCGTGGCTCATTTTGGATTCTCTAAGCAAAGCCAGCAGAATGGCTTGGCAGGATGGATTCTGGCCTTTGCTCACCTCAAGTCCAATGAAGACCAGGTACCTCCTGTCACATATTCCCTGGATGACACCTGTACCTCCATCCTGCGTGTTTCACCTGATGTATACACTCAGCTCAGATTCCTGCACCAACAAATGTACCTATGGCTGGAGACCTTTGCACAGCAGGATGGGGCCACCATGTGAGAGTAGGTCTCAGGCTCTGGAGATCCTCTATTCCAGTCCTACCATGGTAGGTCCTGTCCTGCAGCTATAAGCTCTGCCTCGCCCTTCCCCTTGTGCTTTCTGCCCTTCTTCATGTCAGCAGAATCTTACTGTGAATCCAAAAGGGTAAATTTACCCCTCACTAGAAAATTAAGTCCAAAAGCTGTACCAAGTTGATCCAGCTGGGAATGGTAAGATGACTATTCAGAAATGGAAGGGGCCTTGCAAGGGTGCTAAAGTTTTCTAGTTCCTCATATACACCAGTGGCCACAGGACTAACTGGCTTCTCACAAGGAAAGTGGATGTTGGCACCAGGGAGTCCTCATCTAGACATTTAGAGGTACCTCTTAGATAAGTCCTTTTGCACTAACATTGTCTAAGATGATTTTTTCTGTCTTCAACCCATTCTCTACCCACCACAACCAGAAGCGGGAGGGCCAAAACCAGACCATCCTTGGTTGAGGAGAGCCACGGAGATGAAATATCTTCCTTCTCAGCCAAGTCCCAAAAGCTGTGTCTGTGCTAGTGAACAGTGGAGTGAACTCAAGCTGCCCAGTTAGTCCTTCCTGACACGTTTGGCATTAGCACAAAGCACTGTATGATTCTTGCATGGGTCAGCCACTTACATGGCCCGTGAATCATCCCAGCAGACAGTTGGCTGATGGCCACTTTGTTTCGAAGGTAGGAGAATTTAATAACATGCTGCTCTGTGCCATTGGTTTTAGAACCCCCAAAACATTCCCAAGCACATTTTAATCTACAAGTACAGACACGACCAAAGCTCCTTGCTCTGCAGGCTGCCTAGGGATCACAAAGTGCATGAAGTCCCTCAGTCACAGGAGGCTACTTTGGACTGAAATAACTTCTGTGGTGTTTCCACCCCCATTTCTACATTCTCCAACTTCCTAATTTTACTTCTCTGGAAGGGTTTGCTTTGATTAACTCAGTAGGGCATCCGAGATCAAAACAGGCACATTGCACATGCTCTCTGATATTCAGGTACAGCCCTGCCTCCACTCACCAATGTTCTTGAAACCACAGTGGGTGGTAGAAGCAGTGTCTTTGCATCAAGATGCCACATCCTCATGAAAGCCACGGAGCAGGACTTTTCCTCAGCTCCAAATGTTGTCCAGACTTGCACTGATTTCTTCATTTGATTCTTCAAGCAAGGATTCTCAGGACAAGATAGAGATAGACCTGTTGGAGTGAAGCCAGAGGAGGGCCCAGCAATGATGCGAGGGCTGGAAGCCCTCTGCTGGGAGGCCAGGCTGGGAGAGTTGGCCTTGTTCAGCCTGGAGAGGAGAAGGCTCCAGGGAGACCTTCTGGTGGCCTTGCAGGACTTCAAGGGGTCTATCAGAAAGATGGGGAGAGACTTTTTAGCAGGGTGTGTTTTGATAGGACAAGGGGTGGTGGTTTAAACTAAAAGAAGCTGATTTAGACTAGAGAGAAGGAAGAAATCATTGATGCTGAGGGTGGTGAGAGTCTGGCCCAGGTTGCCCAGAGAGGTGGTGGCTGCCCCATCCCTGGAACCATTGCAGGTGAGGTTGGCCAGGGCTCTGAGAAACCTGCTCTAGTTGCAGATGTCCCTGGTCCCTGCAGGGGGGTTGGACAAGATGACCTTGAAGGGTCCCTTCCAACCCAAACCAGTCTGTGATTCTATGATTTAAAACAGAAAGAAAAGTTGAAGAGTGAAAGAAGAGGGAGAGCTGCCTCCTGCTTCGGCACTGCTGACACAGAAGTTCTCCACCTCCAAGCCTGCTTTGTACTTCATAGAGCTGGGACTTGAAAGACACTCACAACGCTAAGAAACACTTGGAAATTAGAGCGATAAGACAGCAGCTGTAGACAACATTTCAGGGTCATCACTCAACAGAACCTCAGTCTTTAGCATGGGTGTGTATAATATTATAAATTTATTTCTTTCCTTTTTTTCTGTATATATAGAAATGTTGATGTAGCGAATTAAAATCAAGCTGTGCTTCCCACTTCCATTTTGAATGGGACCATTGTTGGCCCCAAGGAGAGGTTCATCAGTCCATGAACGGCAGGAATGGGTGGAGAGAGCGATGGTCTCCTGCCAAAGACAAATAAAGTGAAAGGGAAGAAAAGGCGCTGGAAGATGATGAGGGGTTCAACTTCCTCAGCTGCAGGAGCCTCTTCATTAACCGCTTCACTGCCTTTTTTTCCCCCTTTTTTCTTTGGTTTGTTTTCTTTTCTTTCCTTTAGCTCGGTGCGTGTGTCTGCGGCTCTGTGTGCCTGTGAGTGTGGTGCCTGCCTGCGGCTGTGTGGTCCCAGTTCAGGTGTCCACCTCCCACCCCAGGATGCAGAACAAAATGAGAGAAATAAAAAGGAGATGGTTTTACATTTTTACACGGGCAATGTCACCTCATGCTGCATCCCACGGGACAGAGCCTGCCTGGTGCCAGGGCGTCCGCAGCAAAGTCAGTGCTAACTTGATGCACCTCAACGTTCAGGCTCCAGGGAGCCCAGGAGGACATTTCTTGTCCCAGGGTGACTTCCCCAGTGTGCTTCAGAAAAGCCTGCCCACTCAACTGCTGCGGACTCTCCCCTGTCCCCTCCATTGCTTGACCCTTCCTTCAGATCCCTTCTTCATCCCTTCGAAACCCCTGCAGAGTCCAAGCAGGCTGGAAGCCCATGGAGCTGCTGTGGGTCAGGATCTGCCCCCTTGCTTTGGCTCCTGCACTGCAGGGTGACTGGGCAGGACAGGGCATGGGTGGGACAGATGAAGGACTGATGCCTCCATTTTTAAACTTAGGGAAAATGAGGCATGAAGACAGAGACAACAACTTGCCCCAAGGGCAAGGAGGTCTTTCTAGCTTCATTACTAGTCTGGTGGGTGATAGTGATCCCCTGAAATGGCCAAGGAGCTACGGTCCTGAGTCGCCCTGCAAGCTGAGCTTGCTTCTGCTCCACAGGGAAAAGCAGCCATGTGCTGGGGCAGCTACTCTGGGGCCAGACATCAAAAGAGCCATGGTGTCCTCCATCCAGCAAGTGCCATCAGTCCTGCCTCAAATGCAGGACCTAACCCAAGGCCAGTGTCCTGGCCAGGTCTACCTGTGAGCAATAGCTCAGTCTTAGAGTGGAGTTGCCAGCATGGAGATCACAGAATCGCTATGGTTGGAAAAGACCTTTAAGATCATCAAGTCCAACCATCTCTGAGTCTTCATCTCTGAGATGGAGATGAAGATGGCTGTAGTCTCCCCTCCACTGCTACTCCAGCTGTTTTCCTACAGTGTCACATCTCCTTGGCCACCTCCAGGACCAGCATGGGCCCAAATGAGCCCTACCAGTTCAGTAGGACCTTTCTCCCGTGTTGAAGCTGTCATATCACTTGGATGTTTAGCTCCAAGGATGCCACCGTGTTAAAAGGAAGCCTGGGAGATGTTAAAACATCCCCATGCACACTCTTACACCCCCTAATCAGCCCTGGTAAGAGCGAACGTGTCCAGAAAGCCCAGACGCTCTACTAATTTCATAGTAGGCTGGATTAGGAGCTTTTGGTTTTGCTGTTTGAAAATGCCTGGTGTGCAGGGACCTCAGAAGTCTTGCCAAGAATGTTGACACAGCAAGAGAAGAGCAGCTGCGCAGAGGAAGAGACATCACTGGAGATGAGTCACCCAACTTACCCCCAACTTAACTTCTCCCCAGTTTCATTTGCACAGGACCTGGAGCATCTTAGTTCAGGAGGAAGACAGAGGCTGGTAAGTCAGACCAAAGCTGGAGAAAATGTTTGCACCACAGGGAGTAAGGCCCAGGAAGATGCTTCCTGGAGCAGTGTGGGCTCTCCATCACTGAAGGGCTGAAGAACATAAGGGCAATTACACCAGGACAGACCAAAGAACTGGTACCAGGCTCTCTCAGGGATCAAGACAGGACCTGGGCTTTGCTCCACCTGTCTTCTGAAATGTCTGGATCTTGTTGCTGTTGGAAATTGGACCTTAGATTAGATGGACTAAGGAGGTGGACCATGTCTTCCAAGAGGTACTGGGAATTAATTGTGTGGTTGCTCTCTCCGGCACACACAATATAAAGCCTTTTGATGTAGACGTGTTCTCCTGAGCCAGCCAGGAAGTTTTTGTCTTCCCCATTTCAATCTCACAAACTCTGCATGCAGGTAAGTGAGAAATGCACACGCAAAGGGATCACTCAAACCACCACCACCATCAGCCTGAGCCTCTCAGCCTCAGCCCTTGCTCAAGAACTCACAGGAGGTGGAGAGCTTCAGCACACATCTCTGTAATCACAGTCCCAGGTTCTCCCTTACCTGACTGGAGTGGAAACAGCGAGACCCAGCCTCCCAGCACGTGCAGCATTTTGTGGACACTTCTGTCTCAAGAGATAACCAGGCCAATGGAAAAAAGGCAGATGGGCAGGCCGCAGCACTCGGTGTACTCGCTCTGGTGCAAGTCTCCACCTCAAAGTGCCTACAGAGACAGGTGGGATGTATGAGTTGGCCGATACAGCAGCAAAGCTTGGACAAGCACCCAGAAACACCAAGGTGATGAAGGTAAAAATGGTCTCATCCTCTATCCCACACCCACTCTTCCTGCCTGAAGGAGACTGAAAGACATTTAAGTAGCAGATGGGACCACAAAGCATGTCTCAGTGCCCTCAAGTTTCAGTGGAATGAGTGATCCAGGCCCACCACCACAGGAGCTCTCCTCCTTCTCTTTCACCAAACACATGCTGTCGGAGCTAGGGTTTCTTAGCCAAGAAGGTGCCTTTGATGCTGAAGATCAACGGTGAAGGACTGTCGTTTTTCAGCTTTCCACCACCATTTTACCAAAGGTACCCAAGCTTACAGCTGGACCCCTTTACAAAGGGGAAAGCTCCACTTGGACCAACTTCAAACTCACCAAGTCATCAGAGGCACTCGGCAGCTTCCATGCCCAGCTCACACTTTTAATGGATTTGCACAGGATGGGACAGGGGAGAAGAGCAAGGACAAAAGCTGCGCTTGAGGATCTGGTCCCTGGCGATCCCAGCCACAGTTCAGAGGCAAGGCTGAGCAAGTGATTTCATGGTCATTTGCTGCCATCTAGTGTCAGTTGGACACCCAAAAACCCTGCCTAGGTTCATAAATTTCTCTAATCAGTCCTCCAGTCCTGCCCATCCCATGGACCTCTGGCCACATCTTACCTTTGTGGGTGCATCAAGCTGGCCATCATCCATCTGCACTCCCTGTGACCAGCTCAGGTTAGACAAAGTCAGCAAACAGACCACCGTTTATCACCCCTAGATGATGATCTTCTCATACCTCAGCTCCAAGCAGGGACCCAGCTTGTGGCTCAAGGGCAGAGGAGCTGAGCTGGTCTGGGCATGTAGAGTGGGAGAGTTGTTCTCGCCACTGCTGCTCTTGCCTGGGGAAAAGGGATGAGATGGATCATTCTGCACCATGGCACAGCCAGTCCACCTCAAGAAAAATCTGCTGATGCATGCAAGGACATCTCCCAAGCAGAGGAAGGGTCTTTGAGAAGGTTGAAAATATCTTTTGAGTACTTCTTGTGCTGCTAAGCAGTGCCCTTGGTCTATGCAGGATCCCCAAGATCAGAATGTGCCCTGAATGTGTGTGTCCTAGCTCTGTACCTTTGGTGAAGTCTGGATAGCATAGGAGGGTGAAGTCCTCATCCCTCCTCACTGGCAAGAGGAGGAGATGAAGGGGAGTGTGATGGCCACATGGGTAATATTAATGGGCAAGAATCCAAGCCCTGGGAGATTGCATCAAGTTAATGTGATCATTCAATTACTGGTCTCACAGTAAGGTGGTTTTTTGACTGCTGCGCTGTCAACCCTCAATTTGTCATTAACCTTTCTCCAGCCACTTCACCCTTGCAGTGACTTCTCCAGGCCCTCTCCAACTGTTTAACCCTCTGCTAACACCTATACTGGACGGTAGAAGGCGGGGCATTCACAGACAGGGAGTGGGTTTCCTCCACTCTAGAAGCTCCATAGGCTCATCCTCAAGTCTGACCATGTCAGCAGTCCTTGGGAGATCACTAAAAAGAATGGGACTTGAGAAGGGTTAGGGACCAGTTCATTTATCCTGTCCTCAGGAGGTCATCTGAAGATGATCTCAAGAGGTCCCTTTCAACCTAAATGACACTGGTTTTGTGACTTGTTATCAGAGTAAGAGGAGCTGTTGGATCCCACCTGGATATGCACCAGCCAAGAAAATGTGGAGGTACCAGAGATGCTTCAGGGAAGGACCATGTGCATGACCAGAGACTTCAAAACAAAGTCTGATCACAACAGCATAAGGACATCTTAGTTTAAAGTGGCCTTAACCAAGACCTGCAATTAGCCTGAAACACCACAACAGTTTCTTGAGGGTTGTCCCTGAGCCTACATCATGAAAAGCCTTTACACTGGTTGAACACATCTCCAAAAACTTGTCCTAGGACAGATGGGATCTACACCAGGGTAGGTGCCAAGTCACACACAGTTGGACCAAACGATGCCAGATTTAAGGGCTAACAGAAGAGGTCCAGGGATGTCTGTTTGCACTGGTGTGGTGGGAGACCCAGAGTCCTTGGTTTCTAGAAGGTGAGGGAACTTCTGAGCAAGAAAAGAGCCAGAGGAGCCAGGGGACTGTACAAAGCCTTTGTTTTCATTTCAGACCCTGACAGAGCCGCATGTCAAGTCACAGGAAAGTGGCACGGTATAGTACTGTGCAGGTCAACAGCACCTTTCATCGGAGGATTGTAAAGCCCTTTCAAGACATCAGTTTGTTCAACCTCACAACACCCCTGTGAGGTAGGTATTACCCCCATTTTACAGACGGGGGGGAACTGAGGCACAGAGAAATGCAACGGCTTGGCCAAGGCCTTTGGGCAAGCCAATGACACAGGCAGGAGATCTTCCTGCTCTTGTTCCTGGCTTGTGGCTCCTTCCCCCTTTGGACAGCAGAGTGTTAGCAGCTCACAGAGCTACTGCTGGGCCTGCCCCGTGAGCGGGGAACATGAAACATTTATGGAGGGCTCCTGAGCCCCTTGAAAGCACCTTGGTAGCCAGCTGCCACCAGCAGTTCAGACATTAAACCATTTCCCAGATAGCTTCTCCTTCCAGGAACGGCCCCAGAATTGTCGTTGTTTTGCCTTGTGCAATCAGGCAGGAGGCCAGAAGAAGCCTGAGAACTTGGATTCTTCATGGAAATGTCCCAGCACTGCATGGCACAGTCCAAACTGGAAAACACTTTCCTCTCATGGCAAATGTCTCCCCGGAGACAATGCCCAGCACTGAACTGGTGTCAGTGGGTGGTGGTGGGGTCCCACCAGGCCTGGAGGAGAAGGAGGAGGTAGCTAGAAGGATATTACACGGCTTTCATGGTCGCTGTTGTCAGCATCTGAAGTCAGTGTTGGATGTTCTCTTGACCCCAAATCACCCCAGCCCATGTGCAACGTCAAGAAGAAACTACAACGGGGGGGGTAAATCGGCAGGGAAGCGATGCCAGGAGCTGTGGTGGAGTCTCCATCGTAGTAACCCCACCGCCAGCCCACCCTTACTTATGGCATGGTACCGATTTCCCCTCTCCTCCCCCCACCACTACAGTTTTTGTGCTGAATACATATTCTGTCTTATAAAAATAGTCCTCTGGTATCAAAAGACAAATAAAACAAGGGAGGAAGAAGAAGACCCCTGTCGCCAGCAGCAGTGCAAATCAGGAGAGCCAGCTCAGGAAGGATGGGCTTAAGGTGTCCTCGGTTTGTCACTTCTTCAAAGGGAAGGAGGTTGATTGGACTTTGATGGCTGGGACTGGCCTAAAGTGAGAAGAAAGAGAAAGGAGACAACTCATTTGAGTGCAGAGACCAAGCATCCATCACCTCCCCAACAGCCATCCTTCCCCAGCTCAGGGAAGACAGAGCAGCTGCTGTCCCTGAGACCAGAGGGGACCGGGGACTGTCATGGTCATGCATGTCCTCTCTCAAAAATACAACCGCAAACTGTATCGCTTTGAGGTGTTTTCCTTTGTGTACCCTCAAAACCCTGATAGGACAAAGAGTCCACCAAAGCATGTGGTGTCACTGGGCAGTAACCAGTGGTGAGAAGTTGACACCCAGCAACTGTGGTAACCATGTCCCTGAAGGTGGTACTGATCTCAGCTTCCCAAAAACAGCCAAGGTGGTTCATGCACTACCACAAGATGTCACCAAATCAACCAACCCAATGTGGATCCTACAGTCCATCCTGGGCATTATGAAATCTCTCAACTCATCCACCCAGGAAGGAAACCAGTTCTCTGGCCCTCTCTTACCCTGTTGGTGGTGTCAAGTAACAAATCCAGACCAGGACATGGGAACGTCCTGCACAAGTCTGGCCCTGCCAGTCAACACTTCTTCACATGGGCAGCCTTTCAGGAGAGGATGGCCAGGGACTGCTCCTGGTGGGCAGCATGGACAAAAACACAGCCTCTGGGAAGGGAGCTGAGTTTGGCTGCTGGGACATGCCAAGGCTGTCTCTTTTGGTACCACAGAACAGGCCTGGTTTACCTACTAGAAGAGATGAACTACAGGGACTGAGTTACACCAAGAAATTTTGGGGCATATTCAGCCTCTTTGTGGTGGCAACCACAAAGGCATAAGAACCTAAAATAGTGTAAGAGGGTCAAAGTAGTAATTCGCAAAGCAGACTGCCTAGGGTGAGGGCCAGCTTCAGTCCACCATGGTGCCTTCTCTCCACGGCTGGATATCATAGAATCACAGAATGGTTTAAGTTGGAAGGGACCTTAAAGATCATGTAGTTCCAACCCCCCTGTCATGGCAGGGACACCTCCCACTAGACCAGGTTGCACAGGGGCCCATCCAACCTGGCCTTGAACACATCCACTGATGGAGCATCCACAACTTCCCTGGGCAACCTGTGCCAGGGTCTCACCACCTTCAGGGTGAAGAATTTCTTCCTTAGATTAGATATAAATCTCCCCTCTTCCAGTTTAAAGCCATCACCTCGTGTCCTATCACTACAAGCCCTTGTAAAAAGTCCCTCCCCAGCTTTCTTGAAGGCCTACATGCCTGGTGCAGATGCAAGCATGATCCCCTGAGGCTCCATTGACCTGTTTCCAGAAGATGCAGCAATACAGCAAGAGCTGCAAGTAGTAGTGATATTGTAAAGGACTTGGACTGAATCTCCCAGCTCCAGACTGGAAAGCCCATTCCCTTGGACATGGGAGTCCAAGCCCTGCTATTGTTTGGGTACCCAGAAGAGCAATGTTCTGCTTATCTAGGAGCTTCTGGGAAGGAAGACATTTAATTCCCAGTCTCTTGTGTCCCAGCCCCGTGCTCAACCAAAGGCCATCCCACCACAAGCAGCAAAGACCATTCCCCCATGGTCCTGCACGGTGTCGGTGACTCACCTTTGAGGTGGCATTGGTCTGTAGGGACAAAAGATGAAAGAGAGCATCAATGCCCATCCCTTCACTCCACTGTCCCCAGCAGCTCACCAATAGCCCCCTCCATGCTCTGGTACAAGGGACCATGTGCACCCACCAAAGGATGTCATCTCCCTTAACCCATCATGACCCTCTAAGACCCAAAGTCCCACCCACGGTCATCACTGGCCAACTTTGGCCAAACCCTGTGGGCTCCTGCCAGGTGGAGGCATGGCTGCAGAACCCAGACACCCACAGGAACCTTGCTTGGGTGAGCAGGCTGTTCTCCTGCACCATGCAAAAGGGACTATGGGCACAGGGTTGTTTTATGTACATTTGGTCCCCATCTGCACAAGCACTTTGGTTGTGGTTGTCCCAGGGTTTGGGTCACCTTCTGATTTCCTTTCTACCTGTTGCTGCTGCCCCAAATGCCTCATGCCAAAAATCCCCACTGTTCTACAGGCCAGTTACCTCAAAGCTGGTGGGTTTCAAACTCCTCTGTAGCTGCAGCAGCAGGTACAGACCCACACAGCCCAGAGCATTTCTCCTGCTCCTCAGCAGCCTGACTTGTACACATCAGCCATACTGGGTATGAGCAGGAGAAACCCAGGTCATGGTGAAGACACCACAAGTGGCAGACCAGGGCACACCACAGTGACATGTAGGATGTCCCACCCAGATGTGACCCACAAGGACCCCCCCCACTGTGTCCACCTGACCCCAGTAGTAGTGGGATATCTCCTCAGCTCCTCTCTCAACTTACTTTAATGGTCTTGTGAGGTGGCTCATGGCACTTGTACCCGAGGCCTTGAAGTTGGTAGGAGGGACCATGACCAGCAGGGTCTGTCCATGTGGAGAAGGCAACTCTTTAGCCAGAAGAGGACTTCCAGGCAATGGCCGACGGGGAGGTTGGTGCTTTGAGACGACCTGGGATCACAAAGCACATGAGGAGAGACAATATCCTTAGAGGAGCATCCAGTGACGTTCTACAAACCTCTCCCCCACTGCTGCAGAGCTGTGAGATGCTTCAAAGCATGTAACACTCAAACTACCTTAAAATACTCTCATTATCTAATGAGTTTTCTTCACCATTTCAACAGATTCATCTCTTAGGATGGTGTGAGAGCTCCTCAATAGTGCCTGAACCAGAAGAGCCACAGGCAAAACCCAGGGAGTTCCTATGAGTCAAGCAGGAAATCACAGCCAACCAGCAAAGCTCACCAGTTGGGTCCTCACGGGGTTGCAGGGAAGAGGTTTCTTCGGAGGCGGCAGCTTAGCCTGGGAGACGACTGTTTTGGTGGGGACCATGTGTGATTTGATGACTGGTGGAGGTGGCCTGGCAGGCTTAGAGTCTCTTGGGCGTGAGGGGATGGAGGGAGGAGCTGGGCGCAGAGGGTGGACAACATTGACGGGCTGGGAGCCGGGCTGGTGAGCATTGGGTTTGGGGAGGAACGCAGCCCGTGTTGTCTGCAGGGAGAAGAACAGAAATATGGAGGAAAATCTTAGGCGTGTTTTCCTGGGTGATGAAAAGGAGATGTCCCCTCAAGGTCTGGGTGCTAAGGAGTTGCAGGAGGAGCCCAGGGTATTTATTCAGTTTTCTGGGACCATCAATTTTACCATCCCACCCAAAAGCTGAACAGGTTTGCTCCCCGCTAACCACATGAGAAAGGTGCTGGGCTCAGGAGACCTGGACCAGGGTCAGCTCTGGTGAATCCATACCAGATTTCCACCAGGCTGAATTACAGAGTTGGGAGACATCATCCACTCTGCCCTGTTCCCAGCCACTCTGATAAACTCTTCCTAAATTCAGCTGCAGGCCCATCCATCCCAAGGTCACCAGAGGTGACACAACCAGCAGCAGAAGCATCTGCCTCTCCAGTGACCCACCACAAAGTCATCGGCATGATTGGAGAGCCCTTGCTAAGTTCTGCCATAGTGATGGGCAAGTTCCCAGTGGAGGCTCCTGGCAGCTGCTGGGGTCTTTTTGAGCAGGCAGAGCTCAGGAGACTCACTTTTAGGAGGGCCATGTGCTTCTGACCAAGGTCTCCCAGTGTAGACACAACGCAAAACCAGCACGGAACATCAGTTGCTTGCCCGGTTTCTAGAGGGAGATGTGATCACCCACGAGCATCAAGCCCTGGGGGGGATTAAAACAAACCTGGAAGGCGAGTTACTCCTTACCTTACTAGGGTGGCTGGAGGTGGAAACGTTCCGCAAGGTGAAAGCAGCTTTGGGCTGGCCATCGGTTGACTTTCGGCTGATGGTTTTGTTCCTGCCCGGGATCACAAACGTAAATCACAGATGGCAAAATAATAAAGCAACCGTTTTTGCAACAGCTGCCTCCCGAAATGCTGCGCATCGGCGAGATCCTTCCTCAGCCAACAGCCTGCGAACAGACTCGCCATGCTGCGTGAGCAGGGGGGACAGGTCTGTCTCGAGATAATGAGGGTAGTGAAGGAGGTTGGTTGGTTCTGGGTTTGGTTTTTGTTGGGTTTTTTTCCCCCAAGTTATTGCAGGGGCTCTGAAATAATGAGAAAATTGCAGGGGAAATAATGAGAATATCTACGTTCCGCACTAATTTAGAGCCCTTCCAGCTCTTGCAGCCTGCCAGGTGCAGATGGCGAGAAAGCTCCTTAGTACAAGGCCACCTTCATCATCACTCTCTGGGGTCGTCCTGTCCAATGGATCATTCCTGTCCTCTGCTCAGGGAAGAACTGAGAGCCTCAGATTGTCCCAGGAGAGAGCTCTTCATATCTCAGCCCAGTCTCATACCACTTTGAAATGAGCCCTGTGCACCACCAGCTCTCCCACAACCATTCCTACCAGGCTGGATGCCACCAGTGGCAAGAAAACAAGGTCTTGGGGTCTCACTGGGTCCTCAAGAGAGAAGGGATTTAGGACACATCACCCACCTGTATGTCTCCTGGCTCCTCCTCCTCAATTCCTTTATCCATTTATTCAGGAGCGAGTTCTCCCGTCGGTACCAGTAGTAGGTGATCATCATCAGGGCCGGGAGGAAGAGCAGGAAGATGAGCAGAAGAGTTATTAAGATGGCTTCATGATCTGGCAGGGAAAGCACAAAGATGAGTGCGGGGCTGGGACAGCCAGCAGCCTACAGTCTCACTCAAGGGACATGTTGGTCCCATCTGCCCATTCCCGGCCACCCATGCTAGACATATGGTTGCTGATCACACCTCCAAAACAGGGGCAGTACCAGCTGGTGGCCTCTGGTAAAAATGGGTGGCCACCAAGCAACCATAGCTGGGCACAGTCTGAATGGACCCAACCCAGCACATCTGAGAGCAGAGCTTGCAGCAGCTTTGTCATCCCATCTCCCCTTGTCATGGCATTGCTCCAGCCCCACCACTGTCACAAGGCACCGGACGGGAAGTCACTCACTGTCACGTTGCACAGGGCCACTGTCCACGCTGCCACCCAGACCTGGTTTCTCGCAGTAGGGGGGAGCCCAGCCAGCATCACAGTGGCAGTTCTTGTTGCTGTTGCAGACCTGCAGAGAGAGAAGAAGGGTTGGAGACCACAAGGGATATCTGGAAATCATAGAATCATTTAGGTTGGAAAAAGCCTCTAGGATCATCAGGTCCAACCTTCATCCCAA
The DNA here is from genome assembly GCA_013400335.1 of Eurystomus gularis. Taxonomy (NCBI): domain Eukaryota; kingdom Metazoa; phylum Chordata; class Aves; order Coraciiformes; family Coraciidae; genus Eurystomus; species Eurystomus gularis. Next base: position 219,080 of record VZZY01010641.1, read on the forward strand.
CATCTCCATGACAACTAGACCATGTCCTAGAGTGCCACATCTACTCGGATTTTGAACCTCTCCAGGGATGGTGACTCCACCACTTCCCTGGGCAGTCTGTTCAAAAAAATGGTCTGTATGTACGGTGGGAAATGAGAGTAGATGGCCAATGGCAGGAGACTGCGCTGAAGGAGCTTAACTCCTGCCAATATTCACCCCTTGAATATCACTCGGATAGTACCTGTGTTGTCCTCAAATCTGTAATTGCAATCATAGAATCATAGAATCATAGAATCATGGAATGGTTTGGGTGGGAAGGGACCTTTAAAGGGCATCTAGTCCAACCCCCCCGCACTGAGCAGGGACATCTGCAACTAGAGCAGGTTGCTCAGAGCCCCGGCCAACCTCACCTGCGATGGTGCCAGGGATGGAGCAGCGACCACCTCTCTGGGCAACCTGGGACAGGCTCTCACCACCCTCAGTGTCAAAAATTTCTCTCTTTAGTCTAAATCTCCCTCTTGTAGTTTCAAACCATCACCCCTTGTCCTGTCACAACAGGTTTCTTTGCAGAAACCTTGAAGGCACATCTCTTATACCTTCCGTTTTCACACTGCTTGACTAGACAAGCCTGATGACCTTGATATTTTCTGTTAGGCTGGAAGTTTCTTAAACATCCTCCCCTTAAGATCTTCCCATCGAACCACAGCATTGTTGTTGTCTTATCTGACACAGTCAGGTTCTGCAGAGGTCAAATCTTTGTAGCCTTTAATCTTTGGACAAGGGCAGCTCTTTCTGTTCTCTGAACCATTGTCCTGCCTCTTTTCAGTCCCAGTTGTGTTTCTGACCCTTGCTTTGCTCTCAGAGGGAACAGGCACCTGCTCTGAGCTCCGAGCACTCTCCAGTTCCAACTGGACTCTGATCCAAATTCTGCAGATGGTCCTTACATCACGAATGTTCTTCCTCTTCACTTGGACACGGGTGAGCAAAGATCTCAGCTCAGTCTCACCCATAGCTGACGCATGAGAGAGTTACGAAAAGCAGATGCCCACTGCAAGGCCCATCCCTGTGGGAGACGCTTGGTTTAGCTGAAGAACCCGCGCTTATCTCAGGAGCCCGCTGTAGACCTTGGGCAATAACTCACCCCATGGCCGTGGCACCGGGAAACGCACTTTTCCAGCTCAAAAAGGGAGGCATTTTGGCACCGGCGATCTTTGCAAACCTGAGAGAGAGCCAAGAAGCTGATGTTAGAGAATGACCGAGAGAGGCGGCGACAGTCATCTTCTTGGCTTCACAGACGGGAGTCCTCTGGAAGGATGTTGCCCTTTGGAAAATGCAGGTTGGTTAAATCCTATTGTTCCAGGTCAATGCATTTCACTCCAGTTTTCAGCATAGCCCAGGAAACCTCTGCCATTCCCCCATCCAGGACGGCTCGGCAGAGACCAGCCAGCACCATTCCTATCCGCCTCCACCCAGCAGCTCCTGGAGAAGGCATTTCCCATCTGTCCCTAAAACACAGGCACCAGCCAAAAAAAATAACACTGGATTTCAAATTCAGCCATCCTTTCTCATGAAAACACCAACACTTTGGCCTTCCATCCCAAACTGGGATGAAAATTTCACAATTAAAATGCCAAATAGGCCATATCTCCATAGCCAACTCTGGCTACCATGTTGTCCACCAGGCTTCTGTCCTTTCTCAGCTGAACTGACCCTCTGTAATGGACTGGAGATGCAGGGGCTGTAAAAGAGACTCATGCCTAGTTAGCATCTGTTTGGGTCTGTCGTCTTGACTCCTAACACAGCTTTCCCCTTGGAAACAACTTATTCATAGGAGGAAGCCTCATCCATCAAGTTCTGGGGCGTGTAAGTCTTGTTGGGGTTGCTCCACCATACATTAAATCAGTAAAGAAGTATGGAGGCCAGAGGGAAGAACTTGGTAGCCTACACACAAGCATCTGGTGGTGTTCAGAAATTCCCTGGTTGATATGACAGCAGGGCAACGTCTGCAAGTGTGGAGGAAACCACGTCCCATGGTCTGGTTGTAACGCAAGAAAGAGCCAATGTACAAATTGGAGCTGGGATAAGAGTCAAAGAGATGATCTCCTGTAGGAGACCACCACCATAGGAAGAAGTACTTACCATCCCATCTCCACATTTTGTCCCTGTCATCACCAGCCCAGGGTCAGAGAGGTCTTCCTCATCATCCTTTGTGGTGTACATGTAGGTGCCTCGGCACTTCACCTCCCGGCCGTTGAAGCGGATGGTGGTGTCGATGGAGACAGTGTTGGTCCCCTGGGGCTTCTTAGCTGAGCTCTGGCACTGAATCTTGCCACACATAGCATCCCTAGGAGCAGGACACAGCCAAGGTGAGGGCAGGAGGTGTGGAGACCAGCCACTTCACCCTCACTGCCCCATCATCCCCTGCCCCACTGCCTGCTGGCAGTGAATTTATGGCCATGGGAAGTTGGGATGGGAGAGGCTCAGCAGGTTTGGAAAGGACTTAGATAAATCAAAGAGTCATAGAATGGTTTGGGTTGGAAGGGACCTTAAAGATCATCAAGTTCCAACCCCCCTGCCATGGCAGGAACACCTCCCACTAGACCAGGTTGCTCAAAGCCCCATCCATCCTGGCCTTGAACACCTCCAGGGAGGGAGTATCCACAACCCCCCTGGGCAACCTGTGCCAGGGTCTCACCACCAACACATGGACAGGACAGAGAGATGCTGGAAGTGACAGACAGGGGGGTAGTCCCTCTAACATTCCTGGTCTAACTGGGAATAGTGGAGAGCACACGTTCCCTAAATAGCATCTCCTGTTCATGCTGTCTTTGATTTTCCCTTCAGGGGAGGTATGGTGGGACAACCTCCCAAAACTGATGAGGATTGAGCCCAGGAAGGACCTGGAGGCCTCCTCAGGTCCAAAACAGAGCTGGCCCGAGGGGTGCTGCCAGGAGGCTGAGGTAGAACCCTCCTAGTCCCTTTGCAGGGGCTGGCAGTGGGGGGCTGAAGATGCAGGAGGAGGAGATGGGGCACCCATGGGTGCCAGCGCTGCACCCACCTCTTGTCGCATTTCACATAGCGCCCTTGGCTATCTTTGCCACAGTTTCCATAGGTGTTGCCGGCCATGTTCACATCCTGGAAGCAGGCATCTGGGGCCGGCCAGGCTCCTGCAGGGAAAGAGGAAAGGTCCCACATGGGATGGGGAAAGCAGCCAGCAGGGTAAACACCAAAACCAAGAGCAAGCAGATGGATGCTCATGGAGAAAATACCATGGAAAAGTCTCCCAGAGAGCTGCTGCTGCAGGTGCAGGACCAAGAACAGCACAAGAGGGATGAAATCCCCTTCTCTCCAGGTTCTGGCAGAGGATTTTGGCCCTGGGGCAGGATTCCCTGCTGTCACTGCTGCAGGTCCCCTGGGGGCACCCACAGGAGCTGTCCCTGTGGGTGACACTATGGAAATAGGGACCTATATGGGGTGGGAGCAGTGAGGGGTGGTCAGGGGTGCCAGGAGGGTGATGGGGGCTGTAGTGTGCAGAGGGGCAGGGTGCAGGACGTGTCCATATGCAGTGTGGTGGCCCTATGGGGTCATACAGAGCAGATGGCCATATGGAGCTATGGGCCACAGCAGAGCGGGGGCCACATGCAGCATGGGGGTTGTGCATAGGCTGTGGCCATATTGAGTATGGAACCATATGAAGTGTGTGACCATGGAAGGATCTGGTTGTATACATCGTGTACCCCGTAAGAGCCACATGACCTATGGGCCACATGGAGTATAGAGGCTGTAGGCAGTGTGAGGCTATCTAAAGCCAGGAGGCCATGAACAGTCCGTGCAGTGTATGAGCTGTATCAGTGCTGAAGATGTATGTAGCGTATGGGCTGCACTACAGCGTGGAGGTCACTTGTACCATATGGAGTCATAGAATCATAGGATGGTTTTGGTTGGAAGAGACCTTTAAGATCATTGAGTCCAACCATGAACCCAGCACTGCCAGGGCACCACTAAGCCATGGCCCTCAGCACCACATCTCCATGGCTTTTAAACCTCTCCAGGGATGGGGAATCCACCACTACCCTGGGCAGCCTGGGACAGCCCTTCACAACACTTTCCATGAGGGAATTGTTCATCATGTCCAACCTAAACTTCCCCTGGCACAACTTGAAGCCATTTCCTCTACTACTTCTTCCTTGGGAGAAGAGCCCGATCCCACCTGGCTCCAACCTCCTGTCAGGGAGTTGTGGAAAGCCAGAAGGTCTCCCCTGAGCTTCCTTTGCTCCAGGCTCAACACCCCAGGTCCCTCAGCTGCTCCTCACCACACTCCTGCTCTAGACCCTTCCCCAGCTTCGTTGCCTTTCTTTGGACATGCTCCAGCACGTGTCATGTGCAGCATGAGGATCACAGGCAGCATGAGATCCATATGTAATGCATAGGCTGTACGCAGTGTGGGAGCCATAGGCACAGCAGACGACCAGGCAGCTGTGAGTGGTCCTCCAGCCCTCCACACCAGCCCCACTGATGCTGACCCCATCCCTGGATGGGGACAGCACAACCCCTCCGTCCACAACCCTCCAGACCCACAGGCAGGGAACACAGGGACCTCAAGTGCAGACACAACACTGAGACCCAGCAGCTGCTCTGGAAGGAGGCGACAAGGAGACTGGTGGGACTCACCTGGTCCCCAGAGCTGGATGCACTGCTGGTGGTGGGTCATGCACATGCCGTTGCTGCAGTAAGCCTCGCCGTAGGCGCAGGATGAGCCGTCCAGAAGGTACACGTTGGCCGGGCAGTAGGGTGAGGCACCCGTGCAGTATTCGGGGAGGTCACAGGATCCTGCTGCTTCCCTGCAGATGGTCCCAGCCACCTTTAGCTGCCGCAGGAGAAGAGAGAAACATCAGCACTGAGTGGCAGCAAAGGGGTCAAGCCAGGATTGCTGCTGCCTCCTGGAAGACCGTGGGGCCATAAACCATCTATAATGTCTCCTGTGGGACTATGTGGGGCCGTCAAGGTACAATGCCAAATTTGTGGCCTGGACCCCAGACACAAAGCAGCCAGCAGAAACTCTTCTGCAAATGTAAGTTTACTCATAACCCTCCTCATTCGGCACCAGAGGGTTTGACCGTGTGGATGTGCAGCACCATGGTGGGAGCCATATCTCCCAGCTCAGCCCATGGGTGGGTGAGTGGCATGGTGGGGGGACAGTGGGGGGCTTACCTTGCAGCTCTGGCAGCAGTCACCATGGGCACATTGGGCCCCTGCCTTCAGAGTGCAGTTGTGTGCATTGCAGCATGGGTTGGTGCACTCCTGCGTGGGAGAAGAAGACACCACCGTGGTCAGGGAGCTGGCATAGCTTGCCCAGAGAGGTGGTCGATGCCCCGTCCCTGGCACCATTGCAGGTGAGGTTGGCTGGGGCTCTGAGCAACCTGCTCTAGTTGCAGATGTCCCTGCTCCCTGCAGGGGGTTGGACTGGATGACCTTGAAAGGTCCTTTCCAACCAAAACCATTCTGTGATTCTATGGTTCCATCCCTTTCCCATTGGTGCCCCCAGCCCCTTCTCCACCCATCACAGCACTGCTCTTCTCATTTTGCCAACAGGGAAACTGAGGCACATGGGGGAATGAGGAAGACCTGAGATCTCTAGGGCAAAGTCAAGATGAAAGCCAGGCCCAGGTTAATTGGATTAAGGAAGGTGGGACTGAGAAGAGCCCTTGGGATGGAGTCCTGTGGTGACCAGCAAACCCCTTTCCCTTGGAAATACCCCCCTCCACATGGGCCACATCCTGCCGCCCAGCAGCTGAGCTGTGAAAGCGATGCAGTACCCAGCACCATACCTCCACCTCCCCACAGTCACAGTCTTCTCCTTCCTCCAGAAAACCGTTGCCACACTTCCGTCCCACCACCAGGTCCTTGGTGTCAGGCAGGTTGAAGAGACACATGCCACCTCCCTTCTGGAAGTAGTTCTCCAGCTGCCTCTTGCTGCAGGAGCTGAATACGCGAGGGAAGGGGTGTCTGCACAGGAGACAGATGGGGAGGGATGGGAACCAGGGCGATCAGAACCAGAAGAAGGTGGAAAACCACAGTCAGAGCTGGGAAATAAGGACATGGGCAAACTGGCACAAACCCTTCCAAGAGCAGAAGCCACCATCACCCAGATGCATCAAGTCCACTAACATCTTCCACCCCAATTTGCATGCCTGAACACCAGGCTGACAACCAGGGGACACCATTCTGAGCCCAAATATTCTCCAGAATGGGATGGGGTAAACAAGCAGAGCTGTGATATGCCACCTCCAGAGCATCCAGCAAGAAACCTCTTGGAGACTGGAAACCCTGATGGTCTGAACCTCAAAGCCCAGGAAGCACCCAGGCCTGCAGGCTCTGCCAGCTGGCAGAGGTGTAGGTGTCACCTCCGTGTCTTGGTCCTCTGCACTGGGACACCACAGACCTCCCCTGTCCTAACCACAAAGCCTATCTTCACACCTGCAGTGACTATCTGCTTAGGATGTCTGTTAAATATGAACCGTTGATGGGAAATACCCAGTTTGGGGCTATTTAAAAACGTCTGAGGCTGAAGCAGAGAAAAATCCTCTAAAAAAATAAAGAAAAATGGAAAAGAAACACAAAAAACCCATATTAAGTCATTCACAAAGTATGAGCAACAACAAAAAAGGAAATCAGAGCCTACAACGCGTAAGGTCATTTCTCTCATGGCCCAACTTGGCCTTTCTTGTAAGGAACTGGAGAAGAACAGTGATTTTCTAAAGCTCTGAGCATGGTTCTTCCGTAATTTTGTACAAGTTTGTGGGGTTTTTTGGTGTGATGTTTGTACAAGGAGGAAGCAGAGAGTAAGAGCTGTGCACCACTCCCCGCTTCGGTGCTGGTTTCATTTCCTCCTAGCACTGAAAAAAACACTTTTATTTCATATTAGAACTTCTCAGGTCTGAGATGACACAGAGCGCTTTTTCTAAAAGTAATTTTGAAGTCTGGGGGAATCTCTGGAGCTTCAGGAGAAGCTGTGAGTCCATGGGTGTTATGGGAGGGTGAGCAAATCAACACACCCAGAAGCTGGTCCAAGGACGTGCCAAGATCAAGAGGCTGGGGACAGTCAAAAAGATGTTTGAGAAAATACCTCAGGAGGAGGAAATGTGATGGGGAGATGTCAGCTTGGAGAGTGGGGGTGAGCAGGGGCATGGCTGAGCTACAGCATCAAGGTGGTGGAGGCCTCATCCCTAGAGACATTCAAGGCCAGGCTTGAAGGGACTCTGAGCAACCTGACCTAGTTAAGAGATGTCCCTGCTCAGTGCAGGGGGTTGGAACTAGATGACCTTGGAAGGTCCTTTCCAACTCAAACCATTCTATGATCTGCTACTGCTTTGCACCAGTGCATTCAGCTCCAGTGGGTGGGGGTAGGGTAATTAATTAATGGGGTAACGAAGCAAGTTCACAACTGCCTGGAAAGCTGGTGCTTTTCCCAACCACCCAGGAAGAGACTGAGCCCCGTGGGGTCAGTGTCGTGGTCTGACAGCCCCAAAAGCCACAGAAGAACAGCCTGGGGACACCCTGACACCAAATCGTGGGGTTTGGTTGTTATTTATTAATTGGAAAAATAGGAGGGTTCAAATAATGGGGAATTAACCACTGATTCTCTGCAGTGCAGGGAAATTGGGATAACTATTGTCAGGAGCTGGAAAATCCAACAGGAGAAGGACTTTGGAAGGGAAAGTGGCACCAACTGGCCGAATTTCATACGGCTCTGGGCCATGGCAGGGGGGTTGGAACCAGATGATCTTTAAGGTCCCTTCCAACCCAAACCCTTCTGAGATTCTGTGATTCTATGAATTGAAGGATAAATTCAAAGGAAAACAAACCTTGGCTGGATGGCAGAGGGCACGAAAGCTGGTGATGGCCACTCTGGAGCATCCCACATCCAGATTTAGTGGGGTTGGGGTGAGGGATGTGAGCTGACCCCAGCACAGCCCCACGATGCTGTGAGCCCCACCAGCATGACTGGGGACTGGGCACCCCTTGGCCTTCTGATCTTACAATAACAAATGATTTAATTATGCTGAGGTGTGGGTTAGCACAGGAAAATGCCCTGGATTCCTGTAATCCAAGTGTCACCAGCAGGTCGAGGTTCTCCTCCCCCTCTACTCTGCTCTAGGGAGGCCACCTCTGGAGTACTGTATCCAGTTCTGGGCTCCCCGGTTCAAGAGAGACAAGGAACCACTGGAGAGAGTCCTAGCAGAGACTACGAAGATTAAGAGGGGCCTGGAGCATCTCTGTGCCCAGGAAAGGCTGAGAGCCCTGGGGCTGCTGAGCTGCACAAGAGAAGCCTCAGAGGGGATCTGATCAATGCTGAGCAAGAGCTCAAGGGCCCATGGGGGGCAAGAGGATGGGGCCAGACTCTTGTCAGTGGTGCCAGTGACAGGACAAGGGGCAACGGGCACCAACTGGAACCCAGGAGGTTTCACCTGAACAGAAGGAGAAACTTGTTTGGTGTGAGGGTGTGTCTGAGCCTGGCCCAGGCTGCCCAGAGAGGTTGTGGAGTCTCCTTATCTGGAGAGATTCCAAACCCGCCTGGACACGATCCTGGGCACCCTGCTCTGGATGAGCTGCTGGAGCAGGGGGGTTGGATGGGATGATCTCCCCCCCCACCATGCTGGAATTCTGTGATTCTGTGATGTGTCTACCAGATAACATCCCTTTGCTTCCATCTTTTAGGATGGGGCTGCTACCCCTCTGCTATCCCTCAGAGACCACCAGTCCTGCCTGCTCCTGGGCCCCAGGAGGTGCTTGCTCCAGGGACTCGGGATGTGCAGGGAAAATGGGAAGAACAACCAACCGAGTCTCCCTGTACCCTGCAGGACAGGACCCTCTCCCCATTGCCCAGCCCACCCAGCTGCAAACAGCATCCACAACCTGCTGGGGGGCTTGGGGGCCACATCCCATCCCCACAACCACTTACCCGGTGGCCGCTGCCATGACGCAGCCGCCCTGCTCTGGGGTGGCCTCCACGCAGCAGCCCGTGCTGTCATGGCTCATGCCGAAATTGTGGCCGATTTCATGGGCCATAGTGGCAGCTGCTCCGACAGGCTGCTCCGAGTGGTCCTGCATAGGGATGGGGGATGTGTCAGCACAGCAGCCAGGAGCGATGGAGAGGGGTGATCCAGCAGCAGGGAATGGGGTTGGGGTGATGGAGGGGCCACAACATCCCTGGGATTGCAACCGGATCGCACGGGAGGGGCAGAGAGAGGGGCTGGAGATGGCTTCATGGCAGAAGTGGGGTCTGGTCTCCTAAAAGTCCCAGGTGGGACTGTCAGGAAGCTCTTTTGCTGGAGCCAACTTCATGGTTTAGTGGTGGACTTGGCAGTACTGGGTTAATGGTTGGACTCAATGATCTTTAAGGTCTTTTTCAACCTAAATGATTCTATGAAAACCTGGGGCCTTGGAAGGTGCACCCCAAAAACCAGAAACCTTGGTGCCCCACACCACCACCCTGCCTAGGCACCACAGGTTACCAGGGCCACCATCACCCCATGAGGAGGAGGATAAGAGTGATCTGGGGTGGAGATGACCCTACAAAACCAGAGAGCAGAAGAAGGGAACGAGCAGGGGCTGTTCTATATGAGGGGCAGGAGCAACACAGGAGATCATGATGAGGCTGCTAGCTGCAAGCTGGGGGTGTACGTGGGGTGGGAGACCTTTAAATCAGCCCTTTCTCATCCACTTTAGTACTTGGACAACATCTGAGAGGGGTAAAGGGCTACCAGCATCATGGTTCTATCTTGAGCTGCATCCCAGAAGCAACTCTGGATGGCTGGTCCTCCAAGCCCACGAAGAACCCCAGCAAGCTGGGGTGGTGATGGGGTCGCCCAGCTTGGGAGGAGCGGTGGGGATCCCTGTGCCCCTCTTACCATGCTGACACCTCCGGAGTTATCTGCGCTGCACATCCCCTCCAGTGGGGCCATCCCAATCGTTGTCCCCCTGAATGTCTTCCCCCTGCCCAGAAAGAAGGGAGGGGTAGTTAGAGCCACAAGGGTAGGTTGGAAACCCCAGTCCAAGCTGGGAGCCCCCTGCCCTGATGTCCCCGGGCCCATAGGGGTGCTCACGTTAGAAGCTGGGCGTTGTCGTGCTTCTTGCGTGACCTCAGTGCCTTCTTCCACTGCAGGAAGGACCAAAGTGTGGCATTGGCATCGCTGGTCACGGTACACTGGTCCCGCTCTGTCCACACCTCCAGGCCAATTAGGGCCACCTTGATATTCAGCGACCTGTAAAACTGCAGGTGGGGGACAGGGATGGAAGGGATGGAGGGGATGGAGTCTGGCATTTGCTGTATGTCCTCCATCCTTGGAGGACGAGGTAAGTGGTCCATGGTGAGGGGTCTAGAGCACACATGTGGTGAGGAGCAGCCGAGGGAGCTGGGGGTGTTGAGCCTGGAGAAAAGGAGGCTCAGGGGAGACCTTCTCACTCTCGACAACTCCCTGACAGGAGGTTGGAGCCAGGTGGGGTCGGGCTCTTCTCCCAAGGAGCAAGTGACAGGACAAGAGGAAACAGCCTCAAGTTGCACCAGGGGAGGTTTACGTTGGACATGAGGAGCAATTTCTTGCTGGCAAGGATGGTGAAGGGCTGTGCCAGGCTGGGCAGGGCAGTGGTGGAGTCCCCATCCCTGGAGGGGTTTTCAAGCCGTGGAGATGTGGTGCTGAGGGCCATGGTTTAGTTGTGACCTAGCAGTGCTGGGTTCATGGTTGTACTTGGTCACCTTAAAGGTCTCTTCCAAGCAAAATGATTTTATGATTCTATGCTCATGTCTGCCATCTAAACTCCTTGTCCTAGTGACATGAGCTCAGTCCCTGAGGGCCACCATCAGGCTGGCCCCGAACTCAGGTGCTTTCATGTGCACTGGGAATGAAGGAGGCAGTAACATGGGACCTGTAGGTCCCTCTCACCAGCCATTACCTTGTCCACGTAGTTTGCAATCTCCACGATGCGCTGCTTCGTGTGACCCAGGTTGAGGTTCTGGTTCCTGTACTGCAGAGAGATGGGGATGGGGAAGGGTCAGCAGAGGAAGAGCAGAGAGGGAGGCAGAGAGGGGTCCCGGCTTTTCACTGGGGACCAGGTTTTTGCTCCCCACAGCGCTCACCAGTGTGTGATCAGCAACGATGAAGAGCTCCATGTATTTCATGGTCCTCCAGGCATCTCTCTTCACCTGCAAGACAGACAGGAAGGCTGAGAAGAGCGAAGGAGCAGGAAGCCCACAGCACTGAGCATCTCAGGCTTCCCAGACACCACAGAGCTGCTCAGGAGGGACAGCTGAGAGGGGAAACTGAGGCATGAGGCAACAAGGAGAAGCTGAGTGGGTACAGTACAATTCCCAACATCACCTCACATCCTGTCCTACACTGTATGACGCAGCACTGGTACCCAGCCCACACATCCTCCCTTTGAGGTCTCCTGCCCAAACTCAAACCAGGCAAGGTGACCTTCTTGTGAGATTTCAGGACTTCAAGGAGCCTGTCAGAAAGCTGGGAAGGGACTTTTTAGGAGGGCCTGTTGTGACAGGACAAGGGGTGATGGTTTTAAACTTCAAGAGACAGATTTAGACTCAAGAGAAGGAAGAAATTTTTGGCTCTGAGGGGGGCGAGAGCCTGGCCCAGGTTGCCCAGAGAGGTGGGGGCTGCCCCATCCCTGGCACCATTGCAGGTGAGGGTGGCCGGGGCTCTGAGCAACCTGCTCTAGTTGCAGATGTCCCTGCTCAGTGCAGGGGGGTTGGAACTAGATGATCTTTAAAGGTCTTTTCCAACCCAAACCAGTCTGATTCTATGACCACGCAGACCCCTCACGTCCCTGCACAACCCTGCCCAGATGCCAGGGTGATGGGCACCCTGCCACAAGCTGCAGCTCTTTAGCTGCAGACAGCCCTGCTCCCAGCCCTCTGCCCCTCCACAAGCAAACGACCCTGGGATGGACTTACCTGGTGGTGCACCGGCTGGAAGAGCTGAGCGATGTCAGCAATGGTGCTCCCAAAATCATCGCCGTGGCCACAGGTCCCACCTAGGATGGGCAAGTGCTCTGCTCGGTGGATGAGGTGGTGGCCCGGCTCAGGGCTCCCCAGGGGCTTCAGGTAGTAGCTGTTGTTGCTGCTCAGCACTATCAGGCCCCTGCAACGGAGAACAGCCCCAATAACTCTTACCATGATTTCACTCCAGCTTCTTCTGAGGCCCCACAAACTCTTTTCCAACCTAAATGGTTCTATGAAAACTTGGGGCCTTGGAAGGTGCACCCCAAAAACCAGAAACCTTGGTGCCCCACACCACCACCCTGCCTAGGGACCACAGGTTACCAGGGCCACCATCACCCCATGAGGAGGAGGGTAAGAGTTATCTGGGGTGGAGATGACCCTACAAAACCAGAGAGCAGAAGAAGGGAACCTCAGCTTGGTGCATAGCTGGGGTGGGGGCAGAGAGAGGAGATGAGTGTCTCTCAGTACAGCCCTACAAGCTCATATATCCTTAGCATTAAAACCTTAGTGCTCATCTGACCACGCGAAGGTGGGATGGCAGCTGGTGGTTGAATGAGGCAAAGCTCAGTTCTGGGGCACCCGAGGTGAGGGGTCTTGCCTCCCCTCCAAGGATGAATTTCCTTGAAGGCAGCTTGTGATGCCAGAAGAACAGCCTCTCCACCCAACTGCCCACCCCTGGGGTTGAGTGAAGGATGGGAGAAGGTGAGAGATGGAAAAATGAGCCCCATGAAACATCTAGAGCTGGGCTTGCAGGACCATCAGTGCTGCTCTGAGGGGGTCCCTGCAGAGGGGGAGGGGGCAGCTGGACCCATTCCCACCTTCATCAGCCCCCCAAGCGCCCCCTGCCCTGCACATCTCCATACCGTATTCCCGAGCAGGTGCTGAGGACAACCCAGGAGCCACCATACCCCTGGACGTGCCCATGGTAGTAGCAGTGGTCCTGGAGAGAAGCAATGGAGACCTCTGTTAGAAACCACCACCCAGAGCTGGGCAGCAGCAACAAACCCCACAAGCTCATCCCAAAAAACCACTCACTTTGCATTTCCCAGCCAGGTGAGTGGCATCAAGGAATGGGATGGATGGATGGACTGGAGAAGGGGAGGCTGAGAGGAGACCTCATTGCTCTCTACAACTCCCTAAAAGGAGGTTGTAGTGAGGCTGGTGCTGGTCTCTTGTCCCAAGTGACTAATGACAGGACAAGAGGTGATGGCCTCAAGTTGCACCAGAGGAGGTTTAGATTGGATATCAGGAAGAAGTTCTTCACTGAAAGAGTGGTGAGGCACTGGAACAGGCTGCCCAGGGAAGGGGTGGAGTCACCATCCCTGGAGGGGTTAAAAAGACGAGTAGATGTGGTGCTTCCAGACACAGAATAGAATAGTGGTCTGGGGTTTAGGGAGATGTTGGGATGAAGGTTGCACTTGATGATCTTAGAGGTCTTTTCCAACCTTAATGATTCTATGATTCTATCCGGGAGGCAGCCGGCTCCGAAGGTTCAGCCAGGGACATGGACAGCCCCGCACCTAGCTCGGCGTGTTGGAAGGGTGACAAATGGCCGGTGGAGGGACGTCGGGGAGAGCAAGGGCTGCTCAAGCCCGGCGCTGCCTGTGTTTACTTCCCGAGGTGCTGTCTCACGGCCAAGAGCTACAGGAGCCGCGTGCTGCCGCGTTCCTGCCGCGACAGGCGCCGGGGATGCTGCCAGCCCAAACACCACCTCTTGGCCTGCTGGGGCTTTGGCTTCATCCCAAGAGCCAAGGAACCCCGAGAAACACAGGTGAGATGAGCTACCCCCCATCCCCTGGTACCCACCGTGTGGTTGGGGGCCGTGGTCACCGGCTGCCCGTCCGTGGTGTAATGAGTCTCGGTGTAGCCTGGTGCCAGCAGCCTGCGGAGAGAAGAGAGGGATGAGGACCTCGAGATGTTCTGGGGACACACGGAATCTCTGCGCCCAGCCCTGGGCAGCCACGCAGGGTTGAGACATGCACATGGTCATGCCTTCACAGCACCCCCTTGAAGAGCTTCAGGCAGCGGAGCTGGCAGGACGGCCATCACTGCTGCGTCAGAGCTGGCTCCCAACCAGCAGCTGCCCCATGGCTGGTGGGGACGTGAGTCACAGTCCAACGTCCCGCTTTGTGTCTCAGCAAGGAAGGGGCTGCCCATACTGCTTCGAAGTCCTGCTGGTCTGGGCCAGGGGACCTGCACAGGCTGCCCACCCACCCCTTGGCTCAGGGGCCACCTTGCCACCACCAAAGATAAGCAGCCAGACAGGGTGAAAGCTTCTCATCTTGCTCATGGCACAGCGAGGTTGATGTTTCTGATGCAACACCCCAGAAACAGGGTGGAAGGTCCCCAAAAAAACAGAGCTGACCAGAGAAAGCTCAGACTGCTTTTAGCAGATCCTGCATCCTCTCTGCCTTCACCCCACATGCCTCAGATTCCTCCCCCCAGGCTGATGGACATCTCCCACTGGGCCACAGCCCCATCCCATGGTGACAAATTGCTTGGAAGAGCCAGAGCTGAGCTTGCAACCAGCAAACGCATGGGGCTGGGGGTCCTGGGGAGCAGATGGGGGGACTGAGACTGAAATGACCCCACGGGTGGTGGAGAGAAGAGAAAGGGATGACACTGCTCAGATGCCAGGGTGATGGGCACCCCACCACGAGCTTGCAGCCACCGTGGGGACAGCAGGTTCCTCAAGGGACAGCATCACACAGGGGTCTTGGTCACCTGAAGAAGGACAAAGTCAGGCTGGGCGTACCCCTGCTGACAGTTTGAACCTTGACTCATGAGGTTTGGCCCCATCCCAGAGGTTTTATTCTGCAGCGGAAGAAAATAAACCCAGCCGCCGGCCTCCAAATAGCCCTCCCGCCTCTTGGTTTCTATTTTGCGACCAGTTTGGTCCAAAAAAGTGCTGCTGTGGGCACGCTCCCGCCTTCTCAGCCTGCCCGCGAGTGGGTGCCTGGCACCAGTAACACCAGTTATGGTGCAGAAAGGAGACAGGAGCTCAGACTGGTTCCTGGCAAGGGAGCTGTGGGCAGTCTGGCGAGACAAGTGCCTGGCCAGAGCGGGGGCAGATGGCCAGCTGCCCGAGGAGGATGGGGACAGGAACAGGGACAGGTTGGCTGAAGACAGTGGAGAGGGAAAAGCTTCCATGCCATGCCTGGGGAATGGGAGAACTGGGAAGGTTGTGCCTATCCACCAGCCAGGGGCACAGCAAGTCCCAGCACAGCTCAGACCACTGGGATGTCCTCTCCAGGGTAGGCCAAGGACCAGGAGGCCCAGGGAAGGAAGGGCAAGATGTGTCTTCTCCTCCAGTACAAGGGAAGGCCTTGTTGGAAAGCACCACCAAGGATGGGTTTGGAGGCTGACTGTGTCTCCCAGTACCAGAAGAAAGAACATTTGAGGTCTAGCATGGTCTCACTGGCCCATGAGCTTGCAGCGCTAAGGTAGCCCTGTTAGGGGGCACAAGAAAGCAGCGTAGATGGCCAGGGCTACATAGATCTCCCCAGTAGACAAAGCCACCAGGCACCATCAGTCTTGGGTGCTGTGGACTACCCTGGATGCCATATGCACTGCCTTTGGTGTCATGGATGGTCTTGGGTGCTATGGATGGTCCTCATTGCTATGGATGGTCCTCATTGCCATGGATGCTCTTGGGTGCTGTGGACTGCCTTGGGTGCCATGGATGGTCCTGGGTGCCATGGTAGTTCTAGGGTGCCATGTCTTGGGTGTCATGGACTGTCCTGGGTGCCACGGGTGGTTGTAGGTGCCACAGATGGTCCTAGCTGCCATAGAGTGTCCTGGGTGCCATGGATGCTCTTGGATGCCATGTATTATCCTGGATGCCGTATGGATGATCTTGAGTGCATGGACTATCATGAATGCCATGGATGGTCCTGTGTGCTATGGATTCTCTTTGATGCCACAGAAAGTCCTGGGTGCCATAGATGGTCCTGGGTACCATGGATGGTCCTGAGTGCCATGGACTGCCCTGGGTGCTCGGCTCCCTTTTCCTGCCACCTACTCCCTCCTCTGTTTCACTGTGCCCTCATCCAGAGCTCAGCATCCTGCAATGCCTCACAGTCCTCCAGTCCTGCCAGAGGCACCACAGCCTAGAGAAGACATACAAACATCTCCAGGCCTGGTGGCACCAGCTAGAAGGCTAAGCTTTGCACATGAGCTTTCAACCCCGATTGCCTACCCCTCCATGACCCGCAGTCCTAAAACGTGCATGGGAAACCCCCAGTTCTCCTTCCCCCACCCCAAAAGCTCCTCTACAGGTCACTGGGACCTGCTGCCTGGCAGGGCTGTTTGGTGACACCATGGTAGCTGCTCTTGTACCCAAACAGCAGCAGGAAGAAGGTTCTGCCAGGCATGGACCTCCCACAGCTGCTGGCAAGAAGCAAGAAGTGGAAGCAGAAGCCCGTCCTGCAGTGATCAGCTTCCTGCTCTGTTCCACCACGGAGCCACCTGGCACCAGGAGGAAACAGAACCCACAAAGGGACAAATGCCACAAGGTCTTGAAGAGAGGCACAAGGAGAACAGGGCAGGAGATGGAGATGATCACTCTCCCTGCTCCAGCCCCGAGACGAGGGGATGCCAGGCTGGGGGACAGATGCAGCTGGAACCTGCATCCAAGCCCAGAAAGGGTAAAGCTACATGGCAAGGTCACCCAGGAACAGTGTCAGGCTGCCAACCCCAAAAATGGACCAGCAGAAGAGCAGCAGATCGCTGCCAGCAGTCAGAACTGCCCACCATGAGCTACCACCAAAGACCTCAGAGGATCAGCCCTACCAGCAGAATGGCAGCCCAAGAGCCCCCCATCCCGCTGAGCCTCGGCCTGGCACATCTCCATGCCCTAAGCACCCCACACCACCTTCACTCGTGCTGGGTCCTGCACCACAGCATCGGGCCAAGGCTGTTCCTTGCACAACACGGGTGTGGGCAGTGGAAAATGGAGCATTTCAGCCCAAAGTGCTGCACCAGCCACAGCCGGCAGGAAGCCATGCAGGGCTGTCCCTTCGCTGTGGGCAGGAGAGCCAGGACAGGGCAGCCAGGATACAACTGCTCCAGGTGGGACCATGCCAGAGACACCCAGAACCCCTCCCCAGCCCCAGCCCCGACACTTACTGGTTCCTCTCCAGCACCAGGACAAGCTCTCTGCCCTCGGCCATCACAGCCACCTTTGCCTGGGCAGGCGCCGGCACCTACGGAGGAAGCGAAGGAGGGATGGGGTTAGAAAAGAGAACCCAGGACGCTCCCAGCTGGGTGTCCATCCATCCTGCTGCCTGCCTGTGTTATTGTAGGACCTACTGCTCCCCTGCTCCAGCAGGTCACCCAGAGCAGAGGGCCCAGGATCGTGTCCAGGCACATTTGGAATCTCTCCAGAGAAGGAGACTCCACAACCTCTCTGGGCAGCCTGGGCCAGGCTCCCACACCCTCACACCAAACAAGTTGCTCCTCCTGCTCACATGGAACCTCCTGGCTTCCACTTGGTGCCCGTTGCCCCTTGTCCTGTCACTGGCACCACTGACAAGAGTCTGGCCCCATCCTCTTGCCCCCCATGGGCCCTTGAGCTCTTGGTGAGCATTGATCAGATCCCCTCTGAGGCTTCTCTTCTCCAGCTCAACAGCCCCAGGGCTCTCAGCCTTTCCTCATCAGGGACATCCCAACTCTGGTGGCAGCTTCCCCAGGGAAAGGCAGCAAGGGAGAACCAATATGGGATACGGGATGGGGAGCATCTCCACGAGCATCCTGACTGGGATCTCCATGTGCTCCACCCCACCACAGCTCCATCCCACCAGAGATCCTGAGCCAGAGGCCTTGTCCCCTGCAGAAGCTGCTCCCTGGGTAGGTCAGCACCTACACCCATGTCTGTCAGGTACGGAAACAAATAGCAACCGCCCGGGGCGCACCGGATAACTGCACGGTTAAAAATACCGTGTGGCAGCGAGAGGAAGGACTGACTCAATTTCCCCAGGATGCTGGGGTGGTTTTACTCACTCCCTCACTTTGGAGGACACTAAAAGGGAACCCAGCGCAGGGATCCAGCCCAGCACAGCTCATCTGCACGTGACAGGATGGGCTGGAGCCCAAAACTGCTGCCTACATCCCATGTCTCCACATCACTTTTCTAGCTCCGATGCTGGGGACACTACAAGCATCGCCCTGTCTCCTGGTTCTGGCCCGGCTGGCGTGGCTGGCTCTGTCTCCCTCGCTTGGTCCCTCCCCATCCATGATGGATGCAGGGAGCCTGGTGAGCTGCCAGCTCACACTCAAGATCCACTGAGAGGCCCCAGCACCCTGGCCATGACCTAGCAAGGTTTTCCCAGCTCTGGAAGGAGAAGGGGAGAGGAAGGAGCCGTCCCCACAAGGTTCTGGCTTCGGCTGCTCTGAGCATCATGGGGTTTTGCAGCCGGGATTAGGAATGCAGCGGGGTGGGGGGAAAGTTGGGTGATTTCCAGCTTGGGCTAAAATAGAGGTCAAGTCCTGCTGCCCCCTCTTATCCCTATGGAGATGGTTGGCAAGGCTTTGCTCCTTATGGAACCCAGGCCCCACTCCATGCCCTGGGGAGATCTGGGGACCCCCAGCCTGGCAGCCCCCTCCTGGGGACCATCATGCTTATAAAGGGCAGCATCACAGGATAAAGTGTTTTGGGGTGCAGGGCAGCTGGCTGCCACCACTGCTGCACCCCAGCACACGGGGTTTGTGCCCCCAGGAGAGGTCTTCCTGCAGGTCCACCCCAAATTGAGCTATAGGGATGGAGGCACCCCATTAAGATGCTCAAATCAGCCATGGGGATGCTTCAAAGCCAGGTTGGACAGGGCTTTGAGCAACCTGGTCTAGTGGGAGGTGTCCCTGCCCATGGCAGGGGGGTTGAACTAGATGATCGTTAAGGTCCCTTCCAACCCAAACCATCCCATGATTCTTGAAAAATCCTCACCATTTTTATCTCGCCCAGAAATTCCCAATGTATCAATATCCACAATGAAATTTGGATACGATTCTGTGATTCTGGCCCCAAGGAGACCCACTGGTCCCAGTCTTTCTGGCCCCATTTCCCGAGGACAAGGAGGTGCCGGTTATCCCAGCATGGAGCAGCATGGGGACACAGTGACAGAGCTGGGTCAGCCAAGCCCTCCCCTCCACCTCCAACACCATCTTCCCAGCTCCAAAAAAGGAGACTAGACACAGTACTGTAGGACAAAAAAAAAAAAAACCAAACCCAAAACCAACAAACCGAGGCCTTGACACTTCCCAACGAGCCCCTTGGCCATGACCATGGTCCCCAGCTCCGGCGAGGGGCCCTGGGTGCGGTGCAGGGAGGAGGACGCTGGGGCAGAGCGAGGTCCCCTCCTTCAGCAATGGTGGGAACGGGCTGTATTTTTAGAACATGATCTTAGACAAACATCACTCCCTGGCCAAACATGGTCTGTGCATTTTTCTTGCCATTTCCCTTCTTCTTTCCCCCTCTCGCCCGCCCTCTTTTTTGGGTTGGTTTTTTTTCATGCCTGTTTCTCCCCGTCTCTGATCTCCCCAACGCCCGCTCCCTGCAGCCCATCTCCTCCTCCTCCTCCTCCTCCTCCCCAAGTCCCTCCCGGCTCCTTCTCGGTTTTGAATTCCCCAGCAATTACTCCCTGCGTGGACTTAAGGGCCTTTACTGGCAAAATGCTCTTTCCCAGCTGCTGTCTTAAAGGGGCGCGTGTGTGTTCAGGGTTATCCCGGCATTCCCAGCTCCCTGTCTCTCCCGCCATCCCAAGCTCTCCCCTTCTCCGTGCCTCAGTTTCCCCCGAGAGCACATGCAGAGGCAGTGGGGAGCAGGGGACGGATCCTGGTTTTGGCTGGGATGGGCTGAAACCAGCTCAGCCCCTGGAGAAATCGCAATAAAAGGAGGGAGAAGGAAGGTGTGAGCAGCAGGAGTCAAATAACCCAACTCTAAGGCCAGGAAAAGTTATTGCCTTAATTAAACACGGATCATTTCACCTTGAGCCTCACTCACAGGCAGCTGGGTCGCCAAGAGCTGCTTGTCAAGATGCTGTGCACCAGGAATGAGCAGGGATCAGCATCTTCCTGGGCTCCAGCATCATCCTGGGCTCCAGCATCGTCCCAGGATCCAGCGTCATCCCAGCTTCAGCATCAGCCCAGGATCCAATATCATCCTGGGATGCAGCACTTTCCCAGGCTTCAGCATCATCCCAAGTTCCAGCATCATCCCAAGTTCCAGCATCTTCCCAAGCTCCAGCATCAGCCCAGGATCCAATATCATCCTGGCCTCCAGCACCTTCTCAGGCTCCAGCACCATCCTGGACTCCAGTATCTTCTACCCCCACCCAAACACCACCACCTCCTTTCTCCAGCAGCCACAAAAATGATGCACCAGTCCCCGACACATGCTGCAGGAACCACCTTCTCTCAGCCCTGGCTGGATGTGAAGGTGGTGGCCCCTCTCCAGGACATCTCAGCAAAGCCAGTCCCACCAGGGGCTGGGCTGGGAGAGGCAAAGAGCAGCTGGGATGAATCTGCCCTGGCCAGAACCCAGCCCGCGAGCAGCCCAGAAGACCCACTGGGCTGAGCTTGAGCTTATTTTTCTTTTTCAACCCACTGATCAGAAAAACCACAGCGATGTTTGCAGAGGAGCTGAGGCCAAGGGCTTTCGTTGCTCTTCGAGAGGAAAGATGATCTCTGTTTCCCAAGGCTCCTGGCCATCCTCCTCGCCCAAGCTCCCTCCTCCACCCTCGCCAGAAAGCTCCTGCTGTCCTGGAGGAGAGCGTCTCGCCCGGGAGCAGGCTCAGAGAGCGCTGAACTCCTTGGATTTTGGCTTAACGAGTGATTTCCCAAAAGCCTTGTTCAAATCACCGCCCGGCCATCTGCTCGGGCAGGTCCCATAAGCCCTGATTTCCTAAGTAATGGATGTAACAAGGAAGACAGGGATTAGAGTTACCAGGAGATGCTCCACAGAGGATTTAGTGATGGGTTCTGCAGCTGGAGCATCACGGCTGAGCCAGGTCAGCTAGAGCCAAGGAGCAGAGCTCGGGCTTGAAGAAGAACGCAGCTTGGGGACTGCATCACCTTGTCCTCAGTGCACACCGGGATCGGGATCCAAGAGCTCAAGGACAAGCCTCTCGCTCTAGCTGCTCACTAGAAGAGCATCCCAGGGGCAGCCAGCTCCAGGGGAGCTGGTGGAACCAGAGTAACCCTGGAGCCAGGGCAGGGTTTGGGTTGTTTTGAAGCCAACTTGGCTCTGGGTCCATATCAGGGTTTGCTCAGTCCTGCCACACCTCGCAAAGGGAAAAGGGCTTCCCTGCAGGAAACAGATTGCAGGAGTGCGCATCCTTGGCACCTGCAGCCCTCGCCAGTCCCCGGGCGGTCCTCTCCTCCCTTCCTCCACTGGAGCAGGGCTGTGACCCCACATGTGTGCAATGCTCCCTGGAGGCATCAGGTATCACACCCCGACCGTGACCAGACGGGATGCTCCAAGCGTTCGTCAGCAAGGATGAAGGAAGCAGTGGGTGGAAGGATGCTCCATCAGTGCCAAGTTATGCTCCTGTACAGGGAGCGGGTGCCAGGAGAGACCCAGAGGCAGGCTGAGAGGCTCTTCTGCCTGGGTGCTCCTCAGCCCTCATGATTTACAGAATCACAGAATGGTTTGGGTTGGAAGGGACCTTAAAGATCATCTCGTTCCAACCCTCCTGCCACAGCCATGGGCTCCTCCCACTAGTCCAGGTCACACCAAGCCCCATCCAACCTGGTCTTGAACACTTCCAGGGATGGAGCATCTACCACCTCTCTGGGCAACATGTTCCAGCATCTCACCACCCTCATAGTAAAACACCTCTTCCTTCTGTCCAATCTAAACCTACCCTCTTTCAGTTTAAAGCCATTGCAGCAAGAAACCATGCTTGGGAAAAAGCAATCACAAAGGGAAAGAAATAAGTCAGGGAACACCACAAGCAGCACGACAGCATCTCCAGGGTGGGGACAGGGGACTCCCATGCCTCGGGGATGGATACTGGTGGGACGCCCAGGCCAGGATGCTGAGTACCATCTCCATTTCCAGCTCCAAAGGAGCATGGAGAAGCCCATGGTCAGCCCTGGAGCAGGAGGGAAGGAGCAGGAGAAGGATGCCAGAAGCAGGGCAGGATCCCACCCCAACCCACAGCGACAAGGGAGCTGTTTGCAATCAGGGTCCCCACGACCTCCTCCTTGGCCTCTCCAAAATTGCTTCCATGTGTGCCAGGAGCCATGGAGCCCACAGGGAGTTCAGCCCCAAACAATAGGAGAGAGGAGGGTGTTGAGGGGGTAGGCAGAGTACGGAACCCCCAGCATCGTGCCAGCCCGCACACGATGGGACCACAGGGCCACCATCACCACCATCCTCCTCCTCTCCCCACTGGCTTGACCATGTTCCTCTGGGACGAGGGAGCGGAGACGTGATGATGTCCCCTGGGGACCATGGCACGGGCCACCACACAGTGTCCCACCCACAGCGCAGAGGAGCAAGGGATGGAGGAGCCTCGGGGTGGTCACCACGCTTGAACCCATCATCTCGTGTTGCCTCCTCCCCAAAAGCCAGCTGGGCCCAGACAATCAGAGCGGGCTCGTGGCAATCACGAGCTGCATTTCTTTCCAGGATCTTTGCTGGAGAGCAAGAGGAGACAGGGCGGGGAGAGGGTGCACTAAATTGATCCTAAAAATAAACACATCGGCAGTACCAGGGCAAAGGAGGCCAGTCTGGGGCTCTGTCCGCAAGCTGGCAGCTCACTTGCTCCTATCCCATCCTTTGGTTGCCACCATCCTCACCCCACGAAGCCTCACTGCTCCCAGCTACGACCACTCTCGCTTTTCCCTCCTTCCTCCCCTCAGAGGAACAGGAGCCTCCTTGTTTTGGGCTGGCTGGAGCCAGAAGCAGCAGAGCAGATGCCAGGAAGCACGTCAGGACCTGCCCAGCCACCCCAGCCCAGCCCCACCAGCCTTGAGGTCTCCTGGTGACCCCCAAAACCCCCCACATGCCTGCACCCACCCAGCGCAATTTCGGGCAGCGGGGTGTTGGCAAGAGTATAAATAAACCTCCTGCTGTAGCTCTTCCCCATCTTGAGCTCCCTCCAGCCTAAACATAGACCATTCCAGGGCTGCTGGGAAGGGAGGGGACATTTCTGCAGGCTGACCACAGCATCCCTATCACCATGGCCTGTTTCAGCTACCAGAGAAGCACAGTTCCCAGCAGCTGGTGTTGATGGGAGCGATGCTCCCGATTCCCAAAGGAGAGGGGATCATGCAGCCCCTTGGCAGGGCAACACAAAGACCTTCTCCACCCCACTGCCAGGAAGCGAGGTTGACTCTGCCTTTGGTATCTCCTGCCTGGAGCAAGGAGGTCTCACTTGGAGGCATCTCAGGTGGCTTCAAAGCTGCATGCTCAGCCCCTCCTCCAGGGAGATGACACCAGAAAAAGTCACTTCCCAGCAAATGAGTCATCTAAGCAGCAAATCTGCTCAGCCCCAAGACACGGTGGTTTCCTGCAACCGTCCCCATCGGTGCTCCTTGTGCTGGGAAGTGATTTGATCTGCCCCGAAGGAGACCACAGCCCTCAAGAACCTCCCAGCTGCTGGGTACAAGGACCAGCTGCTGCTGCCGATGGGCAGCTGCAGAGCCGGTTGACACCAGAGCGGGGCAAGGCGCCAAACCCAGGCAGAAGTCACCACAAGCATCTCAAAGTGGATTTGGAGGTGCTGGGGGTGGTGGGGAGGGTGTGACAGCCCGCAGAGCAGCCCTGGGAAGAGATGTCCTCTCCTCCCTGCAGCCCATGCCCAGCTTCTCCACAGTCTTCTCATGGACATCGCTCTTAAATCCTGCACTTCCCCTTTAGCTGGTCCATCTGGCAAAACCATCAGTCCGATGAACCACCTCCATTTCCTCTCTCCAAACTGCCCAGCTCCTTTCTGCTCACCCTGTAGCTCTAGATCCTTCCTACAGCCCAATCACAGAATGGTTTGAGTTGGAAGGGACCTTAAAGATCATCTAGATCCAACCCCCCTGCCATGGCAGGGACACCTCCCACTAGACCAGGTTGCTCCAAGCCGTGTCCAACGTGGTCTTGAACACTTCTGGGGATGGAGCATCCACAACTTCCCTGGGCAACCTCTTTCAGTGTCTCACCACCCTCATAGTGAAGAACTTCTTCCTCATTTCTATTCCTCTTTTATCTTAAAGCAATTAACCCTTTGTCCTACCAAGAGTTAAGACCACATTTCATCAGCTCACTGCCACATCCTCTACCTTCCCTATTCACCATCTAAACAGGCTGATTGATCCTATAAACTCAACACCCTGCTCATGGGATCTGCAAACTCAACACCTCCAACCAAGTCCCACCATGAAGACCTCTGGGTGTAGGACCCGGCCATGTGGTGCAGAGAAACCATCTCTGCTCTTACCTTTTCATCCAGGCTGACGGCTCGTCTGGTACGGCCCCCAAGAAGCCAGTGTGGGGTGACCCTCTCTCCATGGGATGGTGGCCCTGGGAAAGAGAAGACCCGGTGAGTCTGTGAACAGACCGTGCAAGCCCCTGAGAGCGGGAGCACCTCCACAGTCACACCAAGAGAGAAATGGGAGGAAGGGGCAGAGCTGAGGACAATCACCAATGTCCAGAGCCACCTCCTAGTTGTTTCTGGGGGATGGACACCAGCATGAAGCCAAAGCACTGCCTGCTCGTAAGGCCCAGCCTTGCTCCTGGAAGCCTCCCAGGAGTATCACTGCCCATCCAGACCTCAAACTGGTAGCCTAAACCCCCTGAAGCCCACCCTGGAGAAGCTGCCGGCACATGGGTGACACCACCCTGGCCTTGCTCACCTCCTGGCCATCACCAACCAGCCCAGGCAAACCCCACCGAGCACCCCCAGAGCTCCCCAGCCCGGGGCTGCACGGCCAGCAGCACATCCCCCAGCTCGCTCCAGCTCTCCTGAATCACACAAGCAGCTTTTTCTTCTGATTTTGTGCTTTCACACCATCGATCATTGTCATTTACGAGCTGGGGGAAGCACGGTTTGATCACCCAGATATTTGAGCCACCATCTTTCCAGCCAGAGCCGGGCTGGAGCAAGGAGCAGAGGAGCTAAAATAGCTGCAGCTCGTTATGGGTTCCTCTGAGCCATCCCAGCTCCCCCGGGCAGAGCAGCACAAGAGATTCCTTGGCTCGGTTGGAGACGGGCAGGCTTTCGAAGATTTATTTTTTTTTTTTCCTAAACAATGTGGCTGCATTTGATTGCAGCAGAGCGAGGAGCTCCTGAGGACTTCAGCCTGGATAACAAACGGAAAAAAAAATAGCGCCTGAAGATGCTGCAGAGATGAGGTCTCCAGAAACATCAAGGGCTGGACCACCTCGCCAAGCCAAACATTGGCAGGGAAAGCTTGGAGCTAACAAACCACGCCCAGCAAAGGGCGAAATGATTTACGAAGGGAGTGGAGTAAGAAGGCTTTAGAATTTTATACGCTTGTTTCGGTTCCCCGTGCGACGATCCGGGGGGGATTTGACTGGAGGGAAGATGAAGGTATTGAGAAGTCAAAAGAAGAAGGTGGAGTTGTTGGGTGGGAACGGGGCCGAGTGGTGGAGGTAACCGAGCTGCCCAGCCCGGCCACGCTGTCCCACCAGGCCCCGGGACGCGCTATCGCACCGTGGCATTTAATCAGCTGGCGTTAGGACGTGCAATCAGATTCCAGGAATAACTGCAGATAAGGTGGTGGCACGATCCCAGTTTCCTTCTCCTCACCTCCTCAGAAAGCGCCAGCGAGAACCTCCAGCCCCCCCAGCCCTCCCAAAGCCTCATTTTCTGGTGGGGAAACTGAGGCACGGCCACGACACGACCGGCGCTCAGCCACCAAGGGCGGGCAGCTCCCGGGGGGGTTTTGCTGCTTTCCCATTACAGAAAAAAGGGGGGGAAAATCCTATTTTTCCTTTTGCTGGCTGCCGTGGATGGAGAAGGGCTGGGAGACGCTGCTTCTCCCGGCTTGCTGGGAGCCCAGCTTTCTCCCACGCTGTCTGGGGAGAGGGTGGGAGGCGAGGGGCAGCCGTTCTGCTGGGATTTACTGGGCTGGGCTCACGGCCACGTCGGAAAAACCTCCACATTATTCTACTAAGCTTCTCGCTGTTTCGACTCCAGCTTTCGCTGGGAATCGGAGAGACTCGGAACATGAGACCGAGGCCTTAAAAAGATCTAAGTCAAATAAACCCAAATGTGGCTCAGAAGGGGTTTCCCACCCTCTTCCTTATTTATTTTTTTTCCCTGGAAAACACACTCATTCTTTCTGGGAACGCTGCGTGGCTTTGGGAGGTTGGTTTGCGCCATCGCAGCCGGGCAGCCCCAGGTCTGGGGGGATGCCAGAGCCTGAAGATGAGCCCCAAAACTCATCCCGGCGGCTTTTCCCGTCCGCTCCTCTAATCCAAGCAGAGGTTCCTGGCTCCCACCACGCTCCCCATTCCTCTCCCAGCCGCCTGAGCCTCTCTTGGAGTTGCCGGACAACTTCTTTTCGGCAGCAGCAGAGAGCCCGGCGAAGCTCGGGAGTTAAAGGATAACGGTAAAAATGGTGCTTTGCCTGGAGAAGCTTCAGCCCCAGCTCCTCGGTGGGGCTGCGGAGGGACTTTGGGATGGAGAAGAGAGTCTACACGAGGCTGAACCCAAGCTGGCAACCCCTTCCCCACGCACACATACCCGCTCATCCTGTTTGAAAAGCGATTGGAACCTCTGGGGAAAATAATCTACTTCCTCAACAACAGAAAAAGCCAAGTTTCCCCCCAAAACAGGCAGCGGCAGCACAAGCCGCTGCCAGGTCCCTTTTCCAAGTGCCCCGGGCTGGGACGGTGGCGGGGACACAAGGAGGGTGCGGGGTAGGGTGGGGGGACAAGGGGTGTCCCTGCCTTTTGGGGGGGTGCATGGCCCGATCCCCCCCCGA
>VZZY01010642.1:10547-28516 GCA_013400335.1 Eurystomus gularis
CTTCCCACCTCCTGACCCCGCAGCCCTGCAAAGATAACAGCCCCCGAAGACTGCTGACTCGCCTCGCAGAAATCCAATATCCTTCGCCTGGTGAACTAATCGACTACCTGGACTCGCCACCTCCCCTGCCCGGGCTTAATCCTGCTGCTGCAAAGCTTTAATTAGTTTAACGGTTTTCAGGCTTGACGGAGGTTGGCGGCAAGTGGCATGGCCCCCCCACCCCCAATCCCACACTGCTCCCTTCCCTGGACAGGCTCCGGCTTGGGTGCTGCGAGGTGGGAGAAGTGGCACCATGAGGGTGCAGATGCCCCCTTCCATGTCCCCCAAGGATGCTGGCACCAGGCCCTGACCCCCAGCGCGGGCGAGGAGCGGGGGGGACGTGGAAAGGCTTCGCTTGGCACCGGCGCGGCGCCAAGGGACAGCCCCGCAAGACACGGCCGTGGTTTGGTGCCCGGCTCTGAGGCCACCCAGACGTCAGGGTGGGGCCGGAGATGCCACCGGGAGACAAGCAGGCGGCGGGGACCCAGCCGCCACCCAGATGGGGACACGCCGGCCCGACGCCTCCCGCCCTACCAGGGCACTGTGCCCAGGCACCCGCGGCAGCAGCGCCAGGGACGGGGGGTTCTCCCCATCACCCCGACCTCTCCCAGGTCCCTGGGTGCCAGGAGGGGTGGCCCTAAATACCCCCCAATGTGGGTGTGGGGTGTCTGTGGCTGCCCCTGTCACCCACGTTCTGCATCCCAGCTGTCCCTTGTGCGTGCACACACACATCTGGGGCTCTGCGGAGGTGCCCCCCCACCCCTTGCACACACACACATGACGTGGCATCACGGGTGTCCCACTCCTGCATCTGCCCATGCACAAGCCTGGGGACACTGTGGCGGTGCCTCTCCCTTGCACACTCGCACATCTGGGGCACTGTGGAGGAGCAGCTCCATTGTACCCACACATCTGGGGCACTGTGGAGGAGCAGCTCCATTGTACCCACACATCTGGGGCACTGTGGAGGAGCAGCTCCATTGTACCCACACATCTGGGGCACTGTGGAGGAGCAGCTCCCTTGCACACTCCCGTACCCCCCTTGCTCGCTCCCACATCCCCACTCCCCCCTGCCCTGCGAGGCCCCCCCGGAGCCTGTCCTGCTGACACCAATGGAAAATCCCCTCCAGTGACAGCTTCCTGGCAGGCGCTTTCCGAGGGTTTCCGTGTTCCCCAGCCAGCCCCCCCACCAGGCCACCTCCTCCCTGAGCCATGCGGGGGGTCGGGCGGGCAGGAGGACCCCCCGCCACCTCCACCCCTCCCCAATTCAGCATCACAGCCCTTCAGCAAGACCACAAGGATCTTGCTCCCTCCTCTTCCTCCCTGCACCTCACCACCTTGCCTGCACCCCATGCACCCCACGGGCATCCCCTGCCCACCTCTGGAATTGGGGGGCACCCATTGGCACTGTGGATCCCACTGAGAAGCCCTCCCGGGGCACCCAGCCACCTTAGGGACCCAGCACCCTGTGATGCCACCAGTGTGTGGGTTGGGAGCAGGGTGAGAGGTGGGGCGTCCAGGTGGGTGCTGGGGCACAGGGCACCGGCAAGTATGGGTGCTGGGTGCTCACAGGCAGCCCTGGCCCCTCCTTCAGTTGTCACCCCGCTCCCGCCGCGGTTCAATCCGGCCGTCACCATGTCCCTGCCTTCTCTGCCGCGCTTGTAATTAGGAGACGGAGCAGATGGCGCCTGGGTTTCATCTTAGGTAACGGGTCCAGCCGAGCTGCTCGGCCGCCGGTTCCCTTCGCAGGGGTGTCAGTTGCCAGGGTGGAGGTTTTTTTGGGGTTCCCCCCTCCAAGCAGGGAGCTGGTGGGCAAACACGTCCCCCGGACATGGCGCTGGGATGTGGTGCTGCTGCGGGAGGAGACAGTGATGCCAGGAAGGGCTTGGGGCAAACACCTGGGAGACATGGCCCCAAGGGAGAGCTGGGGCTGGGAGGACCCTCCCACAGCACCCTGGGGTGCCACGTCCCCAGGGCAGGCTCAGGCACCCGCCCTGGCACTGGGGAGGGGGCTCTGTGGGCCTTGGTGTCCCCCCAAGCACCCAGAGCTGCAGCAAGGCAGAGTGGGGAACTCATCACCAAAACAGCTCCGAAGTCCCGGCTGGCGCTGGGAGCGGGGACCTCAGGGACACCAGTGTCCCCATGGTGCTGGGGACGATGCTGAGCTGTGGGACACAGCCCTTCTCTTGGGCCTGGCCCCACATGTGCTGCTCCCCAGCCTGGCTGGTGGCATCCTCCAGGCCTGGTGGGACCTTTGATGGGTTCAGCCCTCAGCCCCATAACGTGGCACAGTGCCCTTGAGGTGGGGGACGCCTGGATAGGGCCTTATTCCCACTGTTGCAAGAAACCATCTCCCCTGCAACATCTCCCTTGCAACCACCATCTCTCCTGCAATAATCATCACAAGAAACATCTCCCCTGCAATGACTGTCTCCTGTGTAAGGACCATCTCCCCTGCAGCAGCCATCTTCCCCATAAGAAACTATCTGCCCTGCAGGGACCATCTCCCCTGCACCAAACACCTCTCCTGCAACAACCATCTCCCGTGCAACAACCATCTCCCATACCACAGCCTTCTGTTCCGCAACAACCATCTTCCCCACATGAAACCACCTCCCCTGCAAGAAACCATCTGCCCTCCAACGATCATCTCCCTGGCCACAACCATGCCCCCTGCAACAACCATCTCCCATACAACAACCTTCTGTCCTGTTACAACCACCTCCCCTACAAGAACCACCTCCCCTGCAACAACCATCTCCCACCCACCACCATTTCCCCCTGCAATCATCTCCCCCTGCAAGAACCCATTGCCCAAAGACCCTCTCCCCCTACACCAAGACTTGGGTGGCCACATCCACTGGGGGACATGGACGTGAGGGTCACGCTCCCGTCCACGTCCAGGTGCCCTCAGCCCCCTCTCCTACCCCAATCCCTTGGCCGCAGAGGGGTCTGCTCCCCCTCCCTGGCTGGGGGTGGGGGGCAGGAGGCGGCGGTGGGGCTGGGGGGTGGCCCAGGGGAGGTGGGGCGGTGGAACCGCTCGACAGATGGACTGCAGAGACGGTGGCACCTCGGCCGGCTGGAGCCCAGCGCCGCAGTTCAGAGCTAGCAGGGAAACGGGCTAAATTTAGCAGCTTTCCTCGGTGCCAGCTTTGTTCCCCCGCCCCGTCGAGCCGGCGCGGGAGGCGAGCAGCCGGCCCTGGCCCCCTCCTCTGCCCTCTCCCTTCTGGGGGGGCTGAGGGGGGACGACGACCACATGGGACACCCCAGCGCCCATCCCTCGGGGTGCCAGCTTCGGGTGCCGGGGGCTCCTCCATCGTGTCTCCATGAGACGGTTGCTCTGGCGCTTTGCCCCAGAGGGGTGAGTTGTGCCCCAGGGTCCCCCCCCAAAGCGTCCGCAGGCCTGAGGCTGCGCAGATGGCCGCGGCCTCCCTCTCCGGGCTCCCTGTTATAGCCACAGCATGAGTCAGAGCCCCGGTGTGTCCCTGCCCAGCGCCGGCCATGCCGGGTCATGTAACACCCGCGGCCACCCCAGTGTGGAGGGGGGTCCATCCACTGCCCTCCCCACCCTGTGCCACCCAAGGGTGGCTCCGCAGCCCCTCAACACCCTACTTGGGGGATGCCAGCGAGGCGGGGGTGATGCTGGGGCCCAGCCCCCCCACCCCATCCCCATCGGGCTGCGTGGCCACGGTGAGCTGCGGGTTAACGCCGAGCAGGGCCGGGATCCTGCGAGGCCAGTAACATTTGGAAGGCGCCAGATGGACGCGTGCCCATGTGCCGAAGCCTCGCTCGGCACAGCCACGCTCCCCCGGCGCTGGGGCTGGGGGGCTGCCCACGCCAGCCAAGGGGCACCCCGCCGGGATGCGGGGATGCTGAACGTGTGCCCACCGAGGGGCCTGGGGCCACCCAGCACCCACCCAGCACCCACCAGCACCCACCGCCGCGGGGGCCAGGCGCACCGGGCATCGCCACTGCAGCCCTTCGGTGCCCACATCGCGCCGGGGTGGCCAGGTGGGGACCTGGGGGGGGTCTGGACTGGGGGGGAGCAGCCAGTTGCCTCCCTTGGCCAATTTTAGAAACTGGCTAGACAAGAAAAGCAGAATGGGCCGGGCAGGATTAACAGCCGGGCTGGTGTCAGGGTGGGATTTCTTTTTTTTTTTCTTTTTTTCTTTCTTTCTTTTCTTTTTTTCTTTCTTTTTGCCTTGGTTGGTTTTTTTTTTTGGTGGGAGGCACACATGAGAGCGGAAACTCCTGGCTGCAGATCCTGTTTCCTGGGAGATGCGGCCACAGTGCAGGGCCGAGCTGGGGCCGAGCTGGGGTGTGGGAGCCACTGGGGACGATGCCAGTGCCGACGTGCCGGGGCAGAGGTGCAAGGAGCTGGGCAGACCCTACTCCAGCAGCCGCCTGGCACCCATGGGTGCACTCCCCAGCAGGTCTGGGTGCAGGTGTGCATGTACACAGGGTGCTTGTGCACCCAGGTAGAGGCGTGGAGGGGAGCTGTGCACAAGCGGGTGCACCCATGGGGAGGGTTGTGCGCCTATGGGTGCAGAGCAGCACAGGTAGAGGTGCATGGGTGCACTTCTATGGGTGCAGGTGCACCCACAGGTATGGGAGTGTGCACAGCGGGGTGCACATGGGTACACCTGGCACATGGATGCGCAGCACCCACCTCCCGTGCTCACGCAGGATCGCACCCATGCGAGGGTACAACGCACCACCGTGACCCTGCACCCTTCCAGCCACAGGCACCCAGGCAGCACCCATGGGCTCCCGCAGTGCAGGGACCCCCTGAGCCCCCCAGTACGGCCAGGACCCCCAGCCCACACCCCGGCAGAAAGCAGGAGGCCATTGACAGCTCGTGCCAGGGGCACGGTGGGTGTTGTGCTGATCAGAGCGGGTGACCCCAAAACACAGTTCCCCTCTGAGAGGCTGTGGTAGCCCCCACAAAGCTGGAAGTGCGAGCACAGGGAAAGCAGCCTGGGTCCCGCAGCGATAGGCAGCGGGGACGTGTGGGGAAACTGAGGCAGGGAGCAGGGAGGGCAGCGCCCGGGGCGCTGATGGAAACAGGGAGCCACAGCCAACTCTCCCAGAGGACCCAAGCGCCCTGTGCTGCCCCAGCCCCCGGCTCCGCTCCCACCCAGCTGCCCTCCTGGCTCCGGTTACAGCCAGCACGGCGTGTCCCCGGGGGCCAAGCTCCCCAGGGATGGGGGGGTCAGGGCACCCAAGCTCTCCTTGCACCCAACCACGGCCCACCGGCATCACTGATCCCATCCCGGTACAAGCCTCAGAGCGCACACACCTACAGATAAATGCCTATTTTTTTTTTTCACCCCCCTCGCCGGGGAGCTTTCCATTAAAATTGGAAGAACACAACTTGCCGGCAGAGCCCCGGTGCGGATCGTACACAGCCTGTCACTCACACATCACTTTGTAGATGCCCATAAATTGCTTCATTACCTCTTCTAATTGAGGAGAACGCAGCTGCTGTGGGGCGGTGACAGAGCGAGCGCCTTCCCTTTGAAGGATGCCTCGCTCTCCAAAGACGGGTCCGGCAGAGCTGCAGAGCCCCACCAACATCCCAATAATAATAATAATAATAATACTAATAGGAATAATCACGATAATAACAGTATCCAAGCAAAATCCCTTGGCAAAGGGCAGCGGGGCTCATGTGTGCCCGAGCCCGCATGCAGGAGGGGGATGAGGTGCTCGGTGGGTTCCGTGCTGGTGGGGAAACTGAGGCACGAGGGAGGTTGCACTGTGCACAGGGAGATGATGGGGATGCAAACCCCTGCGTCGCACCCAGACCCTGGCGAGGACGATGGCGGTGACCGGATTTAGCGACAACCCCACGCTCAGGGCGAGCAGAGGATGGAGCATCTCCCCAGGCCGCGGTGGAGATTTGGGGGGCGAGGGAGATCCACGGGGCACAGCTCCGCCAAAACTCCCCTGGGGAACTTCCCACCTCGCCCAGGGCTTCCATCTTCTTGGCTTCGCCGGCACGAAGCCAGGGGTGCCCGGCAGCCTCCCGTGGCCCCGTCCCCTGCGCCCCGTCCCCCCGTGGGCCCCCCGGCTTTGTCTGGCAGGCGGCGAGCGGCTGCGGCTGGGCTCGGTCCCCTTGCAGGATACTGCAGAAGGATTTACTGTATTGCAGCTTGTGCTGGCTGCAGCCCAGCGCACAATAGATTAGCTGTAGCCCAGGGCAGCACGTTGCGGGGGAAGGAAGGTGGGATTCAGGCGGATGCAGATTGCAGGGCATTTGCTGCAGTATACTGCAGGATCCGGACCCCCCATCATCCCGCTGCAGCCCCGGCAGAGGGGCTTCCAGGGGCTCCCGCCGTCCCCTTCCCTGTCTACCCACTGTCACCCCCACCAAATTTTATAGTGTGGATGTTTATCATGGCTGTGGGTGCCCAGGCAAGGTGAGGGGTATGCCACTTGTCCCCCCATCCTCATCTCGGGGGGTCTGGAGGGGTCTCTGACGGCAGCCGGGTGCTGCTGGGGACATCAGGGCCCCCCTCGCTGGGTGCGACGGCACAAAGCTGGTGCAGGGAGGAAGCCGGGGACTGCAAGCAGCACTAATTGATCGCGATTAATTCAGCTCCTACCTCCCCGGGTGGCAGGGAGAGATGCTGAGACACAAACCCAGCCCACAGAGCTCCCCAAACAGGCTCTGCTCTCCCCCGCGCCCACCCCTTTCCCCAGCGCTGGCACCCAGGCCTGGGGACCCACGGTGCCTCTCCTTGGAGACACGGGGGGCTCTGGTGGGTGCCCGGCTCCTGCCGCTGCCTCAGAGGTGCTGGGTGCCCGTGCACACGCGGTTTGGGGATGGGTCCTTGGCATGGATCCATCTCCCCGGGGTGCTTTTGGCTGCCGGGCAGGGGGGTCCTGCTGGCACCCCACCCTGTATCCAAGGTAGAGGGATGGTGGCACATCTGGAGATGATGCTCAAGTGCCGGAATGGGGGGGAGCAGAGGTGCCAGGGCTCACTGACAGCCTCATGGTGACACAGTGGCACCTTCGGGCAGCATCACCGACCCATGGGTGCAAACCAGGGGACACAGAAGCGCTGCTGCCACCGCCTCCAGCACCCAGCTCACCCCCGGCAGGTGCAGGCAGGCGCAGGCAGGCACCCCGCAGGCAGCTCCACCGTGGGCAGCGCGGGCAGGGGGGCTGGCGCCTGGATTTCCAGGGGAGTTTGGAAGCCTGCGGATTCAGGCTNTGCTCTCCCCCGCGCCCACCCCTTTCCCCAGCGCTGGCACC
Organism: Eurystomus gularis; assembly: GCA_013400335.1. Lineage (NCBI taxonomy): Eukaryota > Metazoa > Chordata > Aves > Coraciiformes > Coraciidae > Eurystomus > Eurystomus gularis. The sequence continues at coordinate 17,850 of VZZY01010642.1, forward strand.
CAGGCCTGGGGACCCACGGTGCCTCTCCTTGGAGACACGGGGGGCTCTGGTGGGTGCCCGGCTCCTGCCGCTGCCTCAGAGGTGCTGGGTGCCCGTGCACACGCGGTTTGGGGATGGGTCCTTGGCATGGATCCATCTCCCCGGGGTGCTTTTGGCTGCCGGGCAGGGGGGTCCTGCTGGCACCCCACCCTGTATCCAAGGTAGAGGGATGGTGGCACATCTGGAGATGATGCTCAAGTGCCGGAATGGGGGGGAGCAGAGGTGCCAGGGCTCACTGACAGCCTCATGGTGACACAGTGGCACCTTCGGGCAGCATCACCGACCCATGGGTGCAAACCAGGGGACACAGAAGCGCTGCTGCCACCGCCTCCAGCACCCAGCTCACCCCCGGCAGGTGCAGGCAGGCGCAGGCAGGCACCCCGCAGGCAGCTCCACCGTGGGCAGCGCGGGCAGGGGGGCTGGCGCCTGGATTTCCAGGGGAGTTTGGAAGCCTGCGGATTCAGGCTCCATCCGTAATCCTACGTGGGATGCAGTTTCCACAGCAACAGCGGGTCAGAGGGCAGCGAGGGGAGCCGGCTGCTCCGCTCAGGATTGCAATTGTGCCCGTCGCTGCCGAAAAGCCGCCAGGGCGAGGTGTGGGGCGAGGTGTGNGGGGCGGCCAGGCTGGTGCTGCCGGGGAGGCTGCGAGCGGCTCAGTGTGGCGTTGTCAGCAAAGATGTCACTAATTGTCTGCAGGAGCAGCAAACTCTCGTTAACCCTTGGGCAGCCGGCGGTGGGTGCGCTGCCGAGGCTGGGGGGGCACCCGGGGAATGCGCTGCTGGGCACCCTGGGTCAGGCCCATCTCTGCCACCGCCTCGCTTGCACGGCCCTGGGCAAGTCACTGCGCTGCTTCCACACCCACCTGCCCCCAGCGCGGCTACTGGGAGCCCAGTGTGTCCCAGTTGGTGACTGCAGCCAGTGGGGTGACCCCGGGCTGCCCCTCTCCTTGCTCTATGGGCTCTGGGTTTGCACTTGCTGCCCGTGGTTGTGAGAGCACTTGGCCAAGTAGGAGCATGGTGGCAAACACTAGCAGTGCCAGGGCCACTGGGTCAGGGCCACCACCATCCCTGGTCACCTCCACCCTTGGTCTCCTCCATTCCTCAATATCTCTGTCCCCAATCATCTCCATTCCTGGCCATCTCCATTCCCGGTCACCTCCATCTCCTATCACCTCTATCTCTGGCCACCTCCATCCCCAGACATCTCCACCCCCAGACACCTCCATCCCTGGCTATCTCCATCCCTGGACATCTCCATCCCTGGCCACCTCCATCCCTGGCCACCAGTGAGGTGTGGGCACAGGTGGAGGGGGATGCAGCACCCACGCTGTGGCCACCACCCAACCCATTCCATGCTCTGCATCTCACCACAGCTCCCTCCCCACAGAAAAAGGGCGCGTGGCCCCACAGTGACACTTGGGGACAATTCACAAGCACCGCTCCTGCCCCAGGAGGCTTCTGCCATGGCTGGTGGAGATGTAAGCACCAGGGCAGAAGCAGAAATGGCTTTTCCACCTCCTGCCCGTTCCTGTACCTGGGAGTGCTGCCGGGAAGCGCTGACGTCGGCAGGAGCGGGTGGGGGTGGCGGGGGGAGGCCGGGGCTGGGGCAGCCCGAGCAGGGTCAGCAGAAAGCCTCCGGCTTGGCTCACCCCTGCCAGCTGCCCTGCGGACCTTTTGTTCCCAGTCAGCACCTTTCCCAGCACCTCCTGGCTCCCGCCACCTCCCAGGGCCCCTCTCTGGGAGGCCAGGGCAGGACCCCTCCTGGTACTGTGGGTTTTGGGGAGCAGATGCCTCCTGGGTGAGGCAGGAGGTTCCCAACGTGGCACCCATGCAGTGATGGAGATCTGGGCACATCCTGCCCCAGGGTGGGGTGACTGGAGGAGGTGGGGGATCTGGACCCAAACCCAAAAACCCAATCCCCCTGGCAGCACTGAGATGTGGCGGAGAGAGGGGGCGAGGGGAGGAAGGCAGCACAGTTCCTCATCCCCACGTCCCTGAGCATCACCTGGATCCAGGGTGAGCCTAGGGGAAGGGACAGATTCTGCACTGCACCAGGGAACGGGTTCAAAACCAGTGCCCCCACTGCGGACAGCCACGGGGACTGGGAAGATGCAGCGCACAGCCCGCTGCCCTGCCCTTGGCATCCCAGCAGCACACTGGGGACACCGAATGTCACCCATGGGCGAAGCCCACCCCACAGGGTGACAGCACCAGGGACCCCAGGGTGCTGTGCTGGGTGCTGCTCTCCCTGTCCCCCCCAGCCAGTGCCTGGGGAGGTGCCGGGGCTGGGCAGGTCCGTACAAGGCCAGGGACTCTCCCAGCCTCCAAGGACTTTCAGCTGGGATTTCCTGAGCAGGACGTGGGTTTGCGGATGTCGCAACGCTCCATGATTTCCGTTCCCCAAGCTCCTCGGACCCACGCACGCAGCCGATGGGTGCCCACGGGCAAGGAGTCCCATGGGTGGCACCCGTGGCCGCCCAGCCTCTTCCCTTTGCCGGACACTGCGCCCAGCACTCTACCAGTGCTCAGCAAGCTCCCAGCGTAGCACTGCCGGACAGGGCTGGGACAGCAACGCCATGCCCATTATGGCTCACTGGTTATACTGGTCACCTTGCAGCTAAGCAGCTTCCCCATTTTCAGCACTGGCTGGGGTCCTCTTGTCCCCCAGCATCTCCCCATGTGCCCTCCAGCTGGGGTGCAAACACATCCCTGGGTGCAAATTCACCCCTGGGTTCAAACCCGTCCCCAGGTGCCAACCTACCTCTGGGTGCAAATCTACTCCAGGGTGCAAATTCATCCCTGGGTGCAAACCCATCCCTGGCTGTAAATTCACCCCTGGATGCGAATCCATCAGTAGGCGCAAACCTACCTCTGGTACAAACCCACCCCCGGGTGCAAATTCACCCCTGGGTGCAAACCCACTTGGAGATGCACAGCCTGGTGCTGTACCCCATTACACCCCCTTCCAGCCAAGCCCCAGCACCCTTCTCCTTCCCCAGCCACCCCAGTCCAGCCCAGTGCCACCTCATCGCCCCCGCAAAGTGCCGCAGGTCCCCCCCCTTCCCCGCTGCCAGCCTCGCCCTCCGGATCCAGCAGACAGGTCTCTTCCCCCCAGGCTCCCTCGCTCGGCGTCTGGCTGAGCTAAGCGTATTTAGCGCTTTTAATTGTTCTTAATAAATCAATCCCGCCAGCCCCTTAAATCATTTTTGTGGCTTCCCTCTCAGCCGTCCCCGCGGCCGTGCTGCTGTGGAGCCGGCTGTCTGCAGCACTGCCGGGGGGGGGGTCAAGATGCACCCTGCCCACCCCAACACTCACCTCCCCACTCCTCAGCCCGGGGTGCAGCTCGGGGGGGTGCTGCGAGACCCCAGCAAGCAGAGCACCCACCTGGGAGTGGGGGAAGGGGTGCTCTGCCTGCCTGGTGGGTGCCCATGCCTCAGTTTCCCTCCCTGTGTGGGTGGTTTTAGGGATGCGCCGGCTGCTTGCCCTCTCCCGGCTCTGGTCACCCCAATATCACCGTGTTTTGAGGGACATTGAGGGAGCACAAGTCCCTTCTCTTGCTGTGGCTCTGTGCTCCGTGCCCCTCAAGGCTGGGTGTGGTGGGCCCAGCACCCTGTTGGCACCGTGTGCCTCGGTTTCCCCAAAAAGCAGAGCCCCGACAGGACAAGCGCTGGGGCTGAGCAGGGGCTGGTGGGGGAGAATGCAGCAGAGAGGGACCCCAGTGGGGCCACATCCACATCCATCCACAGTGGATGTCACCAACGTGGCACTTGTGTGCCAAGCTGGCACGTGGTGGCTGTGCCAGCACGGAGGGACACGTGGCCTCCCCTCCGAGCCCTCCAGTGCCACCGCAGAGCCCAGGGCCACTCAGGACCCCCCTGCCCGTCCCCAGCCATGGGAGCACCCAGCACTGAGCCACCAGCTGAGGGCATGGGCTGAGGCTGGCCCTGCTCGTGCCACCCCAGGTGGGACCACCACAGCCCCCAACCACCTCTGGGTGACTTCCCAGGGCTCGGCGCTGCGCAGGGGCGACGGTGACACCCAGCTGGGTGACATCACTCCTATTTTTGGGGCCGCACCCACACACCTACACCATCACCAACACCCCCAGCGCCATCACCGACATCACTGCAGCATCCCCCGGCGGCACCCAACCCCACATCCCATCCATCCCACCGCCCAACCCCATATCCCATCCATCCCAGCAGGGTGTTGGGTACCATCCATCCATCCCTCCATCCATCCATCCCTCCATCCATCCATCCATCCATCCATCCATCCATCCATCCATCCATCCATCCCACCGCCCAACCCCAGCATCCCACCAACCCGTTCCAGCCCCGCTGGCGGATTTTTATAGAAGGGATGAACACCCAAGACCCAAGACAGCTGCCGGGGGACATGTCACCGAACAGCCTGCGCTGGCTTTGGGCGAAAAACAAACCCGGCAGGGCTTGGAGGGAGAGCTCTAACCTTGACACAGTTGCAGCAGTCACTAATAGCAGGCAATATGCCTGTTCTTGGGGGACTGTTGCAGTTGCTAAGATACTGGCAGCCGTGTGAATGGAAATGGGTCAGTAAACCTGTGGAGAGATAGTGTGACACTGTAACCGGCACAGCTGTTGCAGCCTACATCGAAATCCCACCCTTTCAATATTTATCACTCTCCGCCTTCGGTTCCTTCCTCCCAGCAATTTTCCACGTTGGTTTGTGCTCGAGGTTTGGTGAAAACACCCCGAAGACTTGACTGGTGGTGGAGATGGGCGATGGGATGGGCTGGGAAGGGCTGGTTGGTGGTGGCTGGGGAGGGAAATGAAAGCCTTTGGGTGGGTGTCCCCCCCAGGCCCTGCTCTGTGAGCAGGATGGAGCCAGTTCTTGGAGAGGTTTAACAGGAAACAGGCTATAATCCCCCTGGTAGGAAAACGGGTTAAAAGGTCAATTTACTTCTGTCCCTCGTTTAGGCACTGTGGTGAAATTACACACTCGCTGCGCATGGTTGGGAGAGGAAGGAGCCGGCGGCTGTGTCTGTCCTGCCTGTCCGTCTGTCCATCCCTGCCTGCTGCGCTCCCTGTGCCTCCCCGAGGCCAGGATGGCATTCCCACTGGAGCCAGAGCTGTATCCACACAGCTCGGTGAGCGTGTGGCCCAGCATGTCGCCCCTCATGGCTTGGCACACGTGTTGCCCACGCACATGCATGTACACGCACACGCATGCACACGCTTGCACATGCATGCCCTGTCTGCCCGCAGTGCTGGGAATTTGGCTCTGCTACCTGCTCCAGCACTGGGGCAGGTGTAAACTGGCAAGGAGCACCGTGTGCACCCCAAAAGCTCCAGAACCCCCCCTCAGTGCTCCAGCACCCCCACCCTAAATGCTCTAGCACCTCCCAAATGCTCCAGAAACCCTCCCTCCAGGCTTCAGCACTCCCACTCGACACACTCAGGCACCTCCCAAATGCTCCAGCATCTCCCCAACTCCTCCAGTAACTTCCCTCGTTCTCCAGCAACCCCACCCCAAATACTCCAGCATCCCCCCATGCTCCAGTGTCTCCCTCCAAATGCTCCAGCAGCTCCTCCAAATGCTCCAGCATCCTCCCAATGCTCCAGTATCCCCCCTTAATACTCCAGCAACCCACCCTCCCATACTTCAGCATCTCCCCAAATGCTCCAGCACCCCCCCAAATACTCCAGCACCCCCCCCAAACACAAAGCCCTGGTCCTACAATCCCATCCCTGACACACAAATGGGACCGAGGAGCCCCAGCTGGGCTCAGCTCCCCACCACATTTTGGGTTATCACAGCCCAGCTGGGGGGGGACAGGTTGATACTGGGGAGCACTGGGAGCCAGCCACATGGGAGGATGCCGTCAGCTGTCCCCTGTCCCCGGCCGCCATCCAGGTGTGGGGCGGCAGGAGGGATGCTGGCAGGCGGTGGCCATCCCAGCGCAGCCGCAGCGAGCTGGCTCCGGCCCGGAGCTCGCCGGGGGGGGGAAGGCGAGAACATCTGGTCGCAGGGAAGAGGGACAGGCCAGGGAAATGGGCCGAGCTGTTGGAAGAGGCCCTTTGGCGCTGAGGCTGGGGTGGATGGAGCGAGTCCTGGCATCCCTCCTGCACCGCAGCCATGCTGGGGGGTCGGTGGGGAATTGGAGGCACCCTGGGGGTGCCCCAGGTGGGGGCTCACTGCACCCCAACCCCTCTGCTGCGGAGAGGGGAAACTGAGGCACGGCGGAGGCAGACTATGTCATCGGGGGTTGCGAAAGCCGCCAGCGCCAGGGTCACCCCACGTCTCCCAGGTGGCTGGAGGAGCGTCGGGGTGCGATGTACTGAGATCTACAGCCTGGGGTCTCAGAGCAAGGAGGGGAGAAGGAGGGGAGCGAGCGGGGAGCAAGCGGCAAGCGAGCGGTGAGCTCCCCTCCTCCCCAAAGGCGCTCCCTGCCACCCCCCCGCAGGTGGCTGGAGCAGAACGGTTGATATGGAGACAGGGAAGCACAGACTGTCTGGGTAAGGTGACATTCGACAGATGCCAGGTTCAGACTCGCTCCAGCCAGTATCCCCCCCCAGCCCCAGCACCGCCTGCCTCTGGCCCCCGCGCCCGAGCAAAGGCATGTGCGGGCAGGGAGGGGGGGGCGGGGTGGAGCTGGGGAGACTGGGGCACCCCGTGATCTGCTGGTAGGGCTTGTGTATGGTGAAATGTCACCCTGTCCCCATCCCGAGGGCAGGGATGGGAACCCTGCCTGTCTGCCCACCCCCTGGCACCCTCTGGCCGAAGGGGTGCTGGAGGAGCGTGCCTGGACCCTGCAGTGCAACCAAAGGTGCCACATCCCCCGTGGGCAGCCCACGGGGCACTTATACTGGGCACCCACCCAAAATGACGGGGGACCGGACCCTTCTCCATGCCAGGCGGGCACAACTGGGAAGGGACAGATCTGGGGGACACAACCAGGGACTCCCCCCCCCAACTGCATGACTTTGCAGAAGGGTCAATGAGCAGCTGACGCCTAAGGAGAAGCACTCCAACCTTGGGCCGAGCACAAGGGTCGCGTCTCCTGCCCAAGCAGGGTGACATGGCAGCCCCTTGTCCCCAGGCTCATTAGCCAGGGAGGGGTCCTGGGGTGCTGGACCACCCCCCCACGCTGCAGCCCGGTCTCTCTGCACCCCGGCTGGGCCCCTCTCCCCCCGGGTGCTGGAGATCAAAGAGCTGCTGCAGCATGAGCAGGGCCGGGAGGGATTCCTGGCACGCAACCGGCCGAGAGTGACCCCTGCTCTGTGCCGGGCAGGGGGGACAAGGCATCGGCATGTTGGGGGGGGGGCCCAGGCACCCCCCCGCACCCTGACCAAGAGCTCACGGTCTGCGATGGAGGAAACCGGCTACTTTGGATGCGGGGAGGGAGGAAAAAAACCACAGCGGGGTAGAACCACTTTGGCTGGAAGAGAGCTTGAAGACCACCAAGTCCAAGCGGGGTGCAGGGTGGGCGTGGGGAGCCCCTGAAGACCCCCCCCCCTCCCCGGCACTGCCTCCACCACGCCTGCTAAATCCCCATCTCCGTGGGGTGATGCTGCACCCCCAGGCCTGGGGACAGAGCTGGATGGCTTGTGGGGGCTGGCTGGCTGGCTGGCGAGCGGGGCGGCGGGGGCCAGTAGCCCACACAAAGCGCCTCCAGCCGCGCTCCCCACGCCCCCCGCCCCGGGCTGCTGCTCTCTGACCCCCTGCGCTGGGGAGGCTGGAGCCCGCTAATGAGCTCAGCCCTTTCTCAGCATCCCCAGCCCCGGCGGGGCCCCGGCAGGTGTGGGTCACCGGGATGGCGGGGATGCTTGGAATCGGTGGAAACGGGAGGCGGGGGGGGGGGGCGNNNGGGGGGGGGGCTGCAAAGCCTTCGGCACCGCCCGGCCGGGCTCCAGAGCTCGCTCAGGGGCTGCTGCCTCCTCTTCATTCCCCCTTATAAGTCCCCCATCAATGCCCCCAACCCAGCTCGCTGCGATGCTCGGCAGAGCCCCAGGCAGGTCACGGCATCTATGTGGGGACACCCAGCAGCCCAAGACGAGGGGGGGACACAGCCCCTCTCCCCCCTGCTGCCTCCACTGCATCTTTCTCCCTCCTCCTCCTCCTCTCTGCCCTCAAGCAAGGCGGATTTCACCGCTCTGCTAAGCTCTCAACTCCACTTCCAGATTTTCAGTGCGACCTCCTGGCTACCTGGATCCGGCGCTGCAAGATGCCCCCTCTGATCTCCCCTCCCCTCCGGCCCCCCAGCATCCCCGGGGGAGCCGGGGCTGGATGCAGCCAGGAGCTGGATGCAGGGGGGAGCCGGGGGTGGCCGAGGAGGAGGAGGAGGGAGAGGTCGAGCTGCACCTGGATGCAACGGCTCGAAGCCTGCCTGGGGATTTTAGGTTGTTGTGTTTAACCCAGCCTGGCCCAGGGAGAAGCCGGAGCGTGGCCAAAGCGCGCCTGGCAAAGCCGCTGCCTGTGTGGGAGGTGCTGCCGTGGGCAGCCTTCATCCTCCCGCCTGCACGGCGGGTCCCCCCCGAAGGCTCCCGCTCCCCCCGGGTCCCCCCGAAGGGTCTCGCTCCCCCATCCCGCGGGGATGTGCCCACTCTCCGAGCTGCTCCTGGCTCTCCAAGCCCCATGGCAGAGGCCAGGGGGTCTGCAGCCCCATCAGCTCCACACCCCGCCGGCACCGACCCCCGCGTCCCTCCCGGCACCGCGCCAGAGAACCGGGGGGAAAGAAGGGGAGGAAAGACGAAACCCCCCCAAAATACACCAAACCCCCGCTCAGGAGGGAGAGGGGCCTGCGGGCACAGGCAGCACCGCAGGGCACCTCCTTCAGAAAACCAGCCAAAAAAAGAAAGCCAAAGAGATGGAAAAAGCCCCAAAGCGCCAGGTTCCCCCCCCCTCATTGCCCCGTTGCCCCCTGCCCTCGCTGGTTATTTCAAGCCCTCGACATCCCCCCTTCCCCAACCCCGGCCCCGCTCCTCATTCCCTCCCCGGCACCCTGCTCTCCTCCGCTCGCTTCTCTCGCTTTCTGGTATTTGGTGTGTTCCTCAGCTGCAGGAAATTCCTGATGCTCTCCATCATGCAGCATCCCCCGCCCTGCCGCGGCTCCCCTCCAAAGGACAGCCATGTGCTGGGCAGCCAGCGCCGCCGCCATCGCTCCCTCCCCGACGGGGGATTTTTGCTTCTTTTTTTTTTTTTTTTTCCCTCCTTCAGTTCTGTTTTGTTGGGGGTTTTTTGTTTTTGTTCCCCCCCAGCCCCCCATTTTGATTTTCAACTCTAACCCTGCCAAACAAACCCGCTCCTTCCTCACCGGGGGCCGAAGCCGCCCAGCCCCGGCCGTTCCCCTGCCCGCCGTTCCCCTCTTCGCCTTCCTCTCTTTGCGAGACCGCTCCTGATCTTATTTTAATTCGTCTCAGACGGTGTTGGAGTGTTATTTTAAGAGAGAGGATATGCACAGACATTGTGTTTTCTGCTTTTTCCTGGCCCCAAGCCAGGCTCTCTGGGCTGTCAGCTACCCACTGTGTTGCAGTCACGTGTGGGAAGAGGCAGCCAGAGCCAGCCTCACAACTCCTGGTAGCAACATGGAAATCAAGTGTGCACTTTCTTCCCTCTGTATGTGTCTGTATTATTAATAGCGTCTCTCTCCGCGAGTTATCCATAATGTATCTTAATACCTGTCCGTCTGTAAATGATGTATTACGGTGCGCGCACACAATGGCGGCGGTGCCCGCGCCCACGGCTCCGCGTGCCGCCGAGGGGGAAGGCGTCGCGACGGGGCTGGCGTCACCCCCGGGGTGCACCGTGGGGATAGGGGATGGAAGAGAGGGATGGGGGACACGAGCTGGGAGCGGCTCCGAACGTGTCCCAGCCCGCTGGGAGCGTGGTGAAATGGGCTCACGGGGAGCAATGGGGATGCTGGGGGACCAGCCGGCACTGGGACGGCACTGAGCGATCCCCATCACCGGCTGGGATGTGCCAGGGGACACCGATGTCCCACCCCACGGATGCTGCTGGATGCTACAAGCTCACGCGAGAACGCAACATGCCCCCACGCATCCGAGGGACCGTGGGGCGAGGCGAGCACATGTGTGCAGGAGGTCGGGGAAGGCGCACGATGGACGGACACATGGCACGGGGCTCAGCTTTGTGAGACGCAAATGTGGCCCATGAAGCTCCAGGTTGGCTGGGAGAGCCGGGCAGTGTAGGGGGCTCCCAGCCCCGGGGGGCTGAGCAGGGCCTCCCCCCACAGCCCCACACCAGCAGCACCCAGATCCCCGTGGGCTGGGATGGCTGGTGCTGCCCCTGTCCCCTCTGTGTCCTGGGCATGGGGATATCATGGCAAGGTCTGGGAAACGCCGCAGGACTGGTGTCCTCCCAGTACACACCAGTAACGCTGACCATACAGACCACAAAAGACCCATACTGTGCCCACGCCCCCTTATACCCACACCGCGCACGTGTCCGTGCAGGAGCGCGTCTGTATGCACAGCACCCACCCACCTCTGTGCACCATGAGACACACAGATGTGTGCAGATGTTGCCTGAACTTGCCTGGACACGGTGCTGCCTGCAGTAACCCTGCCTGCAACATCCCCTGCCGACAATATCCCCTCTCTGTGGTACCCTCTGCCCACAGTGCCACTG